>OZ022263.1:142303682-142316182 GCA_963978885.1 Nemotelus pantherinus
AAGGTGTGAAATGTTTCTCAAGTTTTTATTTGCCTCATGAAAAACGTCTTCCAGCTTGTTCACCAAAAAAGTGCAACTGTATCATCTGCGTAAGCTTGTAACGAACAGTTAGTTACTTGCAAGTTTAATAAATCATTAAAATATATTAGAAACAGTATTGGACCTGACGCTGTTCCCTGGGGCACACCTATATTAACGTTCGATGCAGAGATCATGTGGTCTTCTTAAACTACAGATTCAGCTCAATCTTTAAAATAGCTTTTAAAAAGTTGCAGAACTATACCCCTTATTCCAATTCTATGCATTTTATTGAAAATGGTCCACCGTATCGAAAGCTTTCTTAAAATCTAAAAACACGCCCAAACATTTTAATTTTTGATCCAGTTTTCCCACAATCTCTTTCGTTACATTAGAAATTACATCTTCTGCACTAAGAAATTTTCTAAAACCATATTGGTATTCTGAAATAATCTTATTTTTTTCTAAGCACGCCGCAAGTCTTTCCTTAAAAGCCTTTTCAAAGATTTTGGAAATACACGAAACAAGAGATATAGGCCGGTAGTTGTTCAATATAGACTTGTCCCGTGCTTATGCAAAGTCATCACTAAAGTTTTTTTTATGCTGTTGTATGTATACATCTATATACATATGCATATACATATATATATATGCCACAGCTGGCAACGCCGGAGAGATCACGACGCGATTGATGGTCAGTCAACGACACCACGCGATTGATGGTCAGTCAACGACACGACGCGATTGAGTAACGACAGTAAAATCGATGATGTAATAACTTGTTCAATAAATGTTGATTAAATATAGCTAGAGTTTCTTTGTTTGTTCATACCTGACAATTCAGAAGTGGGATCATTGGGATCCAGACGATAAATATGCCTATAGTGAATATCGCTGACTTGGGGTGCAAAACCCTTCGCGAACTCTTAAAGGAACGTGATCTCACGATTGGAGGTCGCAAATCCGATCTGATCGAGCGTCTTGTAACACACCTTGGGACGGAAGTAGTGGAAATCTCTGAGGAAGAGAATGCCGTGATAAACGACGGTGATTTGAGGCAGGAGGTGATCGAGTTGAGGGCTCAGGTGGAGGCTCTTATGGCCGCCATTAAAGCCGTTTCAGTACCTCCCGTTTCACTATCGGCAGTTTCAGTACCACCCGTTCCGAATGTCGATGAAAATTTCATTTCCACAAATGACATTGGACACCCATCAGCGACAACGAACCAAGTAAGTGCCGCTCTGATATCTGCAGCGACGGATGATGTGCAACGATGTGGGCCGACAACTGTGACAACTCAGTGCCACACTACGGTTCCCGCACATCATCGAAGCTATGCCGAACCACGACATTCGATCGACAACGAAATAGCCGCCGATCAAACACACGTTCAGTTTCATTCTACTCCCGAATATGCTCATGCATGTCAAGCGACTCCGTTGACAAATACAAGGTTGCAAACTCCTACAAGACATCACGAACACAATTTGCTGTCTCAGACATGTCGAGTGGAAAAAGGAGTGTTCCAAGTCCGGGACGTTGTCAACGTACTGCCATTCTTCGATCCGCTGGATGAAACATCACCATCTGCGGAACAATTTTTATCACGCATCGAAAAATTGGCCCGTATTTATGATTGGGACGAAGAATTGATACTTTTCGCCGCTCAAGCGAAATTAAGAGGTCACGCTAAGCAATGGAATTACGGACTCCAGGATACATTTGCCACCTGGGGCCAATTTTCTGATATGCTGCGAACGGACTTCCCACCTCGTCAGTTAGACGTCGACATTCATCGCAAAATGATTGAAGAACGTCGCCTGTCAAACGAAACACCGGAGGAATATTTCTATAGGACGTGTGCAATGGGACGTCGCGGAGGTTTGAAAGACCTCATTATCATCCACTACATACGCAACGGACTTAACATGCCTCTATTGCAAGCATCACTTGCTGGTGTTGAGTTTGCAACTACAAGCGAATTGCTCAACGCAATACGACGATTTACTGTGACAAATACACGCGACGAATCGGTATCGTCGGCCCGCTTCATAGGAGAGAAACAATCGGTAGCGAATAATTTGAGGTTTCGCAACCAGCCAGGACCCGAGTCTCGCAGTTGTTTCAACTGTGGTGAAAAGGGGCACCTATCCATCAACTGTCGAAAGCCACAGCGGAGATTTCGTTGCCCAATTTGCACACGTACAGGACACACACAAGCAAACTGTCCGGCAAAACAATCTGAACCTACTCAACAAAGGCAACCGATCAATAGAATAACGCAACAACGACCGACTCTCCTAACAAAACAGATTTGTGTCAACGGACGTGATCTGACGAGTATAATTGATTCGGGAAGCAGCTGCTCTCTCATCCGACGCACTGTCGCACGAAAAATCGGAGAGCTAATACCGTCTGTTTCACCCAAATGTCTCGTAGGTTTTGGTGGTGGTGAATACGTGTGTACACATGGACTACAGGTAACCATCGAAACGGACGGAAGCCAAACAGATATGTGTTTATATGTTGTCGATGACGATTTGCTCGACGAACCAATACTTTTAGGGAACGATTTCTTAATCGGGAAAGCACGATGCATTATAATCCAAGAGGGAAACGTCACAGTCAGCCAACGTCAATGGGACGTAAAGACTGGCCCGTTGACGAAAGACAATCGAACACAACTGAATTCACTTTTGACGGAGTTTAACAAGTGTTTTGCAGAGAGTATGTCAACAATCGGCCGTTGCAATACCACGGAAATGGAGATCAAACTAACAACCAATGCCCCTGTCAATCGACCTCCGTATAAACTTCCCTTTCCGAAACGACAATCTGTGGAAAACATCATCAATGATTTATTAGTAAACGATATCATACGTCCAAGCATATCTGAGTATTCTTCTCCTATCATCTTAGTGCCGAAGTCAGATGGAACCGATCGACTGTGCGTTGATTATCGGATGCTGAACGCAATCACGATCAAAGAGCCGTATCCCGTTCCGAGTGTTGACGAACAACTAGCTCAACTTGCAGGAAAGTCGTATTTTACGACGTTGGATTTCCTTTCCGGGTACCACCAAGTGCCAATCAAGGGCAATTGCAAAAAGTTTACTGCTTTTGCTACACACAACGGGCAGTACGAGTATAATGTTATGCCATTCGGGTTGGTGAATGCACCATTCGTCTTCCAGAGAGCGATGCGGAGGATAGTTGACAAAATGAAAAGCTCAGTAGTTGCCTATGTCGATGAAGTAATTATTCCCAGTGACACAGTTGCAGACGGACTTAAGGCACTTCGGGAATTTTTATCCCTTGTACTCGACTCAGGAATGACGCTAAAAACATCAAAATGTACGTTTATGTCCACGGATGTAAGCTTTCTTGGACACCGAATCACAAAGGACGGCATTTCACCAGGGAATACGAAAACTGCGGCAGTTCAAAATTTCCCAGTACCCAATAATCAGGCTGACGTTAGACGATTTCTCGGGTTGACGGGTTTCTTTAGGAAATTCGTTCCGAGCTATTCAATGATCGCACTACCACTAACTCGATTGCTCCGCACGAAAGACGCGCTACCATTTACATGGTCATCTACAGAGCAACGAGCTTTTGACTTACTACGACAGCAGCTGCTGAATCCACCTCTACTTCAGATCTACGACATCACGAAAGACCACGAAGTTCATACCGATGCAAGCTCGATTGGGCTCGCCGGAGTGTTATTGCAGCGGACGGAGGATGGGTGGAAACCTGTTTCATATTTCAGCCGACAGTGCTCCGACACTGAACGAATTTACCATAGCCACGAGCTGGAAGTGCTTGCTTTAGTGGAAACCCTGGAAAGATTCAGACTTTTCCTACTTGGGAAACGATTCCGTGCAGTGACTGATTGTGCCGCCATCACTGCCACGAAAAACACAACACCACTGAAACCTCGAATCGCTCGTTGGTGGTTACGCTTGCAGGAGTTCGACTGCGAGTTCGTTCACCGAAGTTCCGATCGAATGCGTCACGTCGATGCGTTGAGCCGCGCTCCGGTTGAACCACCGAAACCGATTGAAACGGTTGTTGATCGAATTTTCAGAATAGATCTGGATGAATGCGATTTCTTAACGACCATACAGCTTCAAGATACTGAGCTTGCCAACATCACTGATGTTCTACAAGGACGGCGTCACTCAGACCAAGCGTCACAGATCCGAAAGGAGTACGCATTCCAAAACAATAAATTATATCGACGAGTTGACAATCAACTTAAATTTGTCGTTCCAAAAGCAGTTCGTTGGAGAGTCACGAAGACGTATCACGACGAAATGGGACATTTCGCTGTGGAAAAAACATTAGAGCGACTGAAAAGAGATTTTTGGTTTCCGAGAATGCGCAAATATGTCCGAGCATATATTTCCGCATGTATGGAATGCGTTTACAATAAAGCATCATCTGGAAAGCTCGAAGGTGAACTGCACATTAGCACTGTCGAACCTATTCCATTTCAGAAACTACACCTTGATCATGTAGGGCCATACCCAAAAAGTAAACGCGGTAATGAATACATTTTGGGGATTACGGATCCGTTTACGAAATTTACAGTATTGAAAGCAGTCCGTTCAACCAAGACAATACCAGTTCTGAATGCGCTCAGAGAGCTGACTGAGTATTTTGGTCTTCCGAAAGTTATCGTGACCGACCGAGGCACGGCTTTTACATCTAACGCTTTTCGTGAGTTTTGTGAGTCAAATGGCATCAAACATGTTCAGACAGCGGTCCGCATTCCACGAGCTAATGGAGCTATTGAACGTGTCAATAAAACTCTCGGGAATTGTCTCCGTGCAAGTGTGTCAGCCGAGAATGACTGGGACTTGCACGTTCCGAACATACAATGGGCCCTTAATAGTGGAAGGCACGACACAACAAAATACAGCCCAAACGAACTAGTCTTCGATTTTAGCCTCAATGACGTCGTTCATAATCGACTTATTCAGGCGTTGAATGATGAAGCGCCACGTGTGTCACCCGAACCTATCGCTATTCGCAGATCAAAAGCTGCAGAATCCATCTCTAATCAACAAGTAAAATGGAAGCAACGTTTTGATCAGGCACGTCAACATCCTCGTCATTACACGGAAGGTGACCTTGTTCTTGTGGCACACGTGCCACCTGCATCCGGGTTCTCCAGAAAGCTGGAGCCACGCTTTAGAGGTCCATACCGCATTGCGAAAGTATTAAGATACGACCGCTACGTCGTCGAAGACATCGAGCATATGCAACGAAGTCGACGACCATTCACTTCAGTTCATCACGTTGAACACATTCGACCATGGTGTTATGCGGATCCCGTTCTGGACGAAGACGACTTAGAAGATACTGAAGATGATCTCGGTCAGGAGTCCGAGTTTGTCAGAATTGACCGAACTGCCACAGCTGGCAACGCCGGAGAGATCACGACGCGATTGATGGTCAGTCAACGACACGACGCGATTGATGGTCAGTCAACGACACGACGCGATTGAGTAACGACAGTAAAATCGATGATGTAATAACTTGTTCAATAAATGTTGATTAAATATAGCTAGAGTTTCTTTGTTTGTTCATACCTGACATATATATATATATATATATATATATATATATATATATATATATATATATATATATATATATATATATATATATATATATATATATATATATATATATATATATATATACATATATTTATACATATATATATATATATATATGTATATATATATATATATATATATATATATATATATATATATATATATATATATATATATATATATATATATCTATATATATATATATAGATATACATATATATATATATATATATATATATATATATATATATTTATATAGATATATATATATATATATATATATATATATATATATATATATATATATATATATATATATATATAGATATATATATATCTATATATATATAAATATATATATATATATATATATATATATATATATATATATATATATATATATATATATATATATATATATATGTATGTATATATATATATATATATATATATATATATATATATATATATATATATATGTATATATATATATATATATATATATATATATATATATATATTTATATATATATATATATATATATATATATATATATATATATATATATTTATATATATATATATATATATATATATATATATATATATATATATATATATATATATATATTTATATATATATATCAGCAAAATGATTAAGGGAGATAATCTCAGGAGCGGCCGATCCGATTGAACTAAAATTTTCGGAGGACACAGACGTATATAGCAGATAGGCCTATAACTTGCTAGAATTCAGATCTAAACCTTTTGGCGTCGGCGGGCATTTTAGTGAATTTCCAGGTACTTTTATATTTCCAAGCAGTGTAAATTGTTGTTAAAATAAATGTTTAGAAATGAAAACTTATTGTGATTTAGTTTACTTATGATAAAGAATTGGAAATTTTGAGCTTTGTGTAGGCGCTGAGTGCCTAAAAGTAGGCAAGGATTTTTTTTTCAAATTTCGATTTGTCATAACTTCTATGAAAAACAATGGATCATCGTGAATTTTGCAGAGCGTATTAATGTTGGCTAAGATTTAACACACATGGACTTTCAGGACTGTATGGGCAACTCTGTAGTCACAGCAGGCTCCTTAAAAACATTCCTTCGAATCATCGACCTTCCTGAAAATTTTGATTTATGAAAATGAATTCCAATTAATGATAAATTTTGACTTTTGTCCACCAAGTCAAATAAACATTTTTTAAATTCCGCAGTAAACAAGAACGGCAACCCATGATCAAATTACCTCAATTTTCAGCACTCAAAACTTCTGTTCACGAGAACTGACGATCGGATAATGCGATCAATATGCAATTTAGAGAACATGTTGGTATGGACTAAGATCAGATCTGATAGAATTTTGCAATACAGGCAACACTGTGGCAGTGGTGCCATTTGGAAAAACCACTGAGAACAAAAAACCGGGTTTTGGCTTATGGCTTCCGATTTAGCCACCAGATTTTAACGAAATTCACGCAGCAGGTGAACCTTACTCTCAGATAGATTTCGTAGAAATTTAAATGAAAAATTAGTATAGGGTCGCCAGCTATGACAATTTTCGTCTCCCAGATATTGTAAATTTGCTCAGGAAAATAAAGGTTTTTTCCCTATAACTTCCGATGCAGTAACGAAATCAAAACGAAACTCATGCGATAATCATATCTTGTTGCGTTTCTAATTCCTTAGGAATTTTGTTGAAAAATTGTGAAAGGGTTGCCAGCTATGATGAATTTCGTAATTTATCTACATTTCTTTATCGAGCGATGTTGTCATAAAATTTCCAAATGGGAATGATCCTGCAATGACAATTAACAACAAATATTTACGTTTCAAAAATTTAAAAAGTTTGGACGTTGGTAACTTTAAAATTATATTCACTCCTATAGCTTACAGCGCAGCCATTCAATCAAAACTAAATTCATAGGATGAGTTTAACAGAACGTGAAGCAGCTCTGGTGCAAGCACATAATTGCCAGCACCAGACAATTCGTAAATATTGCACCAACAGATGCTTCCATTTTGTATTCATAGACATAGTTTAATCGCTGAAACTTTCGATGATATCCTTGGATGAGAACGAAATTCAAAGGATAGGTAGATTTAGCACGAGCATGTTATGGAAGACTTATTGCTGCTTGGGCTGGGCAAATCTTGCCAGCACTGAACATTTTCATCATTTATGTTACAGGAAATGCTGTCAAAAAATGGTATTTGTTCCTTTGAGTAAGAAATGGGCGATATGATACTAGAAAGCAGTGTATAGCGCCTTCACACATTTTTAAATCCCTCAAAGATAACTTCTTCGAAAATTAATTCTCTAGCGGTTCTGATGCGCTAGACCTTTTATAATTTTTTTTCTGTAAATGCACAAGAAGAATTAAGTTGCTGTGGGCAGTTCCGCTCCAACCAACGAAACCATACTTTATAATGGACTGCTCTAGGGCCAGTCAAATTGTCCTAAGTTTGCTTTTTGTAAACATATTTTTCGATTGCCTAAATTTGAACGACTAGAGAGATAAGAGATGTGCTTGTTGTAACGCAAATGGCGGTCTATTATCACCCCCAGATATTTCACACTACCTTTTACTGCTAAAGGAAGACATGGGCAGTTATCTATGCGAGCACTCAAACTTGCATGAAATATTACTTTTAGTGACTCCTGAGGAGCACCAGATAAATTGTGTGAAAAAGGTAACGCAACACATTTTTCATTATTCATAATAATATTCTTATAAGGTGTGAAATGTTTCTCAAGTTTTTATTTGCCTCATGAAAAACGTCTTCCAGCTTGTTCCCCAAAAAAGTGCAACTGTATCATCTGCGTAAGCTTGTAACGAACAGTTAGTTACTTGCAAGTTTAATAAATCATTAAAATATATTAGAAACAGTATTGGACCTGACGCTGTTCCCTGGGGTACACCTATATTAACGTTCGATGCAGAGATCATGTGGTCTTCTTAAACTACAGATTCAGCTCTATCTTTAAAATAGCTTTTAAAAAGTTGCAGAACTATACCCCTTATTCCAATTCTATGCATTTTATTGAAAATGGTCCACCGTATCGAAAGCTTTCTTAAAATCTAAAAACACGCCCAAACATTTAAATTTTTGATCCAGTTTTCCCACAATTTCTTTCGTTACATTAAAAATTACATCTTCTGCACTAAGAAATTTTCTAAAACCATATTGGTATTCTGAAATAATCTTATTTTTTTCTAAGCACGCCGCAAGTCTTTCCTTAAAAGCCTTTTCAAAGATTTTGGAAATACACGAAACAAGAGATAAAGACTGGTAGTTGTTCAATATAGACTTGTCCCGTGCTTATGCAAAGTCATCACTAACGTTTCTTTAATTGACTTGGAAAGTAACCCTGAATAAAACAAAGATTTATAATATGAGACAATGGACGTGCTATAAAGAAGGCATTTTTTCTTAAACAGTCTGAACTGACTCCATCTGAACCTGAAGCTACTTCTGCTTAAGTGTTAAGAATAAGCTGTACTACTTCTTACTTAGACACAGGTTGCATGAAAAGGGAACCACACACTGCGTCAATTATGCCTAAAACGCTACTTTGAATCAGACTGCCATCACCTTGCATTTTATTTGCTAGGTCTTTGCCGATTTTCACAAAGTATCTATTGAATTCCTCTGCAATTTTTTACTTATCGTTGCTTGAAATTAAACAACCATAGATTGAATACTATGCCAACATTTTCCTACTTGTTTGTATATATATATATATATATATATATATATATATATATATATATATATATATATATATATATATATATATATATATATATATATATATATATATATATATATATATATATATATATATATATATATATATATATATACATACATATATATACTGTATGTATATATATATATATATATATATATATATATATATATATATATATATATATATATATATATATATAAATATATATGCATATATATGTATAGATATATATATATATATATATATATATATATATATATATATATATATATATATATATATATATATATATATATATATATATACATATATATATATATATATATATATGTATGTATATATATTTATATTTATATGGTTTCTGGAAGACTATTGTGAACTTCCGTTACCATATGAGCACATCTCTTATCTCTCTAGTCGTTCAATTTTAGGCAATCGAAAAATATTTTCACAAAAAGCAGACTTAGGACAATTTTTCTGGCCCTAGAGCAGTCCATTATAAAGTATGGTCTCGTTGGTTGGGGCGGAACTGCCAATAGCAACTTAATTCTTCTTGTGCATTTACACAAAAAAAATTATAAAAAGTCTAGCGCATCAGGACCGCTAGAAAATTAATTTTCGAAGAAGTTATCTTTGGGGGATTTTAAAATGTGTGAAGACGCTATACACTGCTTTCTAGTATCATATCGCCCATTTCTTACTCAAAGGAACAAATACCATTTTTTGACAGCATTTACTATAACATAAATGATGAAAATGTTCAGTGCTGGCAAGATTTGCCCAACACAAGCAGCAATAAGTCCTTCATAACATGCTCGTGCTAAATCTACCTATCCTTTGAATTTCGTTCTCATCCAAGGATATCATCGAAAGTTTCAGCGGTTAAACTATGTCTATGAATACAAAATGGAAGCATCTGTTGGTGCAATATTTACGAATTGTCTGGTGCTGGCAATTATGTGCTTGCACCAGAGCTGCTTCACGTTCTGTTAAACTCATCCTATGAATTTAGTTTCGATTGAATGGCTGCGCTGCAAGTTATAGGAGTGAATATAATTTTAGGGATACCAACGTCCAAACTTTTTAAATTTTTGAAACGTAAATATTTGTTGTTAATTGTCATTGCAGGATCATTCCCATTTGGAAATTTTATGACAACATCGCTCGATAACGAAATGTAGATAAATTACGAAATTCATCATAGCTGGCAACCCTTTCACAATTTTTCAACAAAATTCCTAAGGAATTAGAAACGCAACAAGATATGATTATCACATGAGTTTCGTTTTGATTTCGTTACTGCATCGGAAGTTATAGGGAAAAAACCTTTATTTTCCTGAGCAAATTTACAATATCTGGGAGACGAAAATTGTCATAGCTGGCGACCCTATGCTAATTTTTCAACCAAATTTCTATGAAATCTATCTGAGAGTAAGGTTCACCTGCTGCGTGAATTTCGTTAAAATCTGGTGGCTAAATCGGAAGCTATAGACCAAAAACCGGTTTTTTTTTTCTCAGTGGTTTTTCCAAATGGCACCACTGCCACAGTGTTGCCTGTATTGCAAAATCGTTTCTATCAGATCTGGTCTTAGTTCATACCAACATTTTCTCTAAATTTCATATTGATCGCATTATTCGATCGTCAGTTCTCGTGAACAGATATTTTCATTGCTGAAAATAGAGGTAATTTGATCATGGGGTGCTGTTCTTGTTTACTGCGGAATTTAAAAACTGTTTATTTGACTTGGTGGATGCTATGCTATGCGAGCACTCGAACTTGCATGAAATACAATTTTTAGTGACTACTGAGGAGCACCAGATAAATTGTGTGAAAAAGGTAACGCAACACATTTATCATTATTCACACTTATAAGGTGTGAAATGTTTCTCAAGTTTTTATTTGCCTCATCAAAAACCGTCTCCCAGCTTGTTCAGCTCTATCTTTTAAATATTTTTTAAAAAGTTGCAGAACTATACTCCTTATTCCAATTCTATGCATTTGATTGAAAAGCAGATCATGGTCCACCGTATCGAAAGCTTTCTTAAAATCTAAAAACACGCCCAAACATTTTAAATTTTGATCCAGTTTTCCTACAAAATCTTTCGTAACATTCAAAATTATATCTTCTGCACTAAGAAATTTTCTAAAACCATATTGGTATTCTGAAATAATCTTACTACTAATGTTCGAAGAACAATAGTATTAAACTCGTTTCGCCGAAAATTCATATTTCATTATATAGATATATATATATATATATATATATATATATATATATATATATATATATATATATATATATATATATATATATATATATATATATATATATATATATATAATATATATATATATATATATATATATATATATATATAAAGTTATATATATATATATATATATATATATATATATATATATATATATATATATATATATATATATATATACATATATATATGTTTAAATATACATATATATATATATATATATATATATATATATATATATATATATATATATATATATCAGCAAAATGATTAAGGGAGATAATCTCTGGAGTGGCCGATCCGATTGAGCTGAAATTTTTGGGGAACGTAGATGTATATAGTAGGTAGGTCCATGACTTTCTCAAATTCAGATATCCTAAACCTTTTGGCGGCGGCGAGCGTTTTAGTGAATTTTGAGGAACTCCTATATTTCCAAGCAGTGTAAGTTTTTGTTAAAGAAAAGTATTGGAAATGAAAACTAATTATGTTCTTAGCTTGTATGTTATAAAGAATTGGAAATTTTGAGCCGTGTGTGGGTGGAGGGTGCCTGAAAGTAGGCAAGGAATTTTTTCAAATTTTGATTTGTCATTACTTGTAAGAAAAACAATGGATCATCGTGAAAGTTACAGAGCGTATTGATGTTGGCTAATATTTGGCACACATAGATTTTCAGCATAAAGCGGGTAACCCTGTAGCTGTGGCAGGCTGCTGAAAAAAAATCCTTTAAGTCATTGACCTTCCTGAAAAATTTTTGATTTTTGACAAAAATTTCAAATCTTTGATAAATTTTATCCTTAGTCCTTCATCTCAAGGAAAAATTTTCA
>OZ022263.1:142321182-142378682 GCA_963978885.1 Nemotelus pantherinus
TGCTCAGCAAATAAAGCTTTTTTCCCTATAACTCCCGGTCCAGTCATGAAATCAAAATGAAGTTCATGCAGGCTATTGAACTTTATGAGAACCAAATGTCGTAGAAATTTCGTGCAAAAACCATGAAAGGACTGCCAGCTATGACCATTTTGGTAATTTTGTGGAATTTCTTTACTGAGCGATTATGTTATTAGATTTGAAAATGGGAATGATCCTGCAATGAAAATGAACAACAAATATTAACGCTTTAAAAATTTTAAAATTTCTGAGGGTGGTAACCCAAAAAAAATTTTCACCCGTGTAATTTCCAGCGCAGTGATTCAATTGAAACGAAATTTACTGGTTGGTTTTAACTTAACGTGAAGCAGATTTGGTATATATTTTGCTTTGCTGCTAACTCAGGGTAACCAGCATTGGCCATTTTCGTAAATATTGCACCAACAGATGCTTCAAATTACATACTCATATGCAAAGCATTTGTAATAAAAATAAGAAACCAATTTTTTAATTTCCCGGGTTTTGAACATTTTTCGGATGGCAGCCTCAAGCAACATTTTACCGCTGAAACATTCGATGAAATCCTCCGATGAGAACGAAATTCAAAGGATAAGTTGATTTAAGTATGAGCTTGTTATGGTTAACTTATTGCTGCTTCGTTGGGAAAGTGCTGCCAGCACTGAACGTTTTCATCATTGTGTTAAAGTTGAGTTTTGTTGGTTTGGATAAGGAATGGTTGATTTGATTCTACAAAAAAGCGTATTAAGTCTTTCTACATTTTTAGGTCACTCAAAGACAATTTCTTCGAAAACTAGTTTTCTAGCGGTTCTGATGCGCTAGACTTTTTCATGTTTTGCCCATATTTTTCTCATAATTTCTTGTAATAAGTATCTTTCGCACACCTGATTAATGTCACTTAAACATTTCTATACTTTTTTAAGTTCTCCTAAAGAACTAAATTGAAAGGCTGTTTTCTGAGGCAACAAGCGATTTTGTCTCGAATTTGCTTTGAGTTGGTTGGTAGCTCTAATGGGCCATTTAGACAAGCGTCCATGCGTCCACGCGTCCAAGCGTTGTTAGATTACACGAGTCAAGTCAACTCAAATCCAGTTTTTTGAAGGCGGGGCTAAGGCGAAAGTGGTCGGCTACGGTGATTGATATACCATTGACTTAATTGTTTTACTTTCGCTCTTTGTCATTTCGAGATGATAAGTGGATAGATGGATTGATATATACATAGTTTTGCGGTACAGATTTATTTATATGGAAAAAGAAATTGTAAAACTAACGAATATGATAAATCAGAATTAGAATTGTTTTAAGCTTGGTGACGACGATATTTTAATAATGTTTAGCCGTTTGGAGGCACTGACAACGTGAAAATGATGGTTTCGATTTATGTTAACTTGTCAAATGATGATATTTCCATGATTATGAAATTTCCGCGAGCCATCATGCTTACTGCTAATATATTGGATATTCTATTTGGGCTTATTGGTATGGCAGTTTTTGTTATTATATCAGTGGCGTAATTTGCAAATTATAGTGTGCATCTGATGAAAGTGAACAAGGAACACACAATTTAAGATAAGTTTTGAAGTGTTTCCGCGTGGCAAATCTATAATTCTTATGTTCCGGTAACTTCGAACTAAGTTATGAGATGTAAAATAGATTTGTATATTTACTTTATTTTTATTTAACACAATTGTAATGGTTTTGCCTGCAGTGGCGGTAAACTGTTGCTTACACTGTTGCTAATTGTTGTTGTACGCAGGTCAACACCTCAGGTTCGCAAATATGTGCGCGAACATTGAAATCTACCTCTTTTCGGTTCAAAGTGATGTGTGGTGTACGGATCTTCGGCGTTTGGTGCGAAAGTCTGTATCGAAGTTTGAAAACATGTTTTCGGAAAAAGTTGACGAACATTTTCGTCGTCTGTAGAGGCTATGAAGAAAGTGTCTTTGAGTGGGCAAAAATTTGGAAAGACGATTTGAATTTTTTCCCATCCCTTACCCAAAGCAACGGAAACCGTTTCTCCACAGCATTCCTTATAATATGAATGGTTAAACTGTTCAGTGCTGGCAGCACTTGCTCAACTAAGCAGCAATAATTCTACCAAACTATCCTTTGAATTTCGTTTTAATCCGAGCATTTTATCGAAAGTTTCTTTCATTAAACGTTGCTTGCTTCTCATAATTTAAATATTGCTTGTTTACTTTCACTGTACGGACACCATCGTTTGCTAATTGTATGGTTTCATCCACCCTTATATAATTAGAAAAACTGCCATACCAGGCAGCCCTAATATAATATCCAATATATTTGCAGTAAGCATTACGCCGCGTGTGTATTTCCTCATTATATAACGTCTACATAACAAGTTATTATAAATCGAAGTTTTAAAATAAAATCATTTTCAAACAGCCAGGGCCCACAAACGGCTAAAAATTTAAAAAAACATCGTCGTGATCAATGTTAAAACATTACTAATTCCCATTCCTCAAATAAATTGGTAGCAGACAATTGTATATATTTATCCATATGACTATATATACCTGCCACAGCTGGCAACGCCGGAGAGATCACGACGGAAGATGGTCAGTCAACGACACGACGCGATTGAGTAACGACAGTAAAATCGATGATGTAATAACTTGTTCAATAAATGTTGATTAAATCTAGCTCGAGTTTCTTTGTTTGTTCATACCTGACAATTCAGAAGTGGGATCATTGGGATCCAGACGATAAATATGCCTATAGTGAATATCGCTGACTTGGGGTGCAAAACCCTTCGCGAACTCTTAAAGGAACGTGATCTCACGATTGGAGGTCGCAAATCCGATCTGATCGAGCGTCTTGTAACACACCTTGGGACGGAAGTAGTGGAAATCTCTGAGGAAGAGAATGCCGTGATAAACGATGGTGATTTGAGGCAGGAGGTGATCGAGTTGAGGGCTCAGGTGGAGGCTCTTATGGCCGCCATTAAAGCCGTTTCAGTACCTCCCGTTTCACTATCGGCAGTTTCAGTACCACCCGTTCCGAATGTCGATGAAAATTTCATTTCCACAAATGACATTGGACACCCATCAGCGACAACGAAGCAAGTAAGTGCCGCTCTGATATCTGCAGCGACGGATGATGTGCAACGATGTGGGCCGACGACTGTGACAACTCAGTGCCACACTACGGTTCCCGCACATCATCGAAGCTATGCCGAACCACGACATTCGATCGACAACGAAATAGCCGCCGATCAAACACACGTTCAGTTTCATTCTACTCCCGAATATGCTCATGCATGTCAAGCGACTCCGTTGACAAATACAAGGTTGCAAACTCCTACAAGACATCACGAACACAATTTGCTGTCTCAGACATGTCGAGTGGAAAAAGGAGTGTTCCAAGTCCGGGACGTTGTCAACGTACTGCCATTCTTCGATCCGCTGGATGAAACATCACCATCTGCGGAACAATTTTTATCACGCATCGAAAAATTGGCCCGTATTTATGATTGGGACGAAGAATTGATACTTTTCGCCGCTCAAGCGAAATTAAGAGGTCACGCTAAGCAATGGAATGACGGACTCCAGGATACATTTGCCACCTGGGGCCAATTTTCTGATATGCTGCGAACGGACTTCCCACCTCGTCAGTTAGACGTCGACATTCATCGCAAAATGATTGAAGAACGTCGCCTGTCAAACGAAACACCGGAGGAATATTTCTATAGGACGTGTGCAATGGGACGTCGCGGAGGTTTGAAAGACCTCATTATCATCCACTACATACGCAACGGACTTAACATGCCTCTATTGCAAGCATCACTTGCTGGTGTTGAGTTTGCAACTACAAGCGAATTGCTCAACGCAATACGACGATTTACTGTGACAAATACACGCGACGAATCGGTATCGTCGGCCCGCTTCATAGGAGAGAAACAATCGGTAGCGAATAATTTGAGGTTTCGCAACCAGCCAGGACCCGAGTCTCGCAGTTGTTTCAACTGTGGTGAAAAGGGGCACCTATCCATCAACTGTCGAAAGCCACAGCGGAGATTTCGTTGCCCAAGTTGCACGCGTACAGGACACACACAAGCAAACTGTCCGGCAAAACAATCTGAACCTACTCAACAAAGGCAACCGATCAATAGAATAACGCAACAACGACCGACTCTCCTAACAAAACAGATCTGTGTCAACGGACGTGATCTGAAGAGTATAATTGATTCGGGAAGCAGCTGCTCTCTCATCCGACGCACTGTCGCACGAAAAATTGGAGAGCTAATACCGTCTGTTTCACCCAAATGTCTCGTAGGTTTTGGTGGTGGTGAATACGTGTGTACACATGGACTACAGGTAACCATCGAAACGGACGGAAGCCAAACAGATATGTGTTTATATGTTGTCGATGACGATTTACTCGACGAACCAATACTTTTAGGGAACGATTTCTTAATCGGGAAAGCACGATGCATTATAATCCAAGAGGGAAACGTCACAGTCAGCCAACGTCAATGGGACGTAAAGACTGGCCCATTGACGAAATACAATCGAACACAACTGAATTCACTTTTGACGGAGTTTGACAAGTGTTTTGCAGAGAGTATGTCAACAATCGGCCGTTGCAATACCACGGAGATGGAGATTAAACTAACAACCAATGCTCCTGTCAATCGACCTCCGTATAAACTTCCCTTTCCGAAACGACAATCTGTAGAAAACATCATCAATGATTTATTAGTAAACGATATCATACGTCCAAGCATATCTGAGTATTCTTCTCCTATCATCTTAGTGCCGAAGTCAGATGGAACCGATCGACTGTGCGTTGATTATCGGATACTGAACGCAATCACGATCAAAGAGCCGTATCCCGTTCCGAGTGTTGACGAACAACTAGCTCAACTTGCAGGAAAGTCGTATTTTACGACGTTGGATTTCCTTTCCGGGTACCACCAAGTGCCAATCAAGGGCAATTGCAAAAAGTTTACTGCTTTTGCTACACACAACGGGCAGTACGAGTATAATGTTATGCCATTCGGGTTGGTGAATGCACCATTCGTCTTCCAGAGAGCGATGCGGAGGATAGTTGACAAAATGAAAAGCTCAGTAGTTGCCTATGTCGATGAAGTAATTATTCCCAGTGACACAGTTGCAGACGGACTTAAGGCACTTCGGGAATTTTCATCCCTTGTACTCGACTCAGGAATGACGCTAAAAACATCAAAATGTACGTTTATGTCCACGGATGTAAGCTTTCTTGGACACAGAATCACGAAAGACGGCATTTCACCAGGGAATACAAAAACTGCGGCAGTTCAAAATTTCCCAGTACCCAATAATCAGGCTGACGTTAGACGATTCCTCGGGTTGACGGGTTTCTTTAGGAAATTCGTTCCGAGCTATTCAATCATCGCACTACCACTATCTCGATTGCTCCGCACGAAAGACGCGCTACCATTTACATGGTCATCTACGGAGCAACGAGCTTTTGACTCACTACGACAGCAGCTGTTGAATCCACCTCTACTTCAGATCTACGACATCACGAAAGACTACGAAGTTCATACCGATGCAAGCTCGATTGGGCTCGCCGGAGTGTTATTGCAGCGGACGGAGGATGGGTGGAAACCTGTCTCATATTTCAGCCGACAGTGTTCCGACACTGAACGAATTTACCATAGCCACGAGCTGGAAGTGCTTGCTTTAGTGGAAACCCTGGAAAGATTCAGACTTTTCCTACTTGGGAAACGATTCCGTGCAGTGACTGATTGTGCCGCCATCACTGCCACGAAAAACACAACACCACTGAAACCTCGAATCGCTCGTTGGTGGTTACGCTTGCAGGAGTTCGACTGCGAGTTCGTTCACCGAAGTTCCGATCGAATGCGTCACGTCGATGCGTTGAGCCGCGCTCCGGTTGAACCACCGAAACCGATTGAAACGGTTGTTGATCGAATTTTCAGAATAGATCTGGATGAATGCGATTTCTTAACGACCATACAGCTTCAAGATACTGAGCTTGCCAACATCACTGATGTTCTACAAGGACGGCGTCACTCAGACCAAGCGTCACAGATTCGAAAGGAGTACGCATTCCAAAACAATAAATTATATCGACGAGTTGACAATCAACTTAAATTTGTCGTTCCAAAAGCAGTTCGTTGGAGAGTCACGAAGACGTATCACGACGAAATGGGACATTTCGCTGTGGAAAAAACATTAGAGCGACTGAAAAGAGATTTTTGGTTTCCGAGAATGCGCAAATATGTCCGAGCATATATTTCTGCATGTATGGAATGCGTTTACAATAAAGCATCATCTGGAAAGCTCGAAGGTGAACTGCTAATTAGCACTGTCGAACCTATTCCATTTCGGAAACTACACCTTGATCATGTAGGGCCATACCCAAAAAGTAAACGCGGTAATGAATACATTTTGGGGATTACGGATCCGTTTACGAAATTTACAGTATTGAAAGCAGTCCGTTCAACCAAGACAATACCAGTTCTGAATGCGCTCAGAGAGCTGACTGGGTATTTTGGTCTTCCGAAAGTCATCGTGGCCGACCGAGGCACGGCTTTTACATCTAACGCTTTTCGTGAGTTTTGTGAGTCAAATGGCATCAAACATGTTCAGACAGCGGTCTGCACTCCACGAGCTAATGGAGCTATTGAACGTGTCAATAAAACTCTCGGGAATTGTCTCCGTGCAAGTGTGTCAGCCGAGAATGACTGGGACTTGCACGTTCCGAACATACAATGGGCCCTTAATAGTGGAAGGCACGACACAACAAAATACAGCCCAAACGAACTAGTCTTCGATTTTAGCCTCAATGACGTCGTTCATAATCGACTTATTCAGGCGTTGAAGGATGAAGCGCCACGTGTGTCACCCGAACCTATCGCTATTCGCAGATCAAAAGCTGCAGAATCCATCTCTAATCAACAAGTAAAATGGAAGCAACTTTTTGATCAGGCACGTCAACATCCTCGTCATTACACGGAAGGTGACCTTGTTCTTGTGGCACACGTGCCACCTGCATCCGGGTTCTCCAGAAAGCTGGAGCCACGCTTTAGAGGTCCATACCGCATTGCGAAAGTATTAAGATACGACCGCTACGTCGTCGAAGACATCGAGCATATGCAACGAAGTCGACGACCATTCACTTCAGTTCATCACGTTGAACACATTCGACCATGGTGTTATGCGGATCCCGTTCTGGACGAAGACGACTTAGACGATACTGAAGATGATCTCGGTCAGGAGTCCGAGTTTGTCAGAATTGGCCGAACTGCCACAGCTGGCAACGCCGGAGAGATCACGACGGAAGATGGTCAGTCAACGACACGACGCGATTGAGTAACGACAGTAAAATCGATGATGTAATAACTTGTTCAATAAATGTTGATTAAATCTAGCTCGAGTTTCTTTGTTTGTTCATATAAAATTGTTTGTGTCTAGATATTCGTATGCATTCTAATTTTTTCGTAATAGTCCTGTTCGTAAAGATGCAAGAAAAATATTATCCACATCATCACATAATAAAATAATCATCAACATTACATATATTTAAATGATCATCAACGAATCATCCACACATGCCACTGAGCAAAAAAAATCATTATACAATCTATTGTACATGAATCAGTATACTCCACCTCCTTCGCTTTAGACCCGCCTATATAAACAAAATCAAATTGACTTGTGTAAGCAAAACACGCTAGATTGCATGGACGCGTGGACGCATGGACGCTTGTCTAAATGGACCATAACAAACGTTCCATTATCACTATACATATGAGAGCACATAGTTCGGCGGGAAATAAACTGCTTTAAAGCAGCGAGAAATGTGAGTGTCGACATGTCACTGGCTAGCTGAATATGAATGGCGTGAACCGTCATGCAAACGAAAATAGTCATATATCCTTTGTATGTAATGCGACGTCTGCCTTTCGATGCCCTCACGTTGATAGGTCCAGTGAAATCGACTCTAGTCGAGCTGAATACGAATGATGGATGCACTCTTCATGATGTAAGAACACCCATGCGCTGCTCAGTGGCTTTCGCTCTAAAACGAAAGCATCTTACACTTTTTCGAATCGAAAACCGAACAGTGTTGCGAGCATTTAGAATCCAAAATGTTGTCGGAATCAATTGCAAGACTATCTGAGGGCCTCCGTGCTTTGAAACTTCGTGCTAATCCTGAATAAGCAGCTTGGTAAAGTAACTTTTCGATGGCAAGATGATTGGAAATTTCATGATAATTCAAAGAGGAATTTTCTAATCGACCACGTACTCGCCTTATTTATTGGTCATCCAAAAATGGGTTTAAGCACAAATCAGAACCAGATCGAAGCTCAGAATCAAGAAGGCTAGGGTGCAAAATGGAATAGCTGTTGCTATTCAAAGGTAAATTAAATAAAAAGCATTGCTCCGAGAGCAGGGTACCCTAGAAATGGCTGTGAAGGCACCTCGTCCGCATGATTGGAGTACCTTTTAACCAACCCCGATGGATGTTGGGGTGCCACTTTGCTAGCTTGTTACGGCTAGGGTGGGTTCTTGAAAACATGGAGTTGGTGGGCTCTCAAGTGAAACAGAATGCTACTTATAGTTCATCCGACATTATAAAGTAGCCGCACACTGGTATATAAATATACCTCGGAGAATAGGGGTCTTTATTCCGCTAAGTAGTCAACCCATGACCCTGCTGCATGGGCTGTCAAGCCAGACCCAGCGCTCGTAACAATGCACGGAGCCAACATGAAAATTCAACGATGGAGAGGGGGAAAATACTGCCTCTCTTCCACAGGAACCCAAGTAAGGCAGACAGCCCTGGGCCGCTGATTTTAGCGGAACCCTGACTTCCGATGGTCTGGGGTCCTCTACGTACTGACATTGGCCTGTCAGTATAAAAACAAAGCACCAAAAGAAATGTGGCAAATGTCCCTCCCTTAAAATGCCTGCTGAAATTCCAACACTAACCAAACATCGGCCAGCCAGGCCCTCGCGAAATCTGAAAAGAAAATGTCCTTACGGACTGTTGCTCAATAAGAAGGCTAGAATAATTTGACTTAACAATTCGTTATATTAGTCATAAAAATAAGAAATAATCGACTTAAACATCAGGTTGTTTTACGTGTGTATTCCTAATGGGCTAAAGTCGTATCTATTAAGTCTCAGGTATAATATTGATACAAAAAGAACTATAGGCTCGTAAAACATAAAAGATCGTATGTCACTGGAGTTTGGATTTCGGCTTACCAATAAAAAAAGTCTAGCGCATCAGAACCGCTAGAAAACAAATTTTCGAAGAAATTATCTTTGGGTGACTTAAAAATGTGTGAAGACGTTAAACACTTCTTTTTAGTATCATATCAAACATTTCTTACTAAAAGCAACAAAAATCATTTTCTGACAGCAGTTTCTATAACACAAATGATGAAAATGTTCAGTATTGGCAACATTTGTTCAACACAGCAGCAATAAATCTGCCGTAACATGCTTGTGCTTAATCAACCTTTCCTTTGAATTTCGTTTTCATCCGAGGATATCATCGAAAGTTTCAGCGATTAAACTATGTCTGGGGTTGCCATCCGAAAGATTTCCAAAACTCAGAAGACTTAAATATCGGTTGCTTATTTTATTCTAAATCCTTTGCTTATGAATACAAAATGGAAGCATCTGTTGGTGCAATATTTACAAAATTGTCTGGTGAAAATCATGTGCTAGCTCTATAGCTGCTTCACGTTGTATTCAACGCACCCTATGAATTTCGTTTCAATTGAATGGCTGCGCTGGAAATTGTAGGAGTGAATAGAATTTTCTGGTTACCATCCTCAAAACCTTTCAAGTTTTTGAAACCTAAGCATTTGTTGTCAACTGTCATTGCAGAATCATTCACCATTGGAAATTTTATGACAACATCGCTCGATAAAGATATGTCAATAAAATACAACATTCACCATAGCTGGCAGCCCTTTCATGATTTTTAAACGAAATTCCTACAGAATTATAGATGCAACAAGATCCACTTACCACATGAATTTCGTTTTGATTTCGTTACTGCATCGAAATTTGTAGGGAAAAAACCTGTATTTTCCTGAGCGAATTTATAATATTTTAGAGACAAAAATTGTCATAGCTGGTAATCCTATACTCATTTTTCAGCCAAATTTCTGTGAAATCTACCCTAAAGTAAGGTTCACCTACTGCGTGAGTTTCGTTAAAATCTCGGGGCTGAATCGGAGGCTTTAGGCCAAAAAAACCATTTTTTTTCTCGGTGATTTTTCAAAATGGCACCACTGCCACAGTATGGCCCATATTTTCAAATCACTGGTACTAGTTAGTTCCAGGTCTTGTAAATTTCGTATTGATCGCATCCTCCGATCATCAGTTTTCCTGAACCGAAGTTTTGAGTGCTGAAAAAAGAGGTCATTTGATCATGGGCTGCCGTTCTTGTTAACCGCGGAATTTTGAAAATTTTTATTTGACTTTGTGAATAAAAGTCAAAATTTATCAATAATTTGAATTTATTTTCAAAAATAAAAAAAATTTTCAGGAGGGTCGATGATTTGAAGGATTTTCTTTCAAGAGCCTACTGTCGCCACTGAGTTACTTGCACAGTCTTGAAAGCTCATGTGTGTTAGATTTTAAATTTTGATTGACTGTTTTTCTTAGAAGTTATGACAAATCGAACTTTTAAAAAAGTTCTTGCCTACTTTAAGGTGGTCAGTGCCTACACAAGGCTCAAAATTTCCAATTCTTTTTCATAGATAAAGCTAGGCTTTATTTTTTACTAATGTTCGAAGAAGAACATTAGTATTAAAATCACTTTGGCCAAAAATTCATATTTCTATATACATCTACATATATATATCATCAAAAAATTTCAGTGAAAAAATCTCAGGAACGCGCCATCCGATTGAACTGAAATTTTCAGGACACATTGATGTATGTGCAGAATAGTGCCAGACCTCACAAAAAGTTTATTATCTTTAACTTTTTGGCTCCAGTGGCCATTTTAGTGATATTTTTAATATACCTATTATTCCGTACGCAAATAATCTTTGCAAAAATAAAGTTGACAAAATAAATTTCGAACGAGTTTTAAATGCGAATCAGATAATGTTTTGGAATATTTTAACCCCATGTGTGCGCTAGGTGCCTAAAAAGAGAACGGGAAAACTTGAAAATTTTTAAATTGGGATAAATTTTGACAGAGCTATTCAATTGTTACGAAATTTTCAGGACACATTGGTATTATTTAGTTGTGAACTAGTGTAGCTTTTAATGAGCGTGCTGGCACCCCTGTAGCTGTAGCAGGCACTGAAAGTGAAAACCTCCAAATCATCGTCTCTCTTGAAAAAATGCCGTTTCTTCAAAAAAAATCACTCACATGTAAACCTTGTGCTTTGTTTACATAGACAAAAAAAAATGTGATATGGTATAACGGGCACGCCTGGTAACTCTTGCCCAATTTACCTATATTTTTCGGTTCAAAAACTTCTGTTCACGGAAACTCGCGATCTGATAAGCAGAATTAATTGAAATTTGCAGAATGTATTGGTCTTACATAGAACCAAGTCTGATAGAAGTGATTTTGAAATGTGGGCGATTCTGTGCCAGTGGTGCCATCTTGAAAAATCACTTAAAAAAAGATAACTGCTTTTAGCCCTATAAATTCTGATTCAATTGTTCAAATTTGACAAAATTCATACAGTAGCTGGACCTTAATTTGAACCACGTTTTGTAGAAATTTAGTCGAAAAATTCGGTTGAAACTGCCAGCTATGATAATTTTGGTGTCTTAAATTTGAAAAAATAAAAATTTGGAAGTGAAAACATTCAAACCATCGAATATCCTAAAAAATGTCCGTTTCTTACAATAAAACCAATATGTATACAAATCTTATGCTTTATCTACACGTTCAAAGTAAAACTTTGGAAATTTCATGTCGGACAAGAACGGTAACCCTTTCCCAGTTAACCTATATTTTTAGCATCAAAAACTTCTGTTCACTGGAACTCACGAATCAATAATCAGATTCAATTGAAACTTACAGAATGCATTGGACTTAAGTAGGACCAGATCTGAAAGAAGCGATTTTGAATTGTAGGCAACTCTGTGCCAGTGGTGCCGTCTTGAAGAATTTCATAGAAGAAAAACTGCTTTTTGCCCTATGAAATGTGAATAAGTTACCAGATTTTCATGAAATTGACACAGTAGCTGAACCTTACTTTAAACTCTGTTTGATAGAAATTTGGTTGAAAAATTCGATTGGTGCTGCTAGCTATGGTAATTTCTGTGTCTTTGGTTTTGAAAATTCGCTCAGGAAAATAAAACTTTTTGCCCTATAACTACGAATACGAAATACGAATTTCATACAATTAATGGAACCTATTTAAGACATTGTTCAGGCCAAATTTGGTTGAAAAGCCATGATAGGGTTGCCAGCTACTGTTGGTTTTGTGTTTGTTTGCAATATCTTTATTAAGCGGTTTCATCGTAGAATTTTCAATTGGTAATGATATTGTAGTGACAATAAACAGCAAATATTAAGCTTTCGATTAGTTGAAAAAACTCGCTGCAAGTAACCCTAAATTTCTTTATGCTCCTATAACTTCGAATGTGATATAACAACGTGAAGCAGATGTGATATACTCTTGGCTTTGATACTGGTGAAAGGTTGCCAGCACGAGTCGGTTGTGCTACTTTCGTATCAATAAATGCTTACAATTAGTATTCATACCGGAAACATTTACAATGAAAGTAAATAACCGATGTTTCAATTCCCAAAGTTCTGCAAATTTGTCGGATCGCAGCCCCAAACACCAACTTCAGTTACAGTGCAGGCACTGAGCATTTTCTTCATTGATGTTATATGAGATGGAGCTTTCAAAATTTTGTGAAATAAGCAACTGATAACGAATATAATTAACCCGTGTTTTGCTCTCATAAACGTTGAAATTCATGCCAGTGGTAATATCTGAAACCTTCTACCATATGAGTTATAATGCATTCTTGAGACCAAAGTAAAACGTGGCATTTGAAATAGTTTGGCCGTAGCACCAGCTCATGTGGTGGAATATGCACTCAAAACCTGCACGATTCTTCTACTGTTCTTCGAACATTAGTGTTTCTAGCGGTTCAGGTGCGCTAGAGTTTTTATATATAAAATCCATCAAAATGCCCACCGCCGCCACTTTTAAATATATCTGGCCACTGTATACATCTATGTCCTCCAAAAATTTCAGTTCAATGGGATCGGCCACTCCAGAGACTATCTCTTTTAATCATTTCGCATATATATATATATATATATATATATATATATATATATATATATATATATATATATATATATATATATATATATATATATATACATATATATATATATATATATATATATATATATATATATATATATATATAGATATATACATATTTATACATATATATATATATAGATATATATATATATATATATATATATATATATATATATATATATATATATATATATATATATATATATATATATATTGTTACGCATGTGAGTAGGGAAGTTTATAAAAAGAGGGATCAAAACTGTAATCTAGCATAAATAGCATAGAAAAACAGACGCGGATTTGGTTCAGAGGTGGTATTTGGTTGCACGACGAACCTGGTCTCCCTATCGATTAAATCGAGCACTCCCCGCCAAGCCAAGCCTTCGCCGTCGATTCATATTAGACGATCGGCGATTACCTGACCCGAAAGCGAGCAACCCATAGTGCTGCTAAGGAGCCAAGCGAAAATAATCGTCGCGGCCGTCGACAACCATCCTCATCCAAGTACCGCTGAACGACCGATTACCACTGAACGTCACACTAATGGATTGCCAGAAAATTTTGGGCAACCTTTGACCTGAATAGTCAGACATATCTGACGTATAAATATATACCGACATATGATCATGGAGAACGACGCGGCTAAAAATCATCGAAATTTGCAAGTATAAAGTTACAATGTCATATTGCAACATCATAATTATGAATAGAGATACTTATCTGCACGTATAACAGTCGGCAAACATACGAAGCGAAATTGACTGGGTAGCTGATGCAATTCCATTTGCCCGATTCCAGCTTGCGCTCGTAAACCCTCAGCTGCCCAGGGCGGTATGCCGTTTCTTAAGTTTCGTTTTGCACCGTAAACCCTTGCGAATCCTCGGCGGAGTTTTATTAATAAAAAAATATCACAGCTCGAAATCAAATTATTTGAAGAAACACTCATCGAACATAACAAGTCAAACGTAAACATGAGAAACGTCAACAGGCAATCGAACCGCCACCAAGCAGCAAATGAAAATGGTGCGCTCCGACAACCATAACTGCGAGAAAATGCACTTTTCGAAGGCGCGTGCAACAAGTGCATTGGGCCAATGCACCCGCCTGCATGTTTCAATGGTACGGTGGTGGCAGCGGAATTTTAAATACCGGAGAAGCGGTAGCTGCAATCTTTAAGCGAGGCGCGATCGGAATCAGACAGGCGCTGGATCGTTCTATTTGGCCAGCGAACGTGGTAAGGATAAGACTCCATCAACGGCAGTGCGGAAAATTAATTTCTTCTTATATATTTTCACATGATATTGGGCGAGTGCTGGACAAGAATCGAAGAGGTTTGGGCAGTTCGATATCGAAATATTAAATATTGGAGCTAGAGACATGAAGTTTTTTGTTTGGAATATCGACAAGACCAAGTACGAGTGATCGGAAGTAAAGTGGCTCGATTAGATCGACAGGTGTGACAAAATTGGTGGCGAGCTGAGCGCACGGTGTTAGCTACAAGAACACGAAACAGAAGATGCAACAAAAAGAATAGAACAAGCGGCGACTTCGCGGGGGATTCCCCGAATGAGCGAAGAACACATCTGGGGAGACACGACGGGACGAATCGATTCAAATATCTTCAGGTGATTGGTCGTTATCTTAGATGTAAGTACTTTTGTAATAATGAGTTTCGTTTGAATTTCTTAACAAAATAAGATTGTGTAGTGCGGCGCCGTCAGTAAACGATAACAATAAGTGCTCATAATAGAATTTTTGTACGAAATTGTGAAACTGGTATT
Source organism: Nemotelus pantherinus (assembly GCA_963978885.1). Taxonomy (NCBI): domain Eukaryota; kingdom Metazoa; phylum Arthropoda; class Insecta; order Diptera; family Stratiomyidae; genus Nemotelus; species Nemotelus pantherinus. The sequence goes on from OZ022263.1 coordinate 142,336,294, forward strand.
ATCATTGCGCGTCGGGCGTTAAGTTCGGTTATTTGGCCGTAGTAGGGGTGAAAGAGAAGCTGTCGACGATTTCTCGCTTTAAGGCGACGGTTTATGATCAATTTCGTGTAAAAATTAAAGCGAGTGGCACCGGAAATAGAATCCACCTGTTCTTTTCCTTTCTCCACATGAGCGAAGCTGGCCGAAATTGATCCCCCTTTGCTCCTCCTTTGATCCCGACGATAGGCAAAGGGTATGGTGCGTGTTCCGCGTGGTTAACGATAATGAATTAGCGCTCAACGTGGGGCCTTTAACGGTAATTACGGCACAAAGGTAGTTGGAAAAAATCTGAGAAGCCAAGTTCCAAATTGTGGGAAGGCGGTTAGGCGCGATAATTCGAGCAAAATAAGCCAAGTAAGTCGAGTCATGTTAAAGTCATGGCAAAATTTTCAGACAAAGGGCTGCGGAAAATTACTGTGCTGATATTCTAGGGGATATAGGTTCGGTGAGAGAGAATGGCCTTGGTGTGCAAATTCCGCTAAAATTAATTCGGGTTGGTTTAGTGCATCACCTTGGTGTCAGTTTTGGTGAATAATCTGTTGTGAGTAGGTCGCGGTTTGGGTAGAGTTCACTTGAGGCGTTTCGGTTGAATAGCAGCAGAGAGTTATTGGTCTTGGAATGAAGATTCCCGTTGATAGGTTGACTAAGGATGAGCTCACCTACGAGCTTGCCATTTGCGACTTCCCGTCAGAAACAGTGGACAATATGAGAAGGACCTTGAGGTCTACACTGAAGGCAGAGGCGGCGTTGGACACGTCGTACGTCGAGGCGGAATACCCATTTGATTACAAGACGGACTACAGAGAGCTCACGGCGAAAGTATTGGAAGCTGAAGAATTGGTAGCCAGGGTGTCGGGCGATTAGGCTTCGCTGGAATACCTAAAGGCACGAATCAGGATTGAGTTCAGGCTCCGCAGATTAAAGAACGTGCATGCCATGATCCAGGAGCAGAAGGACGCTGTGAAGGAGCTTCGGAATAGGCTCATCTTGGCGATGGGGAACCTAGCAAAAGATGAGATGGAGCCGCTCGGAGAAGCGCAAGCGACTTCCATAGTGCAGCAGGTGCAGGGGGCAAACCCGGCGGAGGTGGCTAAATGGGGCCTGAAATTTTGCGGGGACTCCTCAGGTTCCGTGAACGCTTTTCTCGAGCGGGTGGAGGAATTGCGGCAGGCAAGGGGGCTGATTAAATCACAGCTTTGTAGAGCGGTGGTGGATTTGTTTGATTCCCGAGCGCTTATATGGTTCCGAGCCAATCGGGGACTAGTTGGATGTTGGGACGAGCTGGTGGAAGAGCTCAAAGCCGAATTCTTATAGTCCGACTACGAGGATCGCCTGTAGGACGAGATTTGCAAACGTACCCAAAGGGAAAGCGAATCAATGGGTGTGTATGTGGCCGTAATGGAGCGCCTCTTCAGCAGGTTGAAAATTCGTTGCCAGGATGAGGAAAAGCTGAAGGCGCTATGTAGAAACATCGCACCTTTTTATCAGCAACAATTGTGCTTAAAGTTCATTACTGATCTAGTGAAGATGGGCCGTACCTTGGATGCGACCAGAGTGGCTGTGGCAGCTTTTGTGCCTCCTACCTCGCAAGCAAGACGATGCCTAGATCCGGACTTGGCATACATGGGGGTAGAAAATAATGCGCAGGTGGCCGCTGTAGTCGGGCCAAGTAGAGTCCGCTGTTGGAATTGTAGAGGGGCAGGACACTTGTCAAGAGATTGTCCTGAACCTTCACGCTGCTTTGGATGCGAACGCCAAGGAGTTTTGCGGTCCGCATGCCCATCCTGCCAGAATAGACCGAGTAGAAACGGTACTAGGAGTCACGAGGTAGGGGCGCAAGCCAACCGGCGTGAATTGGGAAACGACCGTCGTGCTCCCTAAGCGGCCAGGTGAGCACGAGATCGCAGCCGCAAACGAGGAAACATCAACCAACGATCGATTACGCTCTAGTGGAAAGCAGTATAGATAGTCGTTCGCACTTAAGAGTGAATGTAGAGGATGTTAAGATGGAGGGACTTCTAGACTCGGGGGCGAGCCGCACCATTTTAGGGAGGAAAGAGTGGACTCGTCTGGCAAATAAGGGGCTCGAACTAGATCGAGCGGGGATCGAGGAGGTTCGACTCGAGAATGGGGTTATCTGCGTGGTGGCAGGGTCAGTGCGATTGAAGCTCACGTTGAATGGCCGAACACATGATCTGGATACCTTAGTGATTCTGTCTGTTCCTCAAGAGCTGATTTTAGGAGCCGATATCTGGCAGCGGTTCGGAGTCGTTTTAAATATGAAAGGACGGCAGTGGACTTCTCTTGCCACAGCGGAGGTGGTGGAAGCCCAGGCATTACAGGGTTGGGCTCGCTTGTCGAGTGAGGAGGCTCGAGTTTTGACGAACTTTCTGGAGGAGCAGCTCAGGTTGATGGGGGATGGACTGAGCTGCGCAAAGTCGGTGAGTCACGCCATCACCACGAAGTCACCTCCAATCCAACAAAGATATTACCCAGTGTCACCCACAGTACAGAAGCAAATTAACCAGGAGCTAGACGAGATGCTGAAGATGGGAGTGGTGGAGCCATCGGCAAGCGCATGGTCCGCGCCGATTCTACTTGTGCGAAAGAGAGACGGCTCTTTCAGGTCCTGTGTCGACTTTAGTAAATTGAACGCGGTGTCAGTGAAGGACGCATATCCGCTGCCGTACATTTCTGCGACTCTCGACAAACTGCGAAACGCGAAGTACCTGTCCACTCTTGATGTGAAATCGGCCTATTGGCAGGTGCCGATGGCAAAGGAATCCCAGCAGTATACGGGTGGCGAAGGAAATATGTCAATTTTGTAGGGCCCAATTGCGATACCTGGGCTATATTGTTAACGAGAGGGGCTTACAAGTGGATCCAGAAAAGGTCAAAGCAATCAGAGAGTTTCCTCGTCCATCCTCAGTGAAACAAGTTCACCAATTACTTGGGATGGTGTCAAGGTACAAGCGATTCATCCCCAACCACGCCACAATGGTAGCGCCCCTAAGTGACCTCCTGAAGAAAGGCAGGAAATTTACTTGGACCGACGAGTGTGAAGAAGCCTTTCGCTCGTGCAAAGCCAAACTAATCTCCCGTTTAAGGTACAGACAGACGCCTCGGACGTAGGGATAGGAGCCATACTGAGCCAGGCACACCCAACGGGGGAGAAGGTAGTCTGCTACCTTAGTCGGTCGTTCTCAAAGCAGGAGCGAAAATATTCGGCGACGGAAAAGGAATACCTCGGGGTCGTTTGGGCAATAGAAAAATTACGCCGATACATCGAAGGGACGCACTTTATAGTTATCACCGATCATCATTCACTGATCGGGTTGAATAAGTTGAGAGACCCTACTGGGCGTCTGGCGAGGTGGGTTGTTCGGTTACAGCAGTATGATTTCAAAGTCATACACCGGAGGGGGAAGGATCACTTGGTCCCGGATGCTCTTTCTCGAGCTACGGTTAATGTTTGTACTCTATCAGCTCACTTACTCCTAGGGAAATGGTATACGGATATGCGAGGGAACATTCAAGCAGATCCTGCCAGCTATCAAAGCTGAAAAGTGATAAAGGAGACGCTGTGGAAGCAGGTGACAGACAGAAAGGCAGGTCTGAGAGCTATCGCAGATTGGAAAAGGGTCATCCCGAAAGCGGAACGGAAAAGCATCCTCATCAGGTGTCACGATGACCCAAAGGCTGGGCACATGGGGACAGATCGAACTATAGCCCGAGTTGCTCAGGATTATTATTAGCCTAAAATGAGAGCGGACATCAGGGACTATGTTAGAAAGTGCAAGGTATGTCAGGCTTGTAAGGTGGAGAGGAAAGCGCCACTGGGGTTGATGGCGACTCGAGCGGGGGAGGCAAAAGTTCCGTGGGAAATGATCTGCATCGATTTGATAGGTAAAGCTAGGCTTTATTTTTTACTAAAGTTCGAAGAAGAACATTAGTATTAAAATCACTTTGGCCAAAAATTCATATTTCTATATACATCTACATATATATATCATCAAAAAATTTCAGTGAAAAAATCTCAGGAACGCGCCATCCGATTGAACTGAAATTTTCAGGACACATTGATGTATGTGCAGAATAGTGCCAGACCTCACAAAAAGTTTATTATCTTTAACTTTTTGGCTCCAGTGGCCATTTTAGTGATATTTTTAATATACCTATTATTCCGTACGCAAATAATCTTTGCAAAAATAAAGTTGACAAAATAAATTTCGAACGAGTTTTAAATGCGAATCAGATAATGTTTTGGAATATTTTAACCCCATGTGTGCGCTAGGTGCCTAAAAAGAGAACGGGAAAACTTGAAAATTTTTAAATTGGGATAAATTTTGACAGAGCTATTCAATTGTTACGAAATTTTCAGGACACATTGGTATTATTTAGTTGTGAACTAGTGTAGCTTTTAATGAGCGTGCTGGCACCCCTGTAGCTGTAGCAGGCACTGAAAGTGAAAACCTCCAAATCATCGTCTCTCTTGAAAAAATGCCGTTTCTTCAAAAAAAATCACTCACATGTAAACCTTGTGCTTTGTTTACATAGACAAAAAAAAATGTGATATGGTATAACGGGCACGCCTGGTAACTCTTGCCCAATTTACCTATATTTTTCGGTTCAAAAACTTCTGTTCACGGAAACTCGCGATCTGATAAGCAGAATTAATTGAAATTTGCAGAATGTATTGGTCTTACATAGAACCAAGTCTGATAGAAGTGATTTTCAAATGTGGGCGATTCTGTGCCAGTGGTGCCATCTTGAAAAATCACTTACAAAAAGATAACTGCTTTTAGCCCTATAAATTCTGATTCAATTGTTCGAATTTGACAAAATTCATACAGTAGCTGGACCTTAATTTGAACCACGTTTTGTAGAAATTTAGTCGAAAAATTCGGTTGGAGTTGCCAGCTATGATAATTTTGGTGTCTTAAATTTGAAAAAATAAAAATTTGGAAGTGAAAACATTCAAACCATCGAATATCCTAAAAAATGTCCGTTTCTTACAATAAAACCAATCTGTATACAAATCTTATGCTTTATCTACACGTTCAAAGTAAAACTTTGGAAATTTCATGTCGGACAAGAACGGTAACCCTTTCCCAGTTAACCTATATTTTTAGCATCAAAAACTTCTGTTCACTGGAACTCACGAATCAATAATCAGATACAATTGAAACTTACAGAATGCATTGGACTTAAGTAGGACCAGATCTGAAAGAAGCGATTTTGAATTGTAGGCAACTCTGTGCCAGTGGTGCCGTCTTGAAGAATTTCATAGAAGAAAAACTGCTTTTTGCCCTATGAAATGTGAATAAGTTACCAGATTTTCATGAAATTGACACAGTAGCTGAACCTTACTTTAAACTCTGTTTGATAGAAATTTGGTTGAAAAATTCGATTGGTGCTGCCAGCTATGGTAATTTCTATGTCTTTGGTTTTGAAAATTCGCTCAGGAAAATAAAACTTTTTGCCCTATAACTACGAATACGAAATACGAATTTCATACAATTAATGGAACCTATTTAAGACATTGTTCAGGCCAAATTTGGTTGAAAAGCCACGATAGGGTTGCCTATCGTGGTTGCTATTGTTGGTTTTGTGTTTGTTTGCAATATCTTTATTAAGTGGTTTCATCGAAGAACTTTCAATTGGTAATGATATTGTAGTGACAGTAAACAGCAAATATTAAGCTTTCGATTAGTTGAAAGTTGCAAGTAACCCTAAATTTCTTTATGCTCCTATAACTTCGAATGTGATATAACAACGTGAAGCAGATGTGATATACTCTTGGCTTTGATACTGGTGAAAGGTTGCCAGCACGAGTCGGTTGTGCTACTTTCGTATCAATAAATGCTTAAAATTAGTATTCATACCGGAAACATTTACAATGAAAGTAAATAACCGATGTTTCAATTCCCAAAGTTCTGCAAATTTGTCGGATCGCAGCCCCAAACACCAACTTCAGTTACAGTGCAGGCACTGAGCATTTTCTTCATTGATGTTATATGAGATGGCGCTTTCAAAATTTTGTGAAATAAGCAACTGATAACGAATATAATTAACCCGTGTTTTGCTCTCATAAACGTTGAAATTCATGCCAGTTGTAATATCTGAAACCTTCTACCATATGAGTTATAATGCATCCTTGAGACCAAAGTAAAACGTGGCATTACGTGGCAACAGTTTGGCCGTAATCACCAGCTCATGTGGTGGAATATGCACTCAAAACCTGCACGATTCTTCTACTGTTCTTCGAACATTAGTGTTTCTAGCGGTTCAGGTGCGCTAGAGTTTTTATATATAAAATTTATCAAAATGCCCACCGCCGCCACTATTAAATATATCTGGCCACTGTATACATCTATGTCCTCCAAAAATTTCAGTTCAATGGGATCGGTCACTCCAGAGACTATCTCTTTTAATCATTTCGCATATATATATATATATATATATATATATATATATATATATATATATATATATATATATATATATATATATATATATATACATATTTATACATATATATATATATATATATATATATATATATATATATATATATATATATATATATATATATATATATATATATATATATATATACATATTTATACATATATATATATATATATATATATATATATATATATATATATATATATACATATATATATATATATATATATATATATATATATATATATATATATATATATATATATATATATATATATATATATATATATATATATATATATATATATATATATATATTGTAACGCATGTGAGTAGGGAAGTTTATAAAAAGAGGGATCAAAACTGTAATCTAGCATAAATAGCATAGAAAAACAGACGCGGATTTGGTTCAGAGGTGGTATTTGGTTGCACGACGAACTTGGTCTCCCTATCGATTAAATCGAGCACTCCCCGCCAAGCCAAGCCTTCGCCGTCTATTAATATTAGACGATCGGCGATTACCTGACCCGAAAGCGAGCAACCCATAGCGCTGCTAAGAGCCAAGCGAAAATGATCGTCGCGGCCGTCGACAACCATCCTCAACCGAGTACTACGGAACGACTGATTACCACTGAACGTCATACTAATGGATTGCCAGAAAATTTTGGGCAACCTTTGACCTGAATGGTCAGTCATATCTGACGTATAAATATACATATACCGACATATGATCATGGAGAACGACGCGGCTAAAAATCATCGAAATTTGAAAGTACAAAGTTTCAATGTCATATTGCAACATCATAATTATGAATAGAGATACTTATCTGCACGTATAACAGTCGGCAAACATACGAAGCGAAATTGACTGGGTAGCTGATGCAATTCCATTTGCCCGATTCCAGCTTGCGCTCGTTAACCCTCAGCTGCCCAGGGCGGTATGCCGTTTCTTAAGTTTCGTTTTGCACCGTAAACCCTTGCGAATCCTCGGCGGAGTTTTATTTATAAAAAAATATCACAGCTCGAAATCAAATTATTTGAACAAACACTCATCGAACGTAACAAGTCAAACGTAAACATGAGAAACGTCAACAGGCAATCGAACCGCCACCAAGCAGCAAATGAAAATGGTGCGCTCCGACAACCATAACTGCGAGAAAATGCACTTTTCGAAGGCGCGTGCAACAAGTGCAATGGGCCAATGCACCCGCCTGCATGTTTCAATGGTACGGTTGCGGCAACGGAATTTTAAATACCGGAGAAGCGGTAGCTGCAATCTTTAAGCGAGGCGCGATCGGAATCAGACAGGCGCTGGATCGTTCTATTTGGCCAGCGAACGTGGTAAGGATAAGACTCCATCAACGGCAATGCTGAAAATTAATTTCTTCTTATATATTTTCACATGATATTGGGCGAGTGCTGGACAAGAATCGAGGAGGTTTGGGCAGTTCGATATCGAAATATTAGATATTGAAGCTAGAGACATGAAGTTTTTTTGTTTGGAATATCGACAAGACCAAGTACGAGTGATCGGAAGTAAAGTGGCTCGATTAGATCGACAGGTGTGACAAAATTGGTGGCGAGCTGAGCGCACGGTGTTAGCTACAAGAACACGAAACAGAAGGTGCAACAAAAAGAATAGAACAAGCGGCGACTTTGCGGGGGATTCCCCGAATGAGCGAAGAACACATCTGGGGAGACACGACGGGACGAATCGATTCAAATATCTTCAGGTGATTGGTCGTTATCTTAGATGTAAGTACTTTTGTAATAATGAGTTTCGTTTGAATTTCTTAACAAAATAAGATTGTGTAGTGCGGCGCCGTCAGTAAATGATAACAATAAGTGCTCATAATAGAATTTTTGTACGAAATTGTGAAACTGGTATTATCATTGCGCGTCGGGCGTTAAGTTCGGTTATTTGGCCGTAGTAGGGGTGAAAGAGAAGCTGTCGACGATTTCTCGCTTTAAGGCGACGGTTTATGATCAATTTCGTGTAAGAATTAAAGCGAGTGGCACCGGAAATAGAATCCACCTTTTCTTTTCCTTTCTCCACATGAGCGAAGCTGGCCCAAATTGATCCCCCTTTGCTCCTCCTTTGATCCCGACGATAGGCAAAGGGTATGGTGCGTGTTCCGCGTGGTTAACGATAATGAATTGGCGCCCAACGTGGGGCCTTTAACGGTAATTACGGCACAAAGGTAGTTGGAAAAAAATCTGAGAAGCCAAGTTCCAAATTGTGGGAAGGCGGTTAGGCGCGATAATTCGAGCAAAATAAGCCAAGTAAGTCGAGTCATGTTTCGATCGTGATTACATTGTTGAAATCGCGAATATTGATGAGAGTTTGTTATATCTCATATTATTTTATCGCATGAATTATATTTTTCTTGAAATTGTCACTGCATGTTTTGGATATTTTAAAGTGATTATTGCCGAAACTGAATACTATCATTTTTCCTTATATATATATATATATATATATATATATATATATATATATATATATATATATATATATATATATATATATATATATATATATATATATATATATATACATATATCACAGGTCAAACAGGTATATATCACAGGTCAAACGCGAGGCGGTGGGGTTTTGCTGGCGGTTAGCAACACACTTTCAAGTGAGATTATTGACACCACCCCCAATGTATTGTTTCAACACCTTGTTATTCGTGTTTCTTTGAATAACCATTTCCTTTATATTAGTTTGGCCTATATTCCACCCAGATCGGACGAATCAGTTTACAACCATTTCTGTGAATTAATATCTTCCATTACAACGTCTCTGAATGAAAAAGACAAAATAATATTCCTAGGGGATTTCAATCGTCCCAACTTATGTTTTATCCCCGATGAAAACGACGCATTTCTTCTCCCTGTTAACCTCTCAGATTCTAATGATTTCAACCTTGCGAGTACTTTTTATGGCAACGATTTGCAGCAAGTCTCTCCAACTCCCAACCAAAACGGTCATTGGTTGGATCTTGTGTTTACAAACGCCTATGACGAAGTAGTGGTAAGTCCAACTAATGATGCAGAGCATCTCTTTTCAAATAGTTTACACCACACTGCACTATCAGTTGAACTTCCCACTCCTGATTCTATTTACTTAAAAACGTACAATAATTCAATTGTATATGACTTTCTTAACGCTGACTACGAAAGTATTCACCATGTACTTGACTCTATAGATTGGACGAATACTCTTTCAGCGCTAGATCTTGAGGAAGCCATTTCCACTTTTTACGATAAAATATTTGACGCCGTTGAAAGATATGTACCTAAGATTAAAAAAAAGAAAAAATTGTCTGAACCATGGCTTGATAGGGAACTTAGGCATTTGCGAAATCATAGAAACAAACTATATAAACGATTAAAGGAAAATATTGATGTAAATCCTACTATTCAGGAAGCTTATAATGAAGTAGTTAAGGAATTCTCGACAAAGTCTCGCGATGCTTATGCCAATTATATTAAGAAAACCGGTGAAAGTATAATCCACGACCCAAAAAAATTCTTTGATTTTGTAAATATGAAGCGGAAAGTCACTGGTTATCCATTGTCAATGTCCTATAATAATATCACCTCTGCTTCTCCTAAAGATATCTGCGATTTATTCGCAGATAATTTCCAGAGAATTTTCACTGTATCAGACCCATCTAACTCAAATGTTTCTCCTTCTAATTCAGCACCAACCACTTTTCTCAGCCAAATTAAAATATCACGCGAAGAAATACGTAAAGCTATATTGGAGCTCGATTGCAACAAAGGCCCTGGTCCTGATCTTCTTCCGCCGACCTTCCTACGGAGGTGTGTAGAGCAGCTAATAACACCCCTGCATATTTTCTTTGACAGGTCGCTTTCATCCGGTGTTTTCCCATCCTGTTGGAAACTTTCATATGTTATACCAATTTTCAAAAATGGCGATAGACGCTGCGTCGAAAATTACAGGGGCATTGCCAGTTTATCTTCCATTCCAAAACTTTTTGAAAAAATTGTTTACATTAAACTTTCCCCACTAGTTGACTCCCGTCTGAATGAGCAACAGCATGGCTTTAGAAAAGGTCGCTCAACTATCACAAACTTGACAATCCTAGTTTCGGACGTTTTGTGTAAAATGGAAAAAGGCTATCAAATTGACGCAGTCTACACTGACTTTAGCAAAGCTTTTGACAGAGTTGACCATTCTATATTGATCCTTAAGCTGCACAAATTCGGACTTGCCGGATCTTTACTAAGCTGGCTCAGTTCCTACCTCCACAACCGAATACAACTTGTTAAATTTCAAGGAATTTTATCAAAAAATATATTTGCTACCTCTGGTGTTCCACAAGGTAGTCATCTTGGCCCACTTCTCTTTAACATATTCATTTCGGATCTATCTGACGTCCTGTCAAACATTCCTCACCTACTTTATGCAGACGACCTCAAACTCTACCACACCATTGAATCTAAATCTGATGCACTTTTCCTTCAATCCAAGCTTAATTCTCTTGTTCAGTGGTGCAATATAAACAAGCTCTCGCTGAATATTGATAAGTGCCAAATCATAAGTTTTAGCCGTAAATGCATGGTTACGCAGAATACCTACTTCCTCGGCAACAACTTATTAACTCGCGTTGATAGCGTTGTTGATCTCGGTGTTGTGATGGATGTGAAACTTCGTTTCACCTTGCACTACGACAAAATTCTTTCCCGTGCGAATAAGCAGCTCGGCTTTATTAAACGACGTGCCAAGGAGTTTAAAAACTTGTGGGCCACAAGATCATTATACACTGCACTTGTACGCCCTCTTCTCGAATACGCCTGTATTATTTGGAACCCAGCCTTTGAAATTCACAATAACAGACTCGAGTCCATTCAAAAACAATTTTTACTTTTCGCCCTAAGAGATCTGTACAATCCTTACGATTTCGAAAATTTACCGCCATATGAGTTTAGACTGGGTCATTTAAACTTAACTTCACTTGCATCTAGAAGAATGATGATATCGGCCTGCTTCACATTTGACGTAATTAGAGGCGTTATTAGAGTTGAGTTCCTTAATAGTAAATTTGTGATAAATATCCCCTTAAGGAACACCAGGTCCAATCGTTTGCTAAAGGAATATTCACATTCTACCATATATGCAGCTAATGAGCCAGTGAATAGATGCTGCAGGGTCTTCAATGGCTTTAGCAACCTTTATTCCCCAACGATTTCCAAACTATCCTACAAATCTTCCCTTATCCAAGCCATTTGTACACAATAACTTTTAAGCTCTTGTTTAATTATCGTTTTTAATTGTTATTCTTTTATTTCCTTGTTATTTTACTTATTGTCTATTTTAAACTTATTTGTTTACTCCATTAGTTATTTATTTATTTATGTGTTATTTATTTGTACCTACACTTTTTTATTTCCTTTTTATTTTACTTCTTGTCTATTTTAAACTTATTTGTTTACTCCATTAGTTATTTATTTATTAATGTGTTATTTATTTGTACCTTACTCTATTTTGTTTGATTTTAAATAATTAGATATTTCATATTTTTTTTATGTATGTATATGTATTTATGCCTTGTTTGGCTAATAAATAAAATAAAATAAAAATATATATATATATATATATATATATATATATATATATATATATATATATATATATATATATATATATATATATATATATATGTATATATATATATATATATATATATATATATATATATATATATGTGTGTATATATATATATATATATATATATATATATATATATATATATATATATATATATATATATATATATATATATATATATATATATATATGTATATATATATATATATATATATATATATATATATATATATATATATTTATATTACATATTTTGGGTGTGAAAATAATCGGAAAGTGTGAATGGTGAATTTATATTGAAGTGAGCGCGTGAAAGTGTGTGTAAAGATTTAGGTTAAGAGGCAAAGTTTTCAGACAAAGGGCTGCGGAAAATTACTGTGCTGATATTCTAGGGGATATAGGTTCGGACAGAGAGAATCGCCTTGGTGTGCAAATTCCGCTAAAATAAATTCGGGTTGGTTTAGTGCATCACCTTGGTGTCAGTTTTGGTGAATAATCTGTTGTGAGTAGGTCGCGGTTTGGGTAGAGTTCACTTGAGGCGTTTCGGTTGAATAGCAGCAGAGAGTTATTGGTCTTGGAATGAAGATTCCCGTTGATAGGTTGACTAAGGATGAGCTCACCTACGAACTTGCCATTTGCGACTTCCCGTCAGAAACAGTGGACAATATGAGAAGGACCTTGAGGTCTACACTGAAGGCAGAGGCGGCGTTGGACACGTCGTACGTCGAGGCGGAATACCCATTTGATAACAAGACGGACTACAGAGAGCTCACGGCAAAAGTATTGGAAGCTGAAGAATTGGTAGCCAGGGTGTCGGGCGATTAGGCTTCGCTGGAATACCTAAAGGCACGAATCAGGATTGAGTTCAGGTTCCGCAGATTGAAGAACGTGCATGCCATGATCCAGGAGCAGAAGGACGCTGTGAAGGAGTCCGGAATAGGCTCATCTTGGCGATGGGGAACCTAGCAAAAGAAGTGAGGATCTTAGCGAAGATGAGATGGAGCCGCTCGGAGAAGCGCAAGCGACTTCCATAGTGCAGCAGGTGCAGGGGGCAAACCCGGCGGAGGTGGCTAAATGGGGCCTGAAATTTTGCGGGGACTCCTCAGGTTCCGTGAACGCTTTTCTCGAGCGGGTGGAGGAATTGCGGCAGGCAAGGGGGCTGATTAAATCACAGCTTTGTAGAGCGGTGGTGGATTTGTTTGATTCCCGAGCGCTTATATGGTTCCGAGCCAATCGGGGACTAGTTGGATGTTGGGACGAGCTGGTGGAAGAGCTCAAAGCCGAATTCTTATAGTCCGACTACGAGGATCGCCTGTAGGACGAGATTTGCAAACGTACCCAAGGGGAAAGCGAATCAATGGGTGTGTATGTGGCCGTAATGGAGCGCCTCTTCAGCAGGTTGAAAATTCGTTGCCAGGATGAGGAAAAGCTGAAGGCGCTATGTAGAAACATCGCACCTTTTAATCAACAACAATTGTGCTTAAAGTCCATTACTGATCTAGTGAAGATGGGCCGTACCTTGGATGCGACCAGAGCGGCTGTGGCAGCTTTTGTGCCTCCTACCTCGCAAGCAAGACGATGCCTAGATCCGGACTTGGCATACATGGGGGTAGAAAATAATGCGCAGGTGGCCGCTGTAGTCGGGCCAAGTGGAGTCCGCTGTTGGAATTGTAGAGGGGCAGGACACTTGTCAAGAGATTGTCCTGAACCTTCACGCTGCTTTGGATGCGAACGCCAAGGAGTTTTGCGGTCCGCATACCCATCCTGCCAGAATAGACCGAGTAGAAACGATACTAGGAGTCACGAGGTAGGGGCGCAAGCCAACCGGCGTGAATTGGGAAACGACCGTCGTGCTCCCTAAGCGACCAGGTGAGCACGAGATCGCAGCCGCAAACGAGGAAACATCAACCAACGATCGATTACGCTCTAGTGGAAAGCAGTATAGATAGTCGTTTGCACTTAAGAGTGAATGTAGAGGATGTTTAGATGGAGGGACTTCTAGACTCGGGGGCGAGCCGCACCATTTTAGGGAGGAAAGAGTGGACTGGTCTGGCAAATAAGGGGCTCGAACTAGATCGAGCGGGGATCGAGGAGGTTCGACTCGAGAATGGGGTTATCTGCGTGGTGGCAGGGTCAGTGCGATTGAAGCTCACGTTGAATGGCCGAACACATGATCTGGATACCTTAGTGATTCTGTCTGTTCCTCAAGAGCTGATTTTAGGAGCCGATATCTGGCAGCGGTTCGGAGTCGTTTTAAATATGAAAGGACGGCAGTGGACTTCTCTTGCCACAGCGGAGGTGGTGGAAGCCAAGGCATTACAGGGTTGGGCTCGCTTGTCGAGTGAGGAGGCTCGAGCTTTGACGAACTTTCTGGAGGAGCAGCTCAGGTTGATGGGGGATGGACTGAGCTGCGCAAAGTCGGTGAGTCACGCCATCACCACGAAGTCACCTCCAATCCAACAAAGATATTACCCAGTGTCACCCACAGTACAGAAGCAAATTAACCAGGAGCTAGACGAGATGCTGAAGATGGGAGTGGTGAAGCCATCGGCAAGCGCATGGTCCTCGCCGATTCTACTTGTGCGAAAGAGAGACGGCTCTTTCAGGTCCTGTGTCGACTTTAGTAAATTGAACGCGGTGTCAGTGAAGGACGCATATCCGCTGCCGTACATTTCTGCGACTCTTGACAAACTACGAAACGCGAAGTACCTGTCCACTCTTGATGTGAAATCGGCCTATTGGCAGGTGCCGATGGCAAAGGAATCCCAGCAGTATACGGGTGGCGAAGGAAATATGTCAATTTTGTAGGGCCCAATTGCGATACCTGGGCTATATTGTTAACGAGAGGGGCTTACAAGTGGATCCAGAAAAGGTCAAAGCAATCAGAGAGTTTCCTCGTCCATCCTCAGTGAAACAAGTTCACCAATTACTTGGGATGGTGTCAAGGTACAAGCGATTCATCCCCAACCACGCCACAATGGTAGCGCCCCTAAGTGACCTCCTGAAGAAAGGCAGGAAATTTACTTGGACCGACGAGTGTGAAGAAGCCTTTCGCTCGTGCAAAGCCAAACTAATCTCCCGTATAAGGTACAGACAGACGCCTCGGACGTAGGGATAGGAGCCATACTGAGCCAGGCACACCCAACGGGGGAGAAGGTAGTCTGCTACCTTAGTCGGTCGTTCTCAAAGCAGGAGCGAAAATATTCGGCGACGGAAAAGGAATACCTCGGGGTCGTTTGGGCAATAGAAAAATTACGCCGATACATCGAAGGGACGCACTTTATAGTTATCACCGATCATCATTCACTGATCTGGTTGAGTAAGTTGAGAGACCCTACTGGGCGTCTGGCGAGGTGGGTTGTTCGGTTACAGCAGTATGATTTCAAAGTCATACACCGGAGGGGGAAGGATCACTTGGTCCCGGATGCTCTTTCTCGAGCTACGGTTAATGTTTGTACTCTATCAGCTCACTTACTCCTAGGGAAATGGTATACGGATATGCGAGGGAACATTCAAGCAGATCCTGCCAGCTATCAAAGCTGAAAAGTGATAGAGGAGATGCTGTGGAAGCAGGTGACAGACAGAAAGGCAGGTCTGAGAGCTATCGCAGATTGGAAAAGGGTCATCCCGAAAGCGGAACGGAAAAGCATCCTCATCAGGTGTCACGATGACCCGAAGGCTGGGCACATGGGGACAGATCGAACTATAGCCCGAGTTGCTCAGGATTATTATTGGCCTAAAATGAGAGCGGACATCAGGGACTATGTTAGAAAATGCAAGGTATGTCAGGCTTGTAAGGTGGAGAGGAAAGCGCCACTGGGGTTGATGGCGACTCGAGCGGGGAAGGCAAAAGTTCCGTGGGAAATGATCTGCATCGATTTGATAGGTCCGCTTCCCAGGTCAACACGTGGCAATTCATTCATCCTAACAATTCTTGATTACGTATCAAAGTATTCGGTGCTGTTACCTATGAGAAACGCAACGGCATCAGCCGTATTTCGTCTCGTGGAGGAAAACGTCTTTCTGGTATATGGAGTCCCCAGGGTAATCGTATGCGACAATGGGGTACAGTTAAGGGGCAACCAGTTCAAGAGAGCGGTCGAAGAATACGGAACAAGGTTGAGCTATACCTCACTATATCACCCTCAAGCTAATCCTGCGGAAAGAATAAATCAGGATACCAAGTGTATGCTCAGGTGCTATACATCCGAACACCACCGCTTGAGGGACCCGCATCTGGCAATGATAGCTTGCACCTTACGTACTTACAAACACGAGGTCACGGGTTTCTCGCCGTGTTTCATAGATTTTGGAAGGGAAATGGTCACTTTCTGGGAAGGAATGGAGCTTCCGGTGGGAACTGGAAGAGACTTCTCCCCCTTATCGAACGCAAGAGCGTTGGCAGAAGTCCGAGAAGAGGCAGTTCGAAGGATGCAGCGAGCTGCGTCATCGAGTAAACGTCATTACGTTTTATGCCGGCGAACAGTGGCTTTTCAGATAGGCGACAAGGTTTGGAAAAGAAATTACGTGCTGTCTGATGCCAGCAAAAATTTTTCTGCCAAGCTAGCTCCGGCGTTCGTTGGGCCTTTTATCGTAAAAGCAAAAACGTCCACGTAGACTTTCGAACTGTCAGATATGAAGAGAAATGGGGTAGGTAATTGACACGCGAAAGGCTTTAAGCCGTTCTTTGGAGGAGAACCGGAGAAAGAAGACAGCTAACGTAGGAGAAAGTGAGCTTAGGGATTTTCGGCTAACTGTTATTAAGAAGGTTTAACCTGGGTGGATTTAGTTAAAATCGATTTAGTATTAAGTTTCCTTGGTGTTGGAACTAAAAGATAAGAGGGTTAGGTTAGTGGTGGCGGGTTAGACATAAAAATAGAAGCATAGTTCGGTGGTGGGCTAACCTAAGTTTAAATATATGGCAAAGGGTAACCTTGCAGTAAAAATTACTATAAAAGCTGGAGTTGCTTAGTTCATGTTTAGCCTTGATTTATAGATAAGTCGAGTGGGGACTAGTAGTACAGATATCTATTAGTAGTAAGTCAAAGAATAGCAGTAAAATACCTTTAGATTTCGGTAGCGGTTTTTCTTTATCTTTTGATTTATCTTCTTTTAAGGGTTGAGCTTCCCTTTTCCTCTTCGCTGCTGTGCTTTATTGTTTTTTGACGGCATTCTCTGCAATGGTCTGTGCTAAAAACTAGTTCAGGTCACACTAGTTTTTTTTTTTTTGCAAAGTAAAGAGAGAAAAGAAAAGAATATAGCAAGAGAACATTAGGAAGCAAACGTTGGGGTGCACTGTTTTGTTCTTCCTTTCTCCATGTGGTCACCAGACGTAGATATTTTCTCCTAATATGACACTAGAGGAGATGAGTAGAAGAGATGCGGATACATCCGTGGTGGTTTGTTTAGAATGAGTTAGTGTGTGGATGAATGAATGTTAGAGTTACGTTGAAAGAAATCTCTCGGAATTAGACCGGAATTCAGAATGTCGCGAAAACCCCAAATCAAAAAACAAAAGAAATATATATAAACGAAGGCATGTGGCGATAGAAAAGAAACAAGAAGTTACGCGAAAATTCACGTAAATAAAATAGAAATCATGAATAAGCGGGTCGTGAATCTACGCGTACGTCAGAGTCGGAAGAGTACTGGGATTCAAACGGGCGTGGGAAATGCGACCGCGTCGTTAATTAATGCCTCCGGAGGCAGAGAATTAGACGATAATTACGGGTAATTCTCTGAGGAAGGGGGAAATGTACCGCCAGTGAGAAGGGAAGTTTATAAAAAGAGGGATCAAAACTGTAATCTAGCATAAAAAGCATAGAAAAACAGGCACGGATTTGGTTCAGAGGCGGTATTTGGTTGCACGACGAACTTGGTCTCTCTATCGATTAAATCGAGCACTCCCCGCCAAGCCAAGCCTTCGCCGTCGATTCATATTAGACGATCGGCGATTACCTGAACCGAAAGCGAGCAACCCATAGTGCTGCTAAGGAGCCAAGCGAAAACAATCGTCGCGGCCGTCGACAACCATCCTCATCCAAGTACCGCTGAACGACCGATTACCACTGAACGTCACACTAATGGATTGCCAGAAGATTTTGGGCAACCTTTGACCTGAATAGTCAGACATATCTGACGTATAAATATATACCGACATATGATCATGGAGAACGACGCGGCTAAAAATCATCGAAATTTGCAAGTATAAAGTTACAATGTCATATTGCAACATCATAATTATGAATAGAGATACTTATCTGCACGTATAACAGTCGGCAAACATACGAAACGAAATTGACTGGGTAACTGCTGCAATTCCATTTGCCCGATTCCAGCTTGCGCTCGTAAACCCTCAGCCTGTTCAGGGCGGTATGCCGTTTCTTAAATTTCGTTGTGCACCGTAAACCTTTGCGAATCCTCGGCGGAGTTTTATTCATAAAAACTCTAGCGCACCTGAACCGCTAGAAACACTAATGTTCGAAGAACAGTAGAAGAATCGTGCAGGTTTTGAGTGCATACTCCATCACATGCGCTGCTTATTACGGCCAAATTGTTTCAAATGCCACGTTTTACTTTTGTCTCAAGAATGCATTATAACTTATATGGTAGAAGGTTTCAGATATTACCACTGGCATGAATTTCAACGTTTATGAGAGCAAAACACGGGTTAATTATATTCGTTATTAGTTGCTTATTTCACAAAATTTTGAAAGCACCATCTCATATAATATGAAAGAAGAAAATGCTCAGTGCCTGCAGCACTGTAACTGAAGTTGGAGTTTGGGGCTGCGATCCGAAAAATTTGCAGAGCTTTGGGAATTGAAACGTCGGTTATTTATTTTCATTGTAAATGTTTCCGGTATGAATACTAACTGTAAGCATTTATTGATACAAAAGTAGCACAACCGACTCGTGCTGGCAACCTTTCGCCAGTATCAAAGCCAAGAATATATCACATCTGCTTCACGTTGTTACATAACATTTGAAGTTATAGGAGTATAAAGAAATTTTGGGTTACTTGCAGCGACTTTTTTCAAATAATCGAAAGCTTAATATTTGCTGTTCATTGTTACTACAATATCATTACCATTTAAAAATTCTACGATAAAACCGCTTAATAAAGATATTGCAAACAAACACAAAACCAACAATAGCTGGCAACCCTATCATGGCTTTCCAACCAAATTTGGGTTGAATAATGTTTAAAATAGGTTCCATTAATTGTATGAAATTCGTATTGATTTCATGACTGCACTGGAAGTTATGGGGCAAAAAGTTTTATTTTCTTGAGCGAATTTTCAAAACCAAAGACACAGAAATTACCATAGCTGGCAGCACCAATCGAATTTTTCAACCAAATTTCTATCAAACAGAGTTTAGAGTAAGGTTCAGCTACTGTGTCAATTTCATGAAAATCTGGTAACTTATTCACATTTCATAGGGCAAAAAGCATTTTTTTTTTTCTTTGTAATTTTTCAAGATGGCGCCAATGGAACAGAGTTGCCTACAATTCAAAATCGCTTCTATCAGACCTGGCCCTACTTAAGTCCAATGCATTCTGTAAATTTCAATTCTATCTGATTATTGATTCGTGAGTTCCCGTGAACAGAAGTTTCTGAAGCTAAAACTATAGGTTAACTGAGAAAGGGTTACCGTTCTTGTCCGACATGAAATTTCCAAAGTTTTACTTTAACTGTGTAGATTAAGCATAAGATTCGTATACGAATTGGTTTTATTGTAGAAACGGACATTTTTTAGGATATTCGATGGTTTGAATGTTTTCACTTCCAAAATTTTATTTATTCAAATTTAAGACACCAAAATTATCATAGCTGGCAGCTCCAACCGAACTTTTCAACCAAATTTCTATCAAACGTGGTTTGAAGTAAGATTCAGCTACTGTGTGAATTTCGTTAAAATCGAACGATTTAATCAGAATTTATAGGGCTAAAAGCAGTTATCTTTTTTAGTGATTTTTCAAGATGGCACCACTGGCACAGAATCACCCGCATTTCAAAATTACTTCTATCAGACCTGGTCCTATTTAAGACCAATACATTCTGCAAATTTCAATAACTGCTGTTCATTGGATCGTGAGTTTCCGTGAACAGAAGTTTTTGATGCTAAAAATATAGGTAACTTGGGCAAGGGTTACCAGGCGTGCCCGCTATATCATATCAAATTTTTTTTTTGTTTATGTAAACAAAGCACAAAATTTTCATATGAGTGGCTTTTTTTTTAAGAAACTACATTTTTTCAAGAGAGACGATGATTTGGAAGTTTTCACTTTCAGTGCCTGCTTTAGCTACAGGGTTGCCAGCACGCTCGTTAAAACGTACATTAATCTACAACTAAATAAAGCGAACATGTCCTGGAAATTTCGTAATCATGGAATAGCTCTGTCAAAAGCTATCGCAATTTAAAAATTTTCAAATTTTCCCGTTCTCTTTTTAGGCACCCAGCGCACACATTTGGTTAAAAAATTCCAAAACATTATCCGATTCACATGTAAAACACGTTAGAAATTTATTTGGTCAACTTTATTTTTGCAAAAATTATTTGTGTACGGAATAATAGGTATATAAAAAAAATCACTTAAACGGCCGCCGGTGCCAAAGGGTTAAAGATTATTAACTTTTTGTGAGACCTGGCACTATTCTGCATATACACCAATGTGTCCTGAAAATTTCAACTCTATTGGATGGCGCGTTCCTGAGATTTTTTCACTGAAATTTTTTGATGATATATATCTCTATATATATATATATATATATATATATATATATATATATATATATATATATATATATATATATATATATATATATATATATATATATATATATAGAAATTTGAATTTTTGGCAAAAGTGATTTTAATACTAATGTTCTTCTTCGAACATTAGTAAAAAATTTCACGGCTCGAAATCAAATTATTGGAGCTAACACTCATCGAACGTAACAAGTGAAACGTAAACATGAGAAACGTCAACAACAAATGAAAAGGGTGCGCTCCGACAACCATAACTGCGAGAAAATGCACTTTTCGAAGGCGCGTGCAACAAGTGCAATGGGCCAATGCACCCGCCTGCATGTTTCAATGGTACGGTGGCGGCAACGGAATTTTAGATACCGGAGAAGCGGTAGCTGCAATCTTTAAGCGAGGCGCGATCGGAATCAGACAGGCGCTGAATCGTTCTATTTGGCCAGCGAACGTGGTAAGGATAAGACTCCATCAACGGCAGTGCGGAAAATTAATTTCTTCTTATATATTTTCACATGATATTGGGCGAGTGCTGGACAAGAATCGAGGAGGGTTGGGCAGTTTGATATCGAAATATTAGATATTGAAGCTAGAGACATGAAGTTTTTTTCGTTTGGAATATCGACAAGACCAAGTACAAGTGATTGGAAGTAAAGTGGCTCGATTAGATCGACAGGTGTGACAAAATTGGTGGCGAGCTGAGCGCACGGTGTTAGCTACGAGAACAAGAAACAGAAGATGCAACAAAAAGAATAGAACAAGCGGCGACTTCGCGGGGGATTCCCCGAATGAGCGAAGAACACATCTGGGGAGACACGACGGGACGAATCGATTCAAATATCTTCAGGTGATTGGTCGTTATCTTAGATGTAAGTACTTTTGCAATAATGAGTTTCGTTTGAATTTCTTAACAAAATAAGATTGTGAAGTGCGGCGCCGTCAATAAACGATAACAATAAAGGCTCAGAATAGATTTTTCGGACGAAATTGTGAAACTGGTATTATCATTGCGCATCGGGCGTTAAGTTCGGTTATTTGGCCTAAGTAGGTTTGAAAGGGAAGCTGTCGACGATTTCTCGCTTTTAGGCGACGGTTTATGATCAATTTCGTGTAAGAATCAAAGCGAGTGGCGCTGGAAATAGAATCCACCTTTTCTTTTCCTTTCTCCACGTGAGCTAAGCCGGCCGAAATTGATCCCCCTTTGCTCCTCCTTTGATCCCGACGATAGGCAAAGGGTGTGGTGCGTGTTCCGCGTGGCTAACGGTTATAATATATATATATATATATATATATATATATATATATATATATATATATATATATATATATATATATATATATATATATATATATATATATATATATATATATATATATATATAATATATATATATATATATATATATATATATATATATATATATATATATATATATATATATATATATATATATATATATATATATATATATATATATATATATATATATATTTATATATATCTATATATATATATATATATATATATATATATATATATATATATATATATATATATATATATATATATATATGTATATATATATATATATATATATATATATATATATATATATATATATATATATATATATATATATATATATTTATATATATATATATATATATATATATATATATATATATATATTTATATATATATATAGATATATATAATTATATATATATATACATATATATATATATATATATATATATATATATATATATATATATACAGATATATATATATATATATATATATATATATATATATATATATATATATATATATATATATATATATATATATACGGATATATATATATATACAGATATATATATATATATATATATATATATATATATATATATATATATATATATAGATATATATATATATATATATATATATATATATATATATATATATATATATATATATATATATATATATATATATATACAGTAGGATCTCGATTATCCGAACATCGATTATCCGAATATTCGGTTATCCGGACTTATTTTTCACTTCTCTAATTACCGGTTTAGAAATGATTTAACGGCGCAACGAGACATGTTACGACGAGTTTATTCCCGCATCCGCCGTGTAGGTAATCCCGCTCTCATTTGTTTGCGCGATAGTGTTTCTTGTTGTTTCATTTTACATTTTTTAGCTGATACGTTGTCTTTTATTTTTGTTTATTTTCGCGTTCTATAATGTTTAAAAGAAAAAACTCTAGCGCACCTGAACCGCTAGAAACACTAATGTTCGAAGAACAGTAGAAGAATCGTGCAGGTTTTGAGTGCATATTCCACCACATGAGCTGCTTATTACGGCCAAACTGTTTCAAATGCCACGTTTTACTTTGGTCCCAAGAATGCATCATAACTCATATGGTAGAAGGTTTCAGATATTACCATTGGCATGGGTTTCAAAGTTTATGAAAGAAAAACACTTGTTAATTATATTCGTTATCAGTTGCTTATTTCACCAAACTTTGAAAGCAGCATCTCATATAACACCAATGAAGAAAATGCTCAGTGCCTGCAGCACTGTAACTGAAGTTGGCGTTTGGGGCTGCGATCCGAAAAATTTGCAGAACTTTGGGAATTGAAACATTGGTTATTTATTTTCATTGTAAATGTTTCCGGTATGAATACTAACTGTAAGCATTTATTGAGACAAAAGTAGCACAACCGACTCGTGCTGGCAACCTTCTGCCAGTATCAAAGCCAAGAATATATCACATCTGCTTCACGTTGTTATATTACATTCGAAGTTATAGGTGTATAAAGAAATTTAGGGTTACCTACAGGAAGTTTTTTCAAATAATCGAAAGCCTAATATTTGCTGTTTATTGTCACTACAATATCATTACCATTTGAAAATTTTACGATAAAACCGCTTAATAAAGATATTGCAATTAAACACAAAACCAACAATAGCTGGCAACCCTATCGTGGCTTTTCAACCAAATTTGGCCTGAATAATGCTTATAAGGTTCCGTTAATTGTATGAAATTCGTATTGATTTCATGACTGCACTGGCAGCTATAGGGCAAAAAGTTTTATTTTCCTGAGCGAATTCTCAAAACCATAGACACCAAAATTACCATGGCTGGCAGCACCAATCGAATTTTTCAACCAAATTTCTACCAAACAGAGTTTAGAGTAAGGTGCAGCTACTGCGTCAATTTCATGAGAATCTGGTTACTATTCACATTTCATAGGGCAAAAAGCAGTTTTTTTTTCTTTGTAATTTTTCAAGATGGCACCACTGGCACAGAGTTGCCCCAATTCAAAATCGCTTCTATCAGACTTGGTCCTACTAAAGTTCAATGCATTCTGTAAATTTCAATGGTATCTGATTATTGGTTCGTGAATTCCCGTGAACAGGAATTTTTGATGCTAAAAATATGGGTTAACTGGGAGAGGGTTACCGTTCTTGTCCGACATGAGATTTCCAAAGTTTACCTTTGAACGTGTAGATAAAGCATAAGATTTGTATACAGACTGGTTTTATTGTAAGAAACGGACATTTTTAGGATATTCGATGATTTGAATGTTTTCACTACCAAATTTTTATTTTTTAAAATTTAAGACACCAAAATTATCATAGCTGGCAGCTCCAACCGAACTTTTCGACCAAATTTCTACCAAACGTGGCTTAAAGTAAGGTCCACCTACTGTGTGAATTTCGTCAAAATCGAACGATTCAATCAGAATTTATAGGGCTAAAAACAGTTATCTTTTTTAGTGATTTTTCAAGATGGCACAACTGGCACAGAATCGCTTGCATTTCAAAATTACTTCTATCAGACCTGGTCCTAGTTAAGACCAATACAGTCTGCAAATTTCAATTAATTCTGCTCATTGGATCGTGAGTTTCCGTAAACAGAAATTTTTGATGCTAAAAATATAGGTAAATTGGGCAAGGGTTACCAGGCGTGCCCGTTATACCATATCAAATTTTATTTTTTGCCTATGTTAACAAAGCACGAAGTTTACACATGAGTGGTTTTTTTTGAAGAAACGGCATCTTTTCAAGAGAAACGATAATTTGAAAGTTTTCACTTTCAGTGCTTGCCCTAGCTTAAGGGTTGCCAGCACGCTCATCAAAAGCTACACAAATTTACAACTAAATAATTTCAATATGTTCTGAAAATTTGGTAATGATTGAAAAGCTCAGTCAAAAGTTATCGCAATTTAAAATTTTTCAATTTTTCCCGATCTCTTTTTAGGCACCCAGCGCACACATGGGGTTAAAAAATTCCAAAAAATTATCCGATTCACATGTAAAACACGTTCGAAATTTATTTTGTTAACTTTATTTTTGCAAAACTTATTTGTGTACGGAATAATAGGTATAATAAAAATATCACTAAAATGGCCGCCGGCGCCAAAGGGTTAAAGATTTTTAACTTTTTCTGAGACCTAGCACTATTCTGCATAAACACCAATGTGTCCTGAAAATTTCAGCTCAATCGGATGGCGCGTTCCTGAGATTTTTTCACTGAAATTTTTTGATGATATATATACATATATATATATATATATATATATATATATATATATATATATATATATATATATATATATATATATATATATATAGAAATATGAATTTTTGGCCAAAGTGATTTTAATACTAATGTTCTTCTTCGAACATTAGTAAAAAGTAGTGCTATCTCTTAAAGAAAAAGTGAAGATTATTGAGAGTTTTAAAAATGGTTAATCTGGCAGGAATTTAGCGCTTATGTATCGTATATGAGCTGCTACGATATCAGATATCAAAAAGAATTCTGATTCCATATTGAAATTCACCTATACGCTTGAGACCGAAGATGGAAGCTCGCAATGTAAAAAAATCTCATAATGAAATTCTGGACAACGCAGTTTTTATTTGGTTCTGACAAAAGAGAGAATGCGGGCAGCCCATATCTGGAGCTCTTTTAAGTGAAAAAGCATTGGATTTCAATCAAAAGCTTGGTGGTGATACTTCTTTCAAGGCGAGCTGTGGATGGTTAGCAAGATTTAAATCTAGACGTGGAATTCGCGAATTGGAGATTCAAGACGAAAAAATATCTGCTAACGTTGAATCAGCCGACTTATTTGTAGACGAGTTAAAAGCATTTCTAGATGAAAAGGAATACGATTTAGATTTTATATAAAACGCAGTAGAAACAGGTCTTCATTGGAAAGCTCTACCAAGCCTATCATTGGCATCACGTCGTGAAAATGCAGCACTGGGGCACAAAGTGAGTAAGGACAGAATTACGGTTATGGTTTGCGCGAACGCTAAAGGAACACATCGATTGCCACTGTTACTTGTCGAATCTTGTGGAATCGCAAACATTAAAAAGGGCATGGAATAAATTATTATTGACTCCATCCACTTCTTCAATTAAACCGCACGACGATTTCAAAGAAATTACAGAAGCAATGAAAATTCTGAGCATTGAAAATTCTGAAATTACATAAGCAATGAAAATTCTGATGGAGAGAATATCAATCAGTGGCTGAACTGTGATAGTGAAGACCCTGGATTCCAAATTTTAACTGATGAAGAAATCATTGACGAGTTGAACAGTAACGAGAAAGAAGATGAAGAAGAAACTGAAACTGGCGATGATGGACTTGAACTTTGAAAATTAGTAGAAAAACGTGAATTAACGTGAATCAATTAACCAGTAAGCTTTTCCCACGAGAACAAAGCTACGGTTAGCTATTCACAAGGAACGGCGGCTGTTCTGGCTCTTAATGATATAATATCCCAATCGGTTGCGGTCGGGTTTCCCGCAATCCATTTCTAAGCCGAACCATCCAGATTATAGATCGCTTCACCCTTTTTTGTTTTCGATATCGCAATTGGGATAATAGACCTTCTAGCTGATCGAGCCGATAGTGCAGCTGCGGCAGCAAAAGACTCGATCTGTTGATTTTATGTTGGACTAGTGATTTCATACTTGTATCTGCTAATGTTGATGGTGTGGATTATTTTATAATCTCCAATTAACTTTCCTTCCAAAACCTTGCCTCATAGTTACTAGAAGGCTGTTGTCTTAATAGATCTCCACTCAGGCTTTGACACTCCACACAGTTAATCTGAAACTGAGGAAATATTCTTAAGGTGCGATTTGTGAATTTTTTTCCCAGTGGTTGTAATGGTGGTACGATAATTTTTTGAAACTATCTCTTTTTCAATAAGGGTTTATTACTAATGTTCGAAGAACATTAGTATTAAAATCGATTCGGCCAAAAATTCATATTTCCATATATATATATATATATATATATATATATATATATATATATATATATATATATATATATATATATATATATATATATATATATATATATATATATATATATATATAAATCATCAAAAAATTTCAGTGAGATAATCTCGGGAACGCGCCATCCGATTGAGTTGAAACTTTCAGGATACATTGGTGTATATGCAGAATAGGTCCAGGTCTCTTTAAATGTCAGTTATTGTTAACCTTTTGGCGCCGGCGGCCATTTAAGTGATATTTTTAATATACCTATTATTTCGTGCACAAATAATTTTCGCAAAAATAAAGTTAACGAAATAAATTTCAAACGTGTTTTACATATGAATCGGATAATGTTTTGGAATTTTTTAACCCTACGTGTGCGCTGGGTGCCTAAAAAGAGGACGGGAAAATTTGAAAATTTTTAAATTGCGATAACTTTTGACAGAGCTATTCAATCATTACCAAATTTTTAGGACATATTGATATTAGTTAGTTGTAGATTTGTGTAGCTTTTAATGAGCGTGCTGGCAACCCTGTAGCGAGGGCAGGCACTGAAAGTGAAAACCTCCAAATCATCGTCTCTCTTGAAAAAATGCCGTTTCTTCGAAAAAAAGCCACTCATATGTAAATCTTGTGCTTTGTTTACATAACCAAAAAAAAAAAAGATATGGTATAACGGGCACGCCTGGTAACCCTTGCCCAATTTACCTATATTTTAAGCATCAAAAACTTCTGTTCACGGAAACTCACGATCCGATGAGCGAAATTGATTGAAATTTGCAGACTGTATTGGTCTTAAATAGGACCAGGTCTGATAGAAGTGATTTTGAAATGCGGGCGATTCTGTACCAGTGGTGCCATCTTGAAAAATTACTAAAAAAGATAATTGTTTTTAGCCCTATAAATTCTGATTGAATCGTTCGATTTTGACGCAACTCACACAACTGCTGGACCTTATCTTAAGCCACGTTTGGTAGACATTTGGTTGAAAAATTCGGTTGGAGTTGCCAGCTATGATAATTTTGGTGTCTTCATTTTGAAAAAAAATAATTTGGAAGTGAAAACATTCAAACCATCGAATAGTCAAAAAAATGTCCGTTTCTTACAATAAAACCAATCTGTATATAAATCTTATGTTTTATCTACACGTTCAAAATAAAACTTTGCAAATTTCATGTCGGACAAGAACGGTAACCCTCTCCCAGTTAACCTATATTTTTCGCATCAAAAACTTCTGTTCACGGAAACTCACGAACCAATAATCAGATACAGCTAAAATTTACAGAATGCATTGGACTTAAGTAAGACCAGATGTGATAGAAGCGATTTTGAATTGTGGGCAACTCTGTTCCAGTGGTGCCATCTTGAAAAATTACAAAGAAAAAAAACTACTTTTTGCCCTATGAAATGTGAATTAGTTACCAGATTTTCATGAAATTGGCACAGTAGCTAAACCTAACTTTAATCTCTGTTTGGTAGAAATTTGGTTGAAAAATTTGATTGGTGCTACCAGCTATGGTAATTTTTGTGTCTTTGGTTTTGAAAATTCGCTCAGGAAAATAAAACTTTTTGCACTATAACTTCCAGTGCAGTCATGAAATCAATACGAATTTCATACAATTGATGAAACCTGTCACAAACATTATTCAGGCCAAATTTGGTTGAAAAGCCACGATAGGGTTGCCAGCTATTGTCAGTTTTGTGTTTAATTGCAATATCTTTATTAAGCGGTTTTATCGTAGAATTTTCAAATGGTAATGTTATTGTAGTGACAATAAACAGCAAATATTAAGCTTTCGATTATTTGAAAAAACTCGCTGCAGGTAACTCTAAATTCCTTTATACTCCTTTAACTTCGAATGTTATATAACAACGTGAAGCAGATGTGATATATTCTTGGCTTTGATACTGGCAGAAGGTTGCCAGCACGAGTCGGTTGTGCTACTTTTGTATCAATAAACGCTTACAGTTAGTATTCATACCGAAAACAATTGCAATTAAAATAAATAATCAATGTTGCAATTCACAAAGTTCTGCAAATTTTTCGGATCGCAGCCCCAAACACCAACTTCAGTTACAGTGCTGCAGGCACTGAGCATTTTCTTCATTGATGTTATATGAGATGCTGCTTTCAAAATTTTGTGATATAAGCAACTGATAACGAATATAATTAACCCGTGTTTTGCTCTCATAAACGTTGAAATTCATGCCAGTGGTAATATCTGAAACCTTCCACCATATAAGTTATAATGCATTCTTGAGACCAAAGTAAAACGTGGCATTTGAAACAGTTTGGTCGTAATAAGCAGCACATGTGGTGGAATATGCACTCAAAACCTGCACGATTCTTCTACTGTTCTTCGAACATTAGTGTTTCTAGCGGTTCAGGTGCGCTAGAGTTTTTTTTTTGATTTACTTTGCTTATCACCAGCAAAGACAACCTCCCCAGGCTTATATATTTTAGGCTTAGTTCTCTTTGAATTATGATTCTTAATGTGACTTCTTTGTCTAGGTAATATTTCACGCTTAACGTTTTGGTTAGATTGATCTTTAAATTCGAGTAAACTTTGACAATTGATGCGTTGGGATCTTGCAAAAAATATGTCAACTGCGATGTTCACCAATTCTATCGGAGAAGTATCGGGATACTTTTGCTGAAGACATCTACAAATTTCTTATATACTTGAGTGAAGTCGTTCGACTATGCCGTTTACTTCACTTTTTAAAGTCTGTGTAAGTTATACGGTTATCTCTAATGTCTCTAAAAAAATTCAAAATTGTTGGACTAACAAAGATTCCTTCGTTGTCCTAGACCAGTATTTTAGGCACTGAAAAGTAATGCAAAACTTTCACTAGTTTCTCGCGGAGATACATGGCAGATTTATTTTTAATCTGAAAAAGTCTAGCGCACCATATCCGCTAGAAAACTAATTTTTGAAGAAATTGGAGAGACGTAACACACTTTTTTTGTAGAATTATATCAACCATTCCTTATCCAAAGCAACAAAACTCAACTTTAACAAGCTCATACTTAAATCAACTTATTTTTTGAATTTCGTTCTCATCGGAGGATTTCATTGTTTGTGGCTGCCATCTGAAAAATGTTCAAAACTCGGTGTTCCAGACCTGCAAAATAAAGGCCAAAAGAATCGGCTCCCGGCGAACCTGCGTCCTGCTTCCAACTTGCCGAATAAAACCATAACATTTTATATGAAAAATGATAACTTGCAAAAATCAAATCGAATTCGACACATACCGATTAAAATAAGATTGAACTCTAATTCAAAGTAGTTTAAAGTTTATGTAAATAATAAAATTGTTTTCTAATTCAAAAGTAGAAAATGTAAATATTAAGATCGTATTCTAAATTCAAAATCACAATTCTCAACCAAGTTCATAGTAATAAAAAAACTCTAGCGCACCTGAACCGCTAGAAAACTAGTGTTCAAAGAAATTGTCTTTGAGTGACCAAAGAGTGTGGAAAGACGTAATACACTGTTTTGTAGAATCATATCAACCATTCCTTATCCAAAGCAACAAAACTCAACTATAACACAAATGATGAAAATGTTCAGTGCTGGCAACACTTTCCGAACGAAGCAGTAATAAGTTTACCATAACAAGCTCATACTCAAATCAACTTATCCTTTGAATTTCGTTCTCATCGCAGGATTTCATCGAAAGTTTCAGCGGTTAAACGTTGTTTGAGGCTGCCATTCGAAAAATGTTCAAAACTCGGAATATTTAAAAATTGATTCCTTATTTTTATTGCAAATGCTTTGCATATGAGAACGTAATTTGAAACATCTGTTGGTGCAATATTTACGGAAATGGCTAATGCTGGTGAGCCTGTGTCAGCAGCAAAGCAAAATACATACCAAATCGGCTTTACGTTAAGTTAAACCCAACCAGTAAATTTCGTTTCGATTGAATCCCTGCGCTGGAAGTTATACGGGTGAAAAGAATTTTAGGGTTACCACCCTCAAAACTGCGTTTTAAAGCGTTAATATTTGAGGTTAATTTTCATTGCAGGATCATTTCCATTTGCGAATCTAATGACGTAATCGCTCAGTAAAGAAATTTCACAAAATTACAAAAATGGTCATAGCTGGCAGCCCTTTCATGATTTTTGTACGAAATTTCTACGACATTTGGCTCACATTAAGGTCCATTTACTGCGTGAACTTCGTTTTGATTTCTGCACTGAACCGGAAGTTATAGGGAAAAAAGCTTTATTTTGCTGAGCAAATTTGCAAGATTTAGGAGACAAAAATCACCATAGCTGGCAATTCTATTCTAATTTTTCAACCAAATTTTTATCAAATGTTACATAAGGTAAGATGCAAGTACTTTATGAATCTTGTTCAAATCTGACGGCTGAATCGGAAGTTATAGGCCTAAAACCAGTTTTTTTCTCAGCCATTTTTCAAGATGGTACCACTGCCACAGGGTTGCCCGCATTTCAAAATAGCTTCTATCAGACCTGGTCCTAGCTAATACCAACACATTCTGTAAATTTCATTATGATCGGATTATCCGGTCGTCAGTTCTCGTGAACAGAACTTTTGAGTGCTGAAAATAGAGGTAATTTGGTGATGGGTTGCCGTTCTTGTGCAAATCGGAATTTTGAAAATTTCTCTTTGACACAATGGGCAAAGGTTAAAATTTATCAATGATTTGAATTTGCTGTCAAAAATCAAAAAATTTTCAGGAAGGTCAATGATTTGAAGGATTTTTGTTCAGCAGCCTGCCACAGCTACAGGGTTACCCGCTTTATGCTGAAAATCTCTATGTGCCAAATTTCAAATCATCAATACGCTCTGTAATTTTCACGATGATCCATTGTTTTTCTTACAAGTAATGACAAATCAAAATTTGAAAAAAAATCCTTGCCTACTTTTAGGCACCCTGCACCCGCACACGGCTCAAAATTTCCAATTCTTTATCATAAACAAGCTAAGAACATAATTAGTTTTCATTCCCAATACTTTTCTTTAACAAAAATTTACACTGCTTGGAAATATAGGAGTCCCTCAAAATTCACTTAAACGCTCGCCGCTGCCAAAAAATTTAGGATATCTGAATTTGGGTTGTGGACCTACTTACTATATACATCTACGTCCTCCGAAAATTTCAACTCCAGAGATTATCTCCCTTAATCATTTTGCTGATATACATATATATATATATATATATATATATATATATATATATATATATATATATATATATATATATATATTTATATATATATATATATATATATATATATATATATATATATATATATATATATATATATATATATATATATATATATATATTATATATATATATATATATATATATAAATATATATATATATATATATATATATATATATATATATATAAATATATATATATATAATATATATATATATATATATATATATATATATATATATATATATATATATGTATATATATATATATATATATATATATATATATATATATATATGTATATCAGCAAAATGATTAAGGGAGATAATCTCTGGAGTTGAAATTTTCGGAGGACGTAGATGTATATAGTAAGTAGGTCCACAACCCAAATTCAGATATCCTAAATTTTTTGGCAGCGGCGAGCGTTTAAGTGAATTTTGAGGGACTCCTATATTTCCAAGCAGTGTAAATTTTTGTTAAAGAAAAGTATTGGGAATGAAAACTAATTATGTTCTTAGCTTGTTTATGATAAAGAATTGGAAATTTTGAGCCGTGTGCGGGTGCAGGGTGCCTAAAAGTAGGCAAGGATTTTTTTTCAATTTTGATTTGTCATTACTTGTAAGAAAAACAATGGATCATCGTGAAAATTACAGAGCGTATTGATGATTTGAAATTTGGCACATAGAGATTTTCAGCATAAAGCGGGTAACCCTGTAGCTGTGGCAGGCTGCTGAACAAAAATCCTTCAAATCATTGACCTTCCTGAAAATTTTTTGATTTTTGACAGCAAATTCAAATCATTGATAAATTTTAACCTTTGCCCATTGTGTCAAAGAGAAATTTTCAAAATTCCGATTTGCACAAGAACGGCAACCCATCACCAAATTACCTCTATTTTCAGCACTCAAAAGTTCTGTTCACGAGAACTGACGACCGGATAATCCGATCATAATGAAATTTACAGAATGTGTTGGTATTAGCTAGGACCAGGTCTGATAGAAGCTATTTTGAAATGCGGGCAACCCTGTGGCAGTGGTACCATCTTGAAAAATGGCTGAGAAAAAAACTGGTTTTAGGCCTATAACTTCCGATTCAGCCGTCAGATTTGAACAAGATTCATAAAGTACTTGCATCTTACCTTATGTAACATTTGATAAAAATTGGTTGAAAAATTAGAATAGAATTGCCAGCTATGGTGATTTTTGTCTCCTAAATCTTGCAAATTTGCTCAGCAAAATAAAGCTTTTTTCCCTATAACTTCCGGTTCAGTGCAGAAATCAAAACGAAGTTCACGCAGTAAATGGACCTTAATGTGAGCCAAATGTCGTAGAAATTTCGTACAAAAATCATGAAAGGGCTGCCAGCTATGACCATTTTTGTAATTTTGTGAAATTTCTTTACTGAGCGATTACGTCATTAGATTCGCAAATGGAAATGATCCTGCAATGAAAATTAACCTCAAATATTAACGCTTTAAAACGCAGTTTTGAGGGTGGTAACCCTAAAATTCTTTTCACCCGTATAACTTCCAGCGCAGGGATTCAATCGAAACGAAATTTACTGGTTGGGTTTAACTTAACGTAAAGCCGATTTGGTATGTATTTTGCTTTGCTGCTGACACAGGCTCACCAGCATTAGCCATTTCCGTAAATATTGCACCAACAGATGTTTCAAATTACGTTCTCATATGCAAAGCATTTGCAATAAAAATAAGGAATCAATTTTTAAATATTCCCGAGTTTTGAACATTTTTCGAATGGCAGCCTCAACAACGTTTAACCGCTGAAACTTTCGATGAAATCCTGCGATGAGAACGAAATTCAAAGGATAAGTTGATTTGAGTATGAGCTTGTTATGGTAAACTTATTACTGCTTCGTTCGGAAAGTGTTGCCAGCACTGAACATTTTCATCATTTGTGTTATAGTTGAGTTTTGTTGCTTTGGATAAGGAATGGTTGATATGATTCTACAAAACAGTGTATTACGTCTTTCCACACTCTTTGGTCACTCAAAGACAATTTCTTTGAACACTAGTTTTCTAGCGGTTCAGGTGCGCTAGAGTTTTTTTTATTACTATGAACTTGGTTGAGAATTGTGATTTTGAATTTAGAATACGATCTTAATATTTACATTTTCTACTTTTGAATTAGAAAACAATTTTATTATTTACATAAACTTTAAACTACTTTGAATTAGAGTTCAATCTTATTTTAATCGGTATGTGTCGAATTCGATTTGATTTTTGCAAGTTATCATTTTTCATATAAAATGTTATGGTTTTATTCGGCAAGTTGGAAGCAGGACGCAGGTTCGCCGGGAGCCGATTCTTTTGGCCTTTATTTTGCAGGTCTGGAACACCGAGTTTTGAACATTTTTCAGATGGCAGCCACAAACAATGAAATCCTCCGATGAGAACGAAATTCAAAAAATAAGTTGATTTAAGTATGAGCTTGTTAAAGTTGAGTTTTGTTGCTTTGGATAAGGAATGGTTGATATAATTCTACAAAAAAAGTGTGTTACGTCTCTCCAATTTCTTCAAAAATTAGTTTTCTAGCGGATATGGTGCGCTAGACTTTTTCAGATTAAAAATAAATCTGCCATGTATCTCCGCGAGAAACTAGTGAAAGTTTTGCATTACTTTTCAGTGCCTAAAATACTGGTCTAGGACAACGAAGGAATCTTTGTTAGTCCAACAATTTTGAATTTTTTAGAGACATTAGAGATAACCGTATAACTTACACAGACTTTAAAAAGTGAAGTAAACGGCATAGTCGAACGACTTCACTCAAGTATATAAGAAATTTGTAGATGTCTTCAGCAAAAGTATCCCGATACTTCTCCGATAGAATTGGTGAACATCGCAGTTGACATATTTTTTGCAAGATCCCAACGCATCAATTGTCAAAGTTTACTCGAATTTAAAGATCAATCTAACCAAAACGTTAAGCGTGAAATATTACCTAGACAAAGAAGTCACATTAAGAATCATAATTCAAAGAGAACTAAGCCTAAAATATATAAGCCTGGGGAGGTTGTCTTTGCTGGTGATAAGCAAAGTAAATCAAAAAAAAAACTCTAGCGCACCTGAACCGCTAGAAACACTAATGTTCGAAGAACAGTAGAAGAATCGTGCAGGTTTTGAGTGCATATTCCACCACATGTGCTGCTTATTACGACCAAACTGTTTCAAATGCCACGTTTTACTTTGGTCTCAAGAATGCATTATAACTTATATGGTGAAGGTTTCAGATATTACCACTGGCATGAATTTCAACGTTTATGAGAGCAAAACACGGGTTAATTATATTCGTTATCAGTTGCTTATATCACAAAATTTTGAAAGCAGCATCTCATATAACATCAATGAAGAAAATGCTCAGTGCCTGCAGCACTGTAACTGAAGTTGGTGTTTGGGGCTGCGATCCGAAAAATTTGCAGAACTTTGTGAATTGCAACATTGATTATTTATTTTAATTGCAATTGTTTTCGGTATGAATACTAACTGTAAGCGTTTATTGATACAAAAGTAGCACAACCGACTCGTGCTGGCAACCTTCTGCCAGTATCAAAGCCAAGAATATATCACATCTGCTTCACGTTGTTATATAACATTCGAAGTTAAAGGAGTATAAAGGAATTTAGAGTTACCTGCAGCGAGTTTTTTCAAATAATCGAAAGCTTAATATTTGCTGTTTATTGTCACTACAATAACATTACCATTTGAAAATTCTACGATAAAACCGCTTAATAAAGATATTGCAATTAAACACAAAACTGACAATAGCTGGCAACCCTATCGTGGCTTTTCAACCAAATTTGGCCTGAATAATGTTTGTGACAGGTTTCATCAATTGTATGAAATTCGTATTGATTTCATGACTGCACTGGAAGTTATAGTGCAAAAAGTTTTATTTTCCTGAGCGAATTTTCAAAACCAAAGACACAAAAATTACCATAGCTGGTAGCACCAATCAAATTTTTCAACCAAATTTCTACCAAACAGAGATTAAAGTTAGGTTTAGCTACTGTGCCAATTTCATGAAAATCTGGTAACTAATTCACATTTCATAGGGCAAAAAGTAGTTTTTTTTCTTTGTAATTTTTCAAGATGGCACCACTGGAACAGAGTTGCCCACAATTCAAAATCGCTTCTATCACATCTGGTCTTACTTAAGTCCAATGCATTCTGTAAATTTTAGCTGTATCTGATTATTGGTTCGTGAGTTTCCGTGAACAGAAGTTTTTGATGCGAAAAATATAGGTTAACTGGGAGAGGGTTACCGTTCTTGTCCGACATGAAATTTGCAAAGTTTTATTTTGAACGTGTAGATAAAACATAAGATTTATATACAGATTGGTTTTATTGTAAGAAACGGACATTTTTTTGACTATTCGATGTTTGAATGTTTTCACTTCCAAATTATTTTTTTTCAAAATGAAGACACCAAAATTATCATAGCTGGCAACTCCAACCGAATTTTTCAACCAAATGTCTACCAAACGTGGCTTAAGATAAGGTCCAGCAGTTGTGTGAGTTGCGTCAAAATCGAACGATTCAATCAGAATTTATAGGGCTAAAAACAATTATCTTTTTTAGTAATTTTTCAAGATGGCACCACTGGTACAGAATCGCCCGCATTTCAAAATCACTTCTATCAGACCTGGTCCTATTTAAGACCAATACAGTCTGCAAATTTCAATCAATTTCGCTCATCGGATCGTGAGTTTCCGTGAACAGAAGTTTTTGATGCTTAAAATATAGGTAAATTGGGCAAGGGTTACCAGGCGTGCCCGTTATACCATATCTTTTTTTTTTTTGGTTATGTAAACAAAGCACAAGATTTACATATGAGTGGCTTTTTTTCGAAGAAACGGCATTTTTTCAAGAGAGACGATGATTTGGAGGTTTTCACTTTCAGTGCCTGCCCTCGCTACAGGGTTGCCAGCACGCTCATTAAAAGCTACACAAATCTACAACTAACTAATATCAATATTTCCTAAAAATTTGGTAATGATTGAATAGCTCTGTCAAAAGTTATCGCAATTTAAAAATTTTCAAATTTTCCCGTCCTCTTTTTAGGCACCCAGCGCACACGTAGGGTTAAAAAATTCCAAAACATTATCCGATTCATATGTAAAACACGTTTGAAATTTATTTCGTTAACTTTATTTTTGCGAAAATTATTTGTGCACGAAATAATAGGTATATTAAAAATATCACTTAAATGGCCGCCGGCGCCAAAAGGTTAACAATAACTGACATTTAAAGAGACCTGGACCTATTCTGCATATACACCAATGTATCCTGAAAGTTTCAACTCAATCGGATGGCGCGTTCCCGAGATTATCTCACTGAAATTTTTTGATGATTTATATATATATATATATATATATATATATATATATATATATATATATATATATATATATATATATATATATATATATATATATATGGAAATATGAATTTTTGGCCGAATCGATTTTAATACTAATGTTCTTCGAACATTAGTAATAAACCCTTATTGAAAAAGAGATAGTTTCAAAAAATTATCGTACCACCATTACAACCACTGGGAAAAAAATTCACAAATCGCACCTTAAGAATATTTCCTCAGTTTCAGATTAACTGTGTGGAGTGTCAAAGCCTGAGTGGAGATCTATTAAGACAACAGCCTTCTAGTAACTATGAGGCAAGGTTTTGGAAGGAAAGTTAATGGAGATTTTAAAATAATCCACACCATCAACATTAGCAGATACAAGTATGAAATCACTAGTCCAACATAAAATCAACAGATCGAGTCTTTTGCTGCCGCAGCTGCACTATCGGCTCGATCAGCTAGAAGGTCTATTATCCCAATTGCGATATCGAAAACAAAAAAGGGTGAAGCGATCTATAATCTGGATTGGTTCGGCTTAGAAATGGATTGCGGGAAACCCGACCGCAACCGATTGGGATATTATATCATTAAGAGCCAGAACAGCCGCCGTTCCTTGTGAATAGCTAACCGTAGCTTTGTTCTCGTGGGAAAAGCTTACTGGTTAATTGATTCACGTTAATTCACGTTTTTCTACTAATTTTCAAAGTTCAAGTCCATCATCGCCAGTTTCAGTTTCTTCTTCATCTTCTTTCTCGTTACTGTTCAACTCGTCAATGATTTCTTCATCAGTTAAAATTTGGAATCCAGGGTCTTCACTATCACAGTTCAGCCACTGATTGATATTCTCTCCATCAGAATTTTCATTGCTTATGTAATTTCAGAATTTTCAATGCTCAGAATTTTCATTGCTTCTGTAATTTCTTTGAAATCGTCGTGCGGTTTAATTGAAGAAGTGGATGGAGTCAATAATAATTTATTCCATGCCCTTTTTAATGTTTGCGATTCCACAAGATTCGACAAGTAACAGTGGCAATCGATGTGTTCCTTTAGCGTTCGCGCAAACCATAACCGTAATTCTGTCCTTACTCACTTTGTGCCCCAGTGCTGCATTTTCACGACGTGATGCCAATGATAGGCTTGGTAGAGCTTTCCAATGAAGACCTGTTTCTACTGCGTTTTATATAAAATCTAAATCGTATTCCTTTTCATCTAGAAATGCTTTTAACTCGTCTACAAATAAGTCGGCTGATTCAACGTTAGCAGATATTTTTTCGTCTTGAATCTCCAATTCGCGAATTCCACGTCTAGATTTAAATCTTGCTAACCATCCACAGCTCGCCTTGAAAGAAGTATCACCACCAAGCTTTTGATTGAAATCCAATGCTTTTTCACTTAAAAGAGCTCCAGATATAGGCTGCCCGCATTCTCTCTTTTGTCAGAACCAAATAAAAACTGCGTTGTCCAGAATTTCATTATGAGATTTTTACTAATGTTCGAAGAACATTAGTATTAAAATCGATTCGGCCAAAAATTCATATTTCTTTATATATATATATATATATGTACAAAAAATTTCAGTGAGATAATCTCGGGAACGCGCCATTCGATTGAGCTGAAACTTTCAGGATACATTGGTGTATATGCAGAATAGGTCCAGGTCTCTTTAAATGTCAGTTATTGTAAACCTTTTCGCGCCGGCGGGCATTTAAGTGATATTTTTATTATACCTATTATTTCGTGCACAAATGATTTTCGCAAAAATAAAGTTAATAAAATAAATTTCTAACGTGTTTTACATATGAATCGGATAATGCTTTGGAATATTTTAACCCTATGTGTGCGCTGGGTGCCTAAAAAGAGGACGGAAAAATTTGAAAATTTTTAAATTTCGATAACTTTTGACAGAGCTATTCAATCATTACCAAATTTTCAGAACATATTGATATTATTTAGTTGTAGATTTATGTGGCTTTTAATGAGCGTGCTGGCAACCCTGTAGCTAGGGCAGGCACTGAAAGTGAAAACCTCCAAATCATCGTCTCTCTTGAAAAAATGCAGTTTCTTCAAAAATAAGCCTTTCATATGTAAATCTTGTGCTTTGTTTACATAACCAAAAAAAAAACAAGATATGGTATAACGGGCACGCCTGGCAACCCTTGCCCAATTTACCTATATTTTTAGCATCAAAAACTTCTGTTCACGGAAACTCACGATCCGATGGGCAGAATTATTTGAAATTCACAGCATGTATTGACCTTAAATAGGACCAGGTCTGATAGAAGTGATTTTGAAATGCGGGCAATTCTGTGCCAGTGGTGCCATCTTGAAAAACCACTAAAAAAGATAACTGTTTTTAGCCCTATAAATTCTGATTGAATCGTTCGATTTTGACGAAACTTACACAATTGCTGGACCATACTTTAAGCCACGTTTGGTAGAAATTTGGTCGAAAAATTCGATTGGAGCTGCCAGCTATGATAATTTTGGTGTCTTCATTTTGAAAAAAAAAATTTGGAAGTAAAAACATTCAAACCATCGAATATTCAAAAAAATGTCCGTTTCTTACAATAAAACCAATCTGTATATAAATCTTATGTTTTATCTACACGTTCAAAATAAAACTTTGGAAATTTCATGTCGGACAAGAACGGTAACCCTCTCCCAGTTAACCTATATTTTTAGCATCAAAAACTTCTGTTCACGGAAACTCACGAACCAATAATCAGATACAGCTAAAATTTACAGAATGCATTGGACTTAAGTAAGACCAGATTTGATAGAAGCGATTTTGAATTGTGGGCAACTCTGTGCCAGTGGTGCCATCTTGAAAAATTACAAAGAAAAAAAACTGCTTTTTGCCCTATGAAATGTGAATAAGTTACCAGATTTTCATGAAATTGACACAGAAGCTAAACCTAACTCTAATCTCTGTTTGGTGGAAATTTGGTTGAAAAATTTGATTGGTGCTACCTGCTATGGTAATTTTTGTGTCTTTGGTTTTGAAAATTCGCTCAGGAAAATAAAACTTTTTGTACTATAACTTCCAGTGCAGTCATGAAATCAATACGAATTTCATACAATTAATGAAACCTGTCATAAACATTATTCAGGCCAAATTTGGTTGAAAAGACACGATAGGGTTGTCAGCTATTGTTGGTTTTGTGTTTAATTGCAATATCTTTATTAAGCGGTTTTATCGTAGAATTTTCAAATGGTAATGATATTGTAGTGACAATAAACAGCAAATATTAAGCTTTTGATCATTTGAAAAAACTCGCTGCAGGTAACCCTAAATTTCTTTATACTCCTATAACTTCGAATGTAATTAAACAACGTGAAGCAGATTTGATATATTCTTGGATTTGATACTGGCGAAAGGTTGCCAGCACGAGTCGGTTGTGCTACTTTTGTATCAATAAATGCTTACAGTTAGTATACATACCGGAAACATTTACAATGAAAATAAATAACCGATGTTACAATTCGCAAAGTTCTGCAAATTTTTCGGATCGCAGCCCCAAACACCAACTTCAGTTACAGTGCTGCAGGCACTGAGCATTTTCTTCATTGATGTTATATGAGATGCTGCTTTCAAAATTATGTGAAATAAGCAACTGATAACGAATATAATTAACCCGTGTTTTGCTCTCATAAACGTTGAAATTCATGCCAGTGGTAATATCTGAAACCTTGCACCATATGAGTTATAATGCATTCTTAAGACGAAAGTAAAACGTGGCATTTGAAACAGTTTGGCCGTAATAAGCAGCACATGTGGTGGAATATGCACTCAAAACCTGCACGATTCTTCTACTGTTCTTCGAACATTAGTGTTTCTAGCGGTTCAGGTGCGCTAGAGTTTTTTTTACATTGCGAGCTTCCATCTTCCGTCTCAAGCGTATAGGTGAATTTCAATATGGAATCAGAATTCTTTTTGATATCTGATATCGTAGCAGCTCATATACCATACATTTGCGCTAAATTCCTGCCAGATTAACCATTTTTAAAACTCTCAATAATCTTCACTTTTTCTTTAAGAGATAGCACTACTTTTTACTAATGTTCGAAGAAGAACATTAGTATTAAAATCACTTTGGCCAAAAATTCATATTTCTATATATATATATATATATATATATATACATATATATATCATCAAAAAATTTCAGTGAAAAAATCTCAGGAACGCGCCATCCGATTGAGCTGAAATTTTCAGGACACATTGGTGTATATGCAGAATAGTGCTAGGTCTCAGAAAAAGTTAAAAATCTTTAACCCTTTGGCGCCGGCGGCCATTTTAGTGATATTTTTATTATACCTATTATTCCGTACACAAATAAGTTTTGCAAAAATAAAGTTAACAAAATAAATTTCGAACGTGTTTTACATGTGAATCGGATAATTTTTTGGAATTTTTTAACCCCATGTGTGCGCTGGGTGCCTAAAAAGAGATCGGGAAAAATTGAAAATTTTTAAATTGCGATAACTTTTGACTGAGCTTTTCAATCATTACCAAATTTTCAAAACATATTGAAATTATTTAGTTGTAAATTTGTGTAGCTT
Source organism: Nemotelus pantherinus (assembly GCA_963978885.1). Classification (NCBI taxonomy): domain Eukaryota; kingdom Metazoa; phylum Arthropoda; class Insecta; order Diptera; family Stratiomyidae; genus Nemotelus; species Nemotelus pantherinus. The sequence goes on from OZ022263.1 coordinate 142,378,682, forward strand.
T
>OZ022263.1:142383682-142391182 GCA_963978885.1 Nemotelus pantherinus
TTCATAAGCCGAAATTTTCCGGCTTGCAAATTCTTATTTGCGAGCCACTAGAGGCTTTGATCAAATATGGTTTGCCTTGTGTCTGTCTCTTTTCGTTGATTGCTGAAATGCTATCATTATCTCGCTTTAACAGATGAAAAATAAGCCATAATGGATCGGCTTACGAGTGGTTCGAGAATGGAAAAAAGTTTCGATCGGTTCATTCAATATTGCCTTTGTGCTATTTTTATGTGAACGTTACTTTCGATAGTCGTATTGCTCACATAAAAAACCGTACGTGAATATTATGTATTTGAGATATGAGTATGAAAATACAATTTTACTGGCTATCTAAATACTAAAAATTTTCTTATGCTAGTTTTTAGAAATGAGTTTTGCCGTGATAAGATAAAAGTCATAAGCACCAGAATGCAGTTTTTGGGTTAATTTCATGATGTAATAGAGTCCCTAGAGCTCTGTCTTTGTAACCTGCCAACTGTTTGTTTCTGAAGCATATTTCTAGCAAATCGGCTAACATTATTGTCACATCTCCATAATGTAGCACTTTTCCTTAGTTTAAAAATCTTAGCTCCATTTTTTCTACGCCAAAAAGGGAAATCTCATGCTTGCAGAACTGTAAATCAACTAAGTTTAAACATATTCATGCAAGGTCCGCTAATAATCGCGTATAATGAATAAAAGATTCATGCCTATGAACTAGAATATCAGATTTGCCAGAGCTTGCCATAAGAAAGTTTAACTGAAAGAGAAAAGAGACTGCAACAATTCATAATGTGAGTGATTTAAGGTTTTAAGTTTATGTTGATTGATTTAGGTATAACGAGGATTATCATAATTTACAATGTAATATGTTTTAATGAAAATGTTGTTTCAAGTGAATTAGTTTCATATTTTTGGTAAATAATATCCAAGAAATGTCTTTTTTTGTTAGCAACTTGGTTTTCGTCTTCGGACGTTGTCTTTAGCAAAAAAGTATTAAGTGCCTCTATTCACTAAACATCAAACATTTCTTGACTTTCTCTGCGCTTATGAAAAGAACAAAAGTTATCTAACCGGCGAAGTCATTTTTTTTAATAAGCAAAGCTTTTATCATCTTTTACATCATACCAAATCGAAAAAATGAAAATGCGAATTTCCTGAACACTACAAAAATGGAGCTAAGAATTTTTAACAAAGGATTGCAGAATTCCTGTCTTGCATCAAACTCTTTTATGATATACATTCTGCCTTAAGTTATTTTTCATCTTTCTAATTAGCAGGAAAAAGCATGAATCAGGAAATAAAAGAAAAGCAAATAAAACTATTTGTCATGTGAAATCTGAAACTTGATATTTTTTTTATATATGCCTAAAATATATACGTTAAAAATGTAGTAATTGTTAATTGTAAAAGTCGCAAAACAGTTTGAAAGTATAGTAAATGAGGAATTGTCTATACATCCTCATGTTAAGCGTTGACATATTTTCGCGGCTTTTTATTTCAACCGCTTTATTTGCAAAGTATTTATAAATATAATGGATGAAAAACAGCTGCTTTCTATTTATTCCATTCAGCGTTCTGCAGGCTCAAAAAGACTTTTTTCAATGCATCTTTTTCACAAACATGATTTACTTTAAAACAAATGGTTTCTTGTATGGTGAATGCTTCCTAATTTGTTGATATTCATGTGCTTAGCATATTTTTGAATTTCGATTTTTTATGGTATCTGTAAGTGTGACGAGAATTAAATAGAAATTAGTAACTGCGGCAAACATCAGCATGCCAAACATCATTAGTATATGTATATAAAACGGTGGATTATTATTCGGCTTCCCTCCATCGATATTTCACCCCTCGCCACTGCATCACACTAAGTCGAAAGTGGTCGTGTTTTAGTGCACGAACGGAAATATATCCCGTGAATTCGAAGATAGGCATTAGTTTTTTGATTCTGTGCTGCAAAATTAGTTTAACCAGGCAGTTGTTAATAGCGGTTAAGCAGCAAACCACTAAGAAATCATCAACTTAATAACAGTCTACATTTCGTGATTAATCCAACTCAAACTTTAATATGGAAGGTCTTACAGCGCAACAGACCATACTCGTAGAGCAAATCACGAGATTATATAGCAACTTCAGAAAGGACTCCAAAGCTAGAAAAACTTTGGCATATGCCACAAAATGGCTCCAAAGAGTCCAAGACATAAGAAGATCCTTCTTGGGGACACATTCTCAAATCATGAGTCTAATTACCGGAGAAAAGGATCTGCAGCATGCTTACTTCGTAAATCAATGCTATAATGTGTTTGAAGAGATTAGTTTAAATTTTGAAACTGATCTGGAAGAACTGCAATCGGATCAGAGGGCACAGGCATTACCCACGTCCAAATTTAATTCAGATCCGTCATTACGACCATCCGAAGAATTAGATGTTCGATTGCCAAGAATATCACTTCTCAGATTTAGTGGAAATTATAGTGAATGGACTTCTGTTAAAGACTTATTCACCTCACTCATCCACAATAAGCCCTCTTTGTCATGTGTGCAAAAATTGCACTATCTAAAATGTAGTCTGTCGGGTGATGCTAAACAGTTATTGCGGCACCACTCTACTACGGAAGCCAATTACGAAATGGCATGGAACACACTAATGAAACGATATGATAACAAGCAAGTGCTTCTGAATACACAATTTAAAAGGTTGCCTAGCGTCAACAACGCAGACGAATCGGCATCATCGATCAAGATGCTAATGGATAAAACCACCGAAATTATTCAAGCCATAGAAAGCTTGAAAGTGGAAAATCGGTGGGAAGCTATCCTAATCCATCTGACCACGCAGCGATTACCATCTGAAACTTGGCAAATATGGGAACAACAGAGAACAAGTGAGCCGGAGAAATCTTCATTTCAGCATTTGAAAGAATTTTTGCATCAGAGATTTAGTGCATTGGAGGCAGCTGGGACTGAAAGGAGCAAACCATTACGTGTTTCTCAAAATGTACACGTCGTACAAAGTGAAACCGTTCCACATTGCATCTTATGTAGAGACCGTCATCATGTTAGGCAATGTCCTACGTTTTTGCGATACAACCAGACAGAAAAATTCAATGTAATAAAGAAAAATAGACTGTGTCTTAATTGTTTAGTTAAAGGACATCTAGTTGGGAATTGCCCCAGCAAATCCAGATGTTTGAAGTGCAAAAGAGCACACCATACCTTGCTACACAAATGTGACCCAAATTTACATGTCCAACAGCCTGTAACTTCGTCTTCACAGACACAAAATCGACCCTCGACGTCGACAGCATTTCACCGTCAACCATCGATTTCTACCCAGCATGCATTAAATCGTCAATCTTTGAATGCTTCTTCCTTTGAACCTAGACCGTTGACTTCGCTTTCTGCTATTATGGATATCAAATCAATAAAAGCAAACCATAGGAAAGAGGTATTACTTGCTACTGCATTAGTGACGATTGAAGCAACAAACGGACCCGCAGTGCTCCGTGCTTTGCTAGACCAGGGATCGCAGACGTCACTAATTACTGAATCTGCAACCCAGAGATAAGAACTCAAAAGAACTTCAACTAACGCCACGATATCAGGAATTGGAAAGACCGAAGAATTAACACCTAGTGGGGTTTTCAAAATTCCATTAATATTGAGCAACAACGAACACTTGAATATCGAAGCATTGATTTTGAATAAACTTACAAACGTAATACCATATCAAGTCGTTCCTACATCAATTTGGAGACAATTAGAAAACCAAGAAATGGCAGATCCGTACTTCGATCAACCAAGCAAAATAGATTTGATTTTCGGAGCCGACACTTATGCTCAACTCACACTCAGTAAAATTGGAAAACTGCCAACAGGTCCAATAATGCAACTTATGAAATTAGGCTGGATTATCTCAGGCAAAATTAATATTGAAGGTGCGCACACCGTACAAACATTGAAAATTGAAATAAATGAAAACATTGAAATTAGCAAACAATTGAAACGCTTTTCGGAAGTTGAAGAATTAGAAAATAGCAAAATTTGGACTCAAGAAGAGACAGAATGTGAGGAACACTATAAACGTAACGTGTTCAGAAAACCAGATGATCGATATCAAGTCCGATTACCCTTCAAAACCGAAGAACATAAAGACCTAATAGGACATTCTAAACAAAGGGCAATAGCGAGCTTATTATGATATCTTTTATTAGCGACGTCAGGAAAACCAACGATCTACAAACAGAATATTCGGCTTGTATACAAGACTATATTGATCTCGGCCATATGACAGAAAGTCTCAGCATCGAAGAAAGTCAAACTGGTACACATGCTTTCCTACCCCACCACAAAGTTTACAAGGAAAGCACGACAACTAAGCTGCGTGTCGTATTTGATGCGTCTCGAAAAACAAGCACAGGCATTTCAATTAATGATACTCTCATGACCGGACCAACCATCCAAGACTCGATGACTTCGCTGATCATTTAATGCGACTCTATCAGTTTGCAATAGTTGCCGACATTGCTAAAATGTATAGACAGGTTGACGTGAAAGCAATTAGCGAAGGAAGAAGTTAAAGTTTTTCCTAAAACCAGCACGGCTCTTTTAAATGAATGTCGACGATTTACAGTCAGAAGAGCACAGTTTAGAGGAAAGTATCAACAAAGGCAACGAATTAATAGAACTTCTGAAATCCAGTGGATTTACACTACGGAAATGGATTGCAAATGAGAAACAAATTCTAGAAGGTCTTAAAACAAATGAAATAGAGATGCAAGAGAAATTGAACTTAGACGAGGAAAATGGATACAAATCCCTCGGGATAATATGGTATCCTTCGAACGATTACTTTACATATAAAGTCAAATCAGAAACATTACAAGAGTCATATACGAAAAGAATGGTACTATCAGAAATAGCAAGACTCTATGACCCACTAGGCTGGTTAGCACCTATTCTTATATTAGCTAAAATTCTACTTCAAACCCTATGGCTACATGGACAAGACTGGGACGAACCCTTATCTGATGCGACGAATACCGAATGGACTACTTTCCAACCGCAGTTGAACGAAATAGAAAAAATAAAAATCCCGAGATGGGTAGCGTATAAACCGGAAACCAACATAGAAATCCACGGATTTTGTGATGCTTCCCAGCAAGCATATGCGTCAGTGCTCTATTTGGTGACGCGTTCGCAAGCAGGAACTAGCTCCTATCTCATTATGGCTAAAACTAAGGTTGCTCCAACAAAACCAATTACTATTCCACGTCTGGAATTATGTGGAGCTGTTTTGTTAGTACGGGTCTTAAAAGAAGTGAAACGGTCTTTGAAATCAGATAAAATACCGACACGGTTATGGATTGATTCTGAAATAGTTTTAGCCTGGATCAAAGGACACCCGACACGCTGGAAATCATTTGTTGCAAATCGCACCTCATACATCATAGAATCAACTGGTGGCATATCATTGCGTCACGTTATCTCCAAAGAAAATCCAGCCGACTTAGCATCAAGGGGAATCAAACCACGAGATCTAGTCAACAATGAGCTGTGGTGGCATGGTCCCAACTGGTTGAAGGAGCGTCCTGATGCATGGCCTAAAATAAAAGATATACAAGTAATCGACCTGGAAAGGAAAACCCAAAAACCAGTTAGCGTTGGATTAGTCGTGCGAACTCTGCTTGATGAATTGGTTGAAAAATATTCTTCATTTCATAAATTGATTAGGATTACTTCATATTGCTTTCGCTTTCTTCGAATGAAAACAAAACAAGGAAAAAATGAACCATATTTAACTACAATAGAACTAAAACATTCCTTTGATTTCTGGATAAAATATGCTCAAAGGAAAGAATTTCCAAATGAAGTGCTGCTTACAGACTGGCAAAATAATTGACAAGAAGAGCAAACTATTAAATTTGAACCCATTTATAGACAGTCATGGCATACTGCGAGTAGGAGGACGCCTACACAACGCAAGGGTACATTTTGATGAAAAACATCCTATAATCATGCAAAAGAATGGAAAATTTACTGAGTTATTACTACACCAAACCCATGCGGCAACATTACATGGACAAACACAGCTCATGTTGAACACACTTAGAAATAGATTCTGGGTCATCGACGGAAGAAATGGCATTAAGACCTTCATACATCGATGCATTCGCTGCTTTCGAACCAAAGCAAAGGGTTCAACTCAGCTTATGGGGAGTTTGCCAACTGGTAGAGTGAACCGTTCTCGACCACTCACCCATACGGGTATCGATTTTTACGGCCCTTTTGAAATAAAAGACAGGCGAGGCAGAGGATGCAAAATATCTAAGGGCTACGTCGCGATATTCATCTGCTCACGTACGAGGAATTGTCCACTGTGCTAATCCAGATTGAAGCTTGTTTAAACTCTCGCCCTTTGTGCCCCCTGACTGATGATCCTTGTGACACCACGGCGTTAACACCAGCCCATTTTCTTATTGGAGATACGATGTCAGCACCACCCGAATTAGACCTACTTGATACGAATATCAATCGGCTGGACAGATGGCAATTAACACAAAAACTAACACAAGACTTTTGGAAAAGGTGGCAAAGGGAATATTTAAACTGACTACAACGAAGACCAAAATGGCTAAACAAAGAAATAAACATCAAAATTGGTGACTTGTGCCTATTAAAAGACGAAAAATTACCATCATATTGGTGGGCGTTAACCAGGATGACTGAAATCCATCCTGGAAAAGACTCATTAGTACGAGTAGTAACAGTACAATCAGGCGGAAAATTGTACAAGCGAGCAATATCAAACATTGCACTTTACCAACGCATGAAACAACAAATTGAGATTATGTGATATCCAAATCCCAACTCCACAGAAACCTTGCCAATCGATAATGAAAATGAACATAGAATAACATAAAAAGTGAAAATTGAAGAACATAAAAAAAGTGAACATTGAATGACATAAAAAAAGGTGAACATTAAACAATTTATGAACAAAACATTGAACATTACATTCGCTCTAGCACTTAATGATGACCTCAGTAGCCAACGAAAATCACCTCCGACACGCCACATACAATGGAAGAACAACCACACAAACCGCAAGACAACGACCTCGGAAGAAGCTAATACGAAAAACTCTCGGTAATATGGTATACCAAATTCTTTATTAATTATCTGTCTTTATAGTACATAAATTACTCATGATGTACTGAGACGTTCCACATCTCATCGGAGGGGGAGTATGTTCGGGCCACGTCAGAGCTCCAGACCTGTTAAATAAAGGCCTAAAGAATCGGCTCCCAGCGAACTTGCATTCTGCTTCTAACTTGTCGAATAAAACCATAACATTTTATATGAAAAATGATAACTTGTAAAAATCAAATCGAATTCGACACGTACCGTAAAAAATAAGATTTTACTCTAATTCAAAGTAGTTTAAAGTTTATGTAAATAATAAAATTGTTTTCTAATTCAAAAGTAGAAAATGTAAATATTAAGATCGTATTCTAA
>OZ022263.1:142396182-142398682 GCA_963978885.1 Nemotelus pantherinus
TCAGAATCTGACTACTTAATCTCAAATCTGGCGTCCTACGGTTTCGAATCTTTAATTACTGAACCCACTCGTGAATTGAATGCTTCAAAATCTTGTCTAGAGCATATTTATCTGAGGCTGCACAAAAACAATACAATCCTTTACAAGTCCGCGGTTCACAATCTGCATATTACAGACCATAGTTTAATTTTAATTCAGCTAAATTGTAACAGAAATGGACGAGTTGGACAAAATTACATTCCACGCCAAAACATTGACTTCCAATCTCTGAAAACAGCCTTAGATCATGAGATATGGGAGGAAGTATATTTGGCTGATAATCCCTCTACAGCCTTTGACCGCTTTCTTTGCATCTTAGAGCGTCACATTTCAAATTGCAGCCGTAGCAGTCGCTCTAATAAATTTAAACCACTAAAGCCGTGGATGAATTATATGCTTCCTAAGAAAATCAAGAAAAAAAACCTGCTAAGCTCTAAAGTTAAAAAACACCCACATAATACAAGGCTTCTAATATATTATAAAAGACTTTGTCGCGAAATCAATCTTGATGTCGCTGCTTGTAAAGCAAATTACTTCAACAGCAAACTTGCCTCAAATTTTGGGAATGTAAAAATAGAATGGGAAATCGTAAATGAAATTCTAAGTAAAAACAAAAAAGATAATATCTCCAGCATAACTGTTAATGATTCCATTGTTTCTGATCCTCTAGATGTTGCTAATTTATTTAATGATTACTTTTCGTCTGTTGCAAATAATTTCAATTTCGACAACCCCGAAGTTTTAAGTCCATCTTCTGTTAATGTTTTCTCCAGCCGGGAATTCTCCTCGTTGAATAGCCTATTTTTTGAGGATTTTTCATCTTCGGAAATCTACAAAATTATTATGTCACTAAAGTCGTCAGCTTCATCTTCTTATGATAGAATATCCAGCAAAATTTTAAAACAAATTGTTTTTCAAATTTCCGACATTTTGTGCTTCTTATTTAATTTTAGTATCCAGAGGGGGATTTTCCCGGACGCACTAAAACTGGCGGTTGTAGTACCTGTACATAAAAAAGGCGATAAAACTAGTTTAGGCTATTATAGACCCATATCTCTGCTATCTGTTTTTTCAAAAATTATTGAAAAAGGTGTCAAACGCAGGATAGTGACGTTTTTAAATAAAATTAAGTTTTTTAACGACTGTCAGTTTGGTTTTACGTCAGGAAAATCCACAGAAGATGCCTTACTTAAATTCTGTCACGAAATTTATAGTGCTATAAACGAGTCCAAAATTCCCGCAGCATTATTTATTGATATTACTAAAGCTTTCGATCTGGTCGATCATTCCATCCTACTGAAAAAACTTTATAGTGCAGGGATAAGGGATAATGTTTTGGATTGGTTTCATTCTTTTCTTTGCGATCGTAAGCAGAAAGTTAAAATAAATGACATCTTGAGTTCTGCAACGACCCTAAATATTGGAGTTCCTCAAGGCTCGGTCCTGTCTCCAGTATTATTTCTGATTTTCATAAATTCACTATTTTCTGAAAACTTTTATGGGAAAATTACAGCTTTTGCAGATGACGCTGTCCTGTCCTACTCCAGTTTTAATTACTTTGAAACATATGTCAAAATGAGCCACGACCTTGAAATTTTAAGATATTGGTTTAGTGTCCATAAACTAAGGCTGAGTGACAAGACAAAATATATGATATTTAACCTAGTGAGATCAGTTTGTGTTGATTTGAATTTGACTTTCCACGCCCCAACCTGCTTAAAATATCTTTTTTCACCAATGAGAGCTGAAGATGAGATTTTTTATTCTTTTGACCAAAATGCGAGTTGTTCTCCATACTGCTTTGATATTGAAAGAGTTGATAGTTTTAAGTATCTGGGAGTGTTAATTGACACCAAATTAAATTGGAGAGATCACACCGTGTATCTGAAAGCGTATTTTAACAATTTGGTCAGGCAATTGTATCACCTAAGCCTATATTGCCCCTTTTCAGTTCTAAAACTAGTTTACAACGGTCTGTTTTTGTCTAAACTACAATATGGATTAAGCTGCTGGGGAGGTACACATTTTAATAAACTGGAACCATTGATTGTTAAACAAAAACATGCCGTTCGAATTATTTTCAAAGTTCACCGCAGAACGCCAAGTTTTAATCTATTTCAAGCACTAGGTACACTTCCATTAAGGCATTTGTATTTTTTTAAGGTTCTACGAATTTTCTTCGAGAACTCAGGATATCAAACACCAAGAGTTTATGATTCAGCTAATCTACGGGTTAACACTAGAAATTTAGTGATAGTTCCCATTTGCAATAAATCACACTTTAGTCGCTTTTACAGCATTGTTGCTCCTCGTCTATTTAACCTTTTGCCACCAAATATTAGAGGCGAGACCAGAAAGACAACGTTTTCGAAAAAAATCAAATCTTGGCTGTTTTCTATTGATCACTTGGGCATTGAAAAACTGTTGAATCCCTTAACATAACCTTTGCATTTGTTTTCAA
>OZ022263.1:142401182-142403682 GCA_963978885.1 Nemotelus pantherinus
ACGGGCAAGAACGCCTGAAGGTTGTCCTAACAAAGAAAATATCGTTCGAGCACGAACTGAAGTAGGCACTACCGAACAGCACACATGGGTGGCTGTGTTGAAAAAGTCACGTAAAAGTAACGGCCGGCAGGATAAAACGGAAAATTCTGGTTCAACCAAGAGCTTGGCGTCGAATACAGAGCTGAACTTGAAAAAACCGGGGCAGAAAAAAAAAATCGCCTAGGGCAAGAAACGAAGCTGTGGTAATAAAGCCTACCCAAGGGAAGAGCTATGCAGAAGTCCTTCAGCATATTCGGGCAGGGGTAAGCCCAAGCAAAGTTGGGGCACACGTTCACCAAACCAGAAAAACGGTAGACGGTGGAGTACTTGTGACACTGTCAAAGTGTGAAGACACCTCGAAATTCGGTGATGCAATCCAGGCAGCTGTGGGGGTTCTCGGAGAGGTTAAAAGGCTCGTCTCCAAAGTCAAAATCGAGATACTCGACCTCGATAGTCTTACGACAGAAGAGGAAGTGTTAGCAGCGATTCGGGAAGAGGGGATTCAGAACGTAAAAGTTACCTTATTTCCCCCGAATACATGGGAACAGAGGAAAGCCGTCGTTGAACTGGACGAAATAAAAGCTTTGAAGCTAGTTGATACTGGACGAATTGGCTGGGTTAACGCTAGGGTTAGGAAGCGACCTGAAGTTGTACGCTGTTTCAAGTGCATGGGGTACAACCATACCAAAAAAGACTGCAAAGGACCAGACCGTAGCACTAACTGCTGGAAGTGCGGACAAGTGGGATACGTTGCAAAGGTATGCTCGGCGGAGCCATTCTGCCTGCTGTGCAACGACAAAGGTAAAGCAGGAGAAGTGAAGCATGTTCATGTTCTGATCCCAGAACATGCTTCACTTCTCCTGTTTTATCTTTACCAGCTCGATGCGCAAAAGAAGTTGCTACGTAGATGTGGGTTCTACAGGGGAACCTGCTAAGATGCCGCACTGCGGACGGACGATTTACTCACGCAGCTTATACAAGAATCCAGAGCTCAAATCGCAATGATCAGCGAACCATACCGAAGGAGAAATCCAGAGACATGGTATTCAGACACTTCGGGCTATGCAGCTTTATGGGTTGCAGACACTCGGAAAGTCCGGGTTGATCAGCGAGGTTCGGGCGATGGATATGTTTGGATTGAAAACTGCGGCATCAGCTTTGTCAACTGCTATTTTTCACCGAACGACCCAATAATGGAATTTCGTAGAAAGATAGAAGCATTAGAAGACGCTCTTCGAGACCTTCCTGGCAAACTGGTAGTAGCTGGTGACTTCAATGCGAGAGCCTTGGAATGGAGGATGCCGACTCAAAACACAAGAGGGAGATTATTTATGGAAATGGTCTCCAGGCTGAGTATGGTCGTTGTGAACAGGGGCTCAACACCAACTTACCGCAGGCCAGGCTTCGGTGAGTCCATTCCCGATATAACTCTTGTCTCGGAGACGTTGTCCATGATGACAAAGTATTGGAGGGTAATGAAGGAGTACACTGGAAGTGACCACAACTATATTACTTTCTGGCTGTCGGAGAAAAACCCGGCCCGTCAGAACTTAAGACGGAAAATACTCAAGTGGAATATTTCGAAGTTGGATAGGAGGAAGCTATTGGAGTCACTAGGCAACAGCTTTACTGACGAAGTCAGCGCAAGACTAGCAGGGGTAGCAATGGGCCCTGGGAAAGTAGGTACGGTTGTAAATTCAACCATGGGCGAAATTCGGCGAGCGTGCAATGCGTCGAGGCCACTTCGAAAGGCACTACAGGGCAAACAGAGCGCTTATTGGTGGACTGAGGAGATAGCGGAACTAAGACAAAGAGCTCTAGCATGCAGGCGTAGAGCACAGCGGTCTATTGGACCACCGGAACCGTTGCTACTTGTCACCACCCACAAAAAGGCAAAAAAAGAACTGGGAATAGCTATTAAACGGAGGAAAAAGCAAATGTGGCAAACTTTATGCGAAGAAGTGGACTGGGACCCATGGGGCCAGGGCTACAAAATAGTATTGGGTAGGCTGGCCACATGGGTCTCGACCCACCCATGGAGGCGGATGTCCTGAGGAATATTGTAGATTCACTGTTTCCAGCGCACGATGTAAGAGCAGAGAACAACCACACAGTCCGCCAGGAAGATATCCCTTTGTTTACTGAAGAAGAACTACGAAGCGCTAGTGTCAGAATGAAGAACGGAAAAGCCCTAGGCCCGGTCAATATTCCAGTAGAAATCCTTAAAGAAGTGGTGGAACGATACCCGTCAACATTACTACGCATGTACAATGAGTGTTTACTAGTGGGTGTCTTTCCGTCACCCTGGAAAGTGGCGCGACTTGCCCTAATTTCAAAGGGGAAGGGAGATCTTAACACACCATCAGCGTACAGACCTCTCTGCATGCTGGACAAAGGCAGCTATACGAAGAGTAGGTGACTTCTCGAAAAACCAACATGGATTTCGCAGTGGCCACTCAAC
>OZ022263.1:142408682-142581182 GCA_963978885.1 Nemotelus pantherinus
GATTAAACTGAAATTTTCAGGACACATTGGTGTATATGCAGAATAGTGTCAAGTCTCAGAAAAAGTTAAAAATCTTTAACCCTTTGGCGCCAGCGGCCATTTTAGTGATATTTTAATACACCTATTATTCCGTACACAAATAAGTTTTGCAAAAATAAAGTTGATAAAATAAATTTTGAACGTGTTTTACATGTGAATCGGATAATGTCTTGGAATTTTTTTAACCCTATGTGTGCGTTGGGTGCCTTAAAAGAGAACGGGAAAACTTGAAAATTTTTAAATTGTGATAACTTTTGACAGAGCTATTTAATCATTACGAAATTTTCAAGACATATTGGTATTATTTAGTTGTAGATTTGTGTAGCTTTTAGTGAGCGTGCTGGCAACCCTGTCGCTAGGGCAGGCACTGAAAGTGAAAACCTCCAAATCATCGTCTCTCTTGAAAAAATGCCGCTTCTTCAAAATAAAGCAACTCATATGTAAATTTTGTGCTTTGTTTACATAGGCAAAAAATAAAATTTGATATGGTATAACGGGCACGCCTGGTAACCCTTGCCCAAGTTACCTATATTTTTAGCATCAAAAACTTCTGTTCACGGAAACTCACGATCCGATGAACAGAATTTATTGAAATTTGCAGAATGTATTGGTCTTAAATAGGACCAGGTCTGATTGAAGTGATTTTTAAATGCGGGTGATTCTGTGCCAGTGGTGCCATCTTGAAAAATCACTAAAAAAGATAACTGCTTTTAGCCCTATAAATTCTGATTGAATCGTTCGATTTTGACGAAATTCACACCGTAGCTGCACCTTACTTCAAACCACGTTTGGTAGAAATTTAGTCGAAAACTTCGGTTGAAACTGCCAGCTATGATAATTGTGGTGCCTTAAATTTGAAAAAATAAAAATTTGGAAGTGAAAACATTCAAATCATCGAATATCCTAAAAATGTCCGTTTCTTACAATAAAACCAATATGTATACAAATCTTATGCTTTGCCTACACGTTCAAAGTAAAACTTTGGAAATTTCATGTCGGACAAGAACGGTAACCCTCTCCCAGTTAACCTATATTTTTAGCATCAAAAACCTCTGTTCACGGGAACTCACGAACCAATTATCAGATACAACTGAAATTTGCAGAATGCATTGGACTTAAATAGGACCTGATAGAAGCGATTTTGAGTTGTAGGCAACTCTGTGCCAGTGGTGCCATCTTGAAAAATTACAAAGAAAAAAAACTGTTTTTTGCCCTATGAAATGTGAATAAGTTTCCAGATTTTCATGAAATTGACACAGTAGCTGAACCTTTTTCTAAGCTCTGTTTGATAGAAATTTGGTTGAAAAATTCGATTGGTGCTGCCAGCTATGGTAATTTTTGTGTCTTTGTTTTTGAAAATTCACTCAGGAAAATAAAACTTTTTGCCCTATAACTTCCAGTGCAGTCATGAAATCAATACGAATTTCATACAATTATTGGGAACTATTATAAACATTATTCAGGCCAAATTTGGTTAAAAAGCCACTATAGGGTTGCCAGCTATTGTTGGTTTTGTGTTTGTTTGCAATATCTTTATTAAGCGGTTTTATCGTAGAATTTTCAATTGTTAATGATATTGTAGTGACAATAAACAGCAAATATTAAGCTTTCGATTATTTGAAAAAACTCGCTGCAGACAACCCTAAATATCTTAATACTCCTATAACTTCGAATGTTACATAACAACGTGAAGCAGATGTGATATATTCTTGGCTTTAATACTGGCGAACGGTTGCCAGCACGAGTCGGTTGTGCTACTTTTGTATCAATAAATGCTTACAGTTAGTATTCATGCCGGAAACATTTACAATGAAAATAAATAACCGATGTTTCAATTCCCAAAGTTCTGCAAAATTTTCGGATCGCAGCCCCAAACACCAACTTCAGTTACAGTGCTGCAGGCACTGAGCATTTTGTTCATTGTTGTTATATGAGATGCTGCTTTCAAAATTTTGTGAAATAAACAACTGGTAACGAATATAATTAACCCGTGTTTTGCTCTCATAAACGTTGAAATTCATGCCAGTGGTAATATCTGAAACCTTCTACTATAATGCATTCTTGAGACCAAAGTAAAACGTGGCATTTGAAACAGTTTAGCCGTAATAAGCAGCTCATGTGGTAGAATATGCACTCAAAACCTTCACGATTCTTCTACTGTTCTTCGAACATTAGTGTTTCTAGCGGTTCAGGTGCGCTAGAGTTTTTTACTTACAAGGATTCATCACTTTAGGTCACAGCGTTTGAGCCTTTTCGCTAATGTAGCATTATAGGCCTAACAAATGCAAACTTCAGTGCACTTTTCAAACCTGTGTAGCCTGAACAAAAATTTTCGGTAAAATCGCCTCGAAAGTTGAGAATTATGGGTAAAATCGGCTTTTTTATTTTATCTTTTTATTTGGCTAAAATTGATATTGAGTGGTTTTCGAAGTTATGGAATATGAATCTGGTATTATTTTGGCAATATAATGAATACTTTACCAACTTCTCAAGCAAAAATTAGCTTGAAGTATGAATGTGTTATGTCAAAATAGCAAATTAAAAAAAAACCATTCTCGTATATTTTATTAATTTAATTTTTATTTCAAGCCTTACATTTTTAATTTTTTTAATATTTGAAAGTATAAAACGCATAGCATACACTATATTAGAACGATGCCTCATTTATCTGTTCAAATTATGAATCGCAATACAAAACAAGCTGCTTTCATGCGATCTTCCCCTACGATCATCCCCTACATCTACATCTTCCCCTACGAATTTAACACTGTTTGCTAAACCACATGAAAATTAAAATCTACTTTTGTAATACTAACTCTACTACTATGCTCAATTTCAAAAAATAAACTCATGTTTCGTCGGTCAAATTTATAGTTTACTTTTCGGTTTGTTCCTATTATGAGGGATACGGCCATAAAACGTCGCCTGAGATCGATTCTTTCCACATTTTCCACATTGAACTGGGCAATAAAATCCTGTAAATTTGTAGGCGTGAAAGGATGCATTTTAATTACCTGCTGTGTCCTTTTTGTTTCTGTTAGGGATATGTATATTTTTGATTTTAACATCAGCAATAATTCAGTCTGCCAATACAGTGTCATAGCAGTCCTTGAAGTTTAGTATCAGTTCAGCTTTCAAGTTAAGTGGACAGTGCTGGTGATTCCATTATTCAGGTATGGAATGCAGACCAAATGGGGTTGCAATTAGAAATTCCACCCTGTCGCACATTGACTATTCGGGTTATTCGAAAGCTTCAGCGCGTAAATGGTACAATGCACAGTTACACCGTTCATATTTAACTAAACGCATCTGGTAAGTTAGTGCCGAAACTTCCAGTTGTTTTATATGAGCCAGCCGGTGTGTCCAAAAGAGCAAAAGAATCAGTTGGTAGTTATGCGGATTCGCACGTTTGCTCCAGTAAATCTGGTTTAATGGGCTCCGAAATTGCAAAATAATGGATGAGTGAGGTATTCTTGAACGTTATCGACGAAGATAGCCTTTTATTGATTGACTCGTGGACGGGTTACAATCAGATGCTACAAATGCCTGAAATCGCATCCAAGAAATTGCGTATAGCAGGTTCGGCGTCTAAACTGCAGCCAGCTGATGTTTATTTCAACAGAACCTTCAAAAATTTTATGCGCAAGTTTTGCAAGTTTTGCATATTCTGGACATGCTTTGGTATCAATGCAAGGCAACGAGATTTAAGAATTTTTTGAAATATTCGTGATATCGCGCTGGATACACAGATGAACATCCCCAGAGTTCGAGACACCCGTCAAATTTTTTTTGACTACAAAGGATATGTCAAGTGGGAGGCTGATTTTTGCAAAAACTTTTGTTTTTTACGATGCGCTCACTGTGGATTGAATTTTTGCTTCACTCATGTGCTAGAGCATTCTGATTAATCAATAGTATTCATTCAAAAAACATTCAAAATATAAGGCTAGAAATAAAGATTAAATTAATAAAATATATTTTGCTAAAACACATTCATATTTAAAGCTAATTTCTGCTTGAGAGGTTTATAAAGTGTTCATTCTATTGCCAAAATAATATCAAATTCAGATTCCACAACTTCGAAAACCACTCAATATCAATTTTAGCCAAATAAAAAGATAAAATGAAAAAGCCGATTTTACCCATAATTCTCAACTTCCGAGGCGATTTTACCGAAAATTTTTGTTCTGGCTACATAGGTTTGAATAGTGCACTGAAATTTGCATTTGTTAGGCCTATAATGCTACGTAAGCGAAAAGGCTCAAATGCTGTGACCTATAGTGATGAATCCTTGTTAGTAACGGTTGAAAACCGAAATATTCGTGATTTTAATAGAAAATCTAATTTCACATTTTTTCTAAAACCACTGTGCTCACGACGTCGCCAGTTTGGGTACTTTTCTGTTCCCCCCCCCCCTTTTTTTCACATTTGGTTGTTGCAATGCTTCTAAAATTGATTAGAAAGTAGTAATTAACGAAACATCATAATTTTCGTTAATTAAACACGTTAAAAACACGTTTCAAAGAAAAAAAAAACTTTTTTTTTAATATTTTTTTAAATTAATTCTTTAATCTAAAAATTAATTAAATTAATTTAAATTTTAAATTAATGTCACATAACAGTGAGAATAAATTTTGCTCTATTTTTGACGTCTTACCTTTCCGAAGCTTCAACGCAATTTACAATTAAGCAATTATTTTACAATTTATTTTACAATTATTTTACAGCAGGCCTCCCCAACAACACATTAACTTTTGAATGACTCATTCTGCCACATAAAAATGGGAAAAAAATTTAAAATCGGAAAAAACAAATTTTTTTTAAATGCATTTTCCCATCTCAATTTTTGTGGAGTAACACTTTAAAACCCATTTCGAGCAGTTTTCATTAAAAAAATTAAAAAAAATTGAGGGGGAAAAACTGAAAAGTACCACAATCTATTCTCACTGTTATGTGACATTTATTCCAAATTAAAATTAATTTAATTGATTTTTAAATTAAAAAATTAATTTAAAAAAAAAATAAAAAAATTTTCTTTTTTTAAACGTGTTTTTCCATCATAATTTTGGTTAATTACTACTTTCTAATCAATTTTAGAAGCATTGCAACAACCAAATGTGAAAAAAATGGGGGGGGGGGAACAGAAAAGTACCCCAGTTTGCAGCAGTCTTCCACTATCTCCTTCCGCCACGATAACACTTTTTTTGACCTGAAAAAAACGGTAATTAGTGTTCGTCATAATTTAAATTGTTATACTGTCATTCAAGTGGGTTATGCTGTAGTCCATACTCTCCGGTTTTGAACCACTGGCAATCTATATCTATTGAAATAGTTGGTAATAATAGAATCATTATGCATTCAATATATATTTGTTTAAGCATACCAAATCACACGAGCAGTCAGTTTTTCCCGGAGAAGTCATTGACGATGCCTGCCTAACATTCTCAATTATCTGCAATAATAACAAAATTATAACATTCCTATTTTCAATCAATTTATTTCAGTGGCACGTCTGCACGTATGTTTACTTTTACCCCAGTTTCATCGCTTTGCACAGTTGATGTTGCCTATTAAAACGAATAAAAACATATTTTAATGGTAAATAAGTTTTTAGATTGGTCTGATTTACCGCATATGATTTGCTTGCAGCCAATAATAACTCTGAACACAGAGTTTGGTCATTTGTCACATTTGAAACCTGGGGAAAAAGTTGGTTTCGTGTTAGAAATAACATCGCCACTATTTTGTTATATTCGAAGCAGTTTCTTCACAAATGAGCTTAATATATGCCTTTTCAAATATATAACCAAATATTATCATAAAAATAATAATAAATATCAGTAAAAATAAACTCAAAAAAATTTTGGTTGAATTTTACCCTTATAATAGTAGGAAACTGGTTTCCTACTATTAAAGATGTAAATTTGCAACAGTGCGTACAATAATATTTTACGTCTTATATGTGTAATTTTTTTTACAAGCCAATCGTGTAATTTTACCCTAAAAAGACGTAAATTTAGGACGGAAACGCATGAAATTTATGTATCAAAGGCTACTTTTTACGAGTCTTTTTGGGTTATAAACGCAATTGATTCATGAATGTCCATAAAAATGTGTAAAAAAAAACCATAATATAAGGTGTGTTTTTGCACTCTTGGGCAGGGTAAGTTAAGGTAAGTTTAGGTAACTTACCCTGCCCAAGAGTGCAAAAAACGCACCTAATGAATATTTTGTCAAACCAATGACATCAACAGCTCTCTATTGCGAACAATTTTAGGAAGTTTGCACTACTTAAGCTGGAATTTCAGCTAACCTCTAGATAAGTTTCATTTTCAATAAAACTGAAAAAATTTAATGATCCAAAAGTCAACCCCTCAAGACATGTAACTGCCATAACATTAAATATTACTCCAAAATTAAATATCACTTTACAAGAGCCTGTAAATAGGTAACTTTAAATGTTAAAAAAGGCGAGAGTCCTATCAAATCAAGTAAGCAAAATAGAAATTTTTTTTTGTCAAATACAAAATCTTTTTGCAATTCCTTTAAGTTTATAATTTATTTTAATTTGATGTATACGCTATATACACATTATACACATTAACTTAAAGAACTTATTGCTACACTTCTAAGTAACTTATAGCTTTACTTCTAATTAACTTATAGCTACACTTCTAATTAACTTATAGCTACACTTCTACACTTATTACACGAAAAGACTGACACTTAACTGCTGCTATTCAAAGAAACGATCACAAAATATCAGACTCGTTCAGTCTAGCCAAATCACCGTCTTTCGTCACAATGTTACAACAATAATAAGTCAAATTCGAGCAAATGATACAAGTTTACAGCTTTGGTGTAAATTAGAGTAGAGAAGTAGTAAATTTACACTCTTTTTGCTAAGGTTTACAAAACACTATTTATTATTCAGCTGATATGACATTAAAGCAAAAAATACACATCCAATGTGTAAAAAGTCTAGCGCATCAGAACCGCTAGAAAACTAATTTTCGAAGAAATTGTCTTTGAGTGACAAAAAAATGTAGGAAGACGTAATATACTTTTTTGTACAACCATTCCTTATCCCAAGCAACAAAACTCAACTATAACACAAATGATGAAAATGTTCAGTGCTGGCAATACTTTCCCAATGAAGCTGCAATAAGTTTACCTTCACAAGCTCATACTTAAATCAACTTATCCTTTGAATTTCGTTCTCATCGGAGGATTTCATCGAAAGTTTCAGCGGTTAAACGTTGTTTGAGGCTGCCATCCGAAAAATGTTCAAAACTCGGAAAATTTAAAAATTGGTTTCTGATTTTTATCGCAAATGTTTTGCATATGAGTACGTAATTTGAAGCATCTGTTGGTGCAATATTTACGAAAATGGCTAATGCTGGTTAGCCTGTGTGAGAAGCAAAACAAAAAATATACCAAATCTGCTTCACGTTAAGTTCAACCCAACCAGTAAATTTCGTTTCGATTGAATCACTGCGCTGGAAGGTATACGGGTGAAAAGAATTTTAGGGTAACCACCGTCAAAACTTTTCAAATTTTTAAAACGTTAATATTTGTTGTTAGTTTTCATTGCAGGATCATTCTCAATTGCAAATCTAATGACATAATCGCTCAGTAAAGAAATTCCACAAAATTACAAAAATGGTCATAGCTGGCAGCCCTTTCATGATTTTTGTACGAAATTCCTACGACATTTGGTCTACATTAAGGTCTATTTACTGCATGAACTTCGTTTTGATTTCTACACTGGACCGGAAGTTACAGGGAAAAAGCTTTATTTTGCTGAGCAAATTTGCAAGATTTATGAGACAAAAATCACCACTGCTGCCAGCCCTATACTAATTTTTCAACCAAATTTTCATCAAATGTTACATAGAGTAACATCCAAGTACTCTCATCCAAGTACTGTCAAGATCGGATGGCTGAATCAGAAGTTATAGGCCAAAAAGATGTTTTTTTCTCAGTTATTTTTCAAGATAGTACCACTGCCACAGGATTGCCCGCATTTCAAAACCACTTCTATCAGACCTATGTTTTTTTGTCAAAAGTAATGACAAATCAAAATTTAAAACAAAAAACTTTGCCTACTTTTAGGCACGCTGCACCCACACACGGCTCAAAATTTCCAATTCTTTACCAGAAACAAGCTTAGAACATAACAAGTTTTCATTTCCAATACTTTTTTTGAACAAAAATTCACGCTGCTTGGAAATATAGGAGTACCTCAAAATTCACTAAAACGCTCGCCGCTGCCAAAAGGTTTAGGATATCTGAATTTTAGCAAATTGTGGACCTACCTAGTAAATACACTACGTTCTCCGAAAGTTTCAGCTCAATCGGATCGGCCACTTCAGAGATTATCTCCCTTAATCATTTTGATGATATATATATATATATATATATATATATATATATATATATATATATTATATATATATATATATATATATATATATATATATATATATATATATATATATATATATATATATATATATATATATACATAAAGAAATATGAATTTTCGGCGAAACGAGTTTAATACTACTTTTCTTCGAAAATTAGTAAAAAAACAGACTTGTTTATGGAAAAATGAATTTATTTTACAGTTTTTACAATTACATATATAATTCACTTACATATAGAGGTTAAAATATAAACAATTGCTAATGCTTATTTACTAAATGAAAAAAAATGATTTATGGAAAAATGAATTTATTTCACAATTTTGACAATTTGACACTCATTACTTAAACTTGTTCTTTTTATAAGCTGGCCTTCAGTAACTGGAATAAAACAGTGAAATTTCTTAGTCCCGGGAATAGTAATAGAGGAATCAAACCATGGTTTTAAAAATATTCTCTGGCGTTGAAGTTCCTCTGATGAGCAATAGTAAGTGGCTGCTAGGGATAAAGCCGACTTTGCCCAATGAAACAAACGTAAAGGTGTAGTAATAGCTTTACTGAGAGTGAATCGTAAACTCGTACGTGTTGCCAGTCGTTTCAAATTACCACCGAGACCATCACATGGGCCTTTTCTATGCGAAGTCGCGTGAAAATCAAGTTCAGCTTCTGTCTTGAAATCAGCTTTATAATTAAATAGATTCACAAAATTAAATCTATTTTTAAAATGTTGTGGAGCCCCATCTATTATGTATATAATTTTTGATACAGCTATTGTTTCTCCAGACAGATGTTAGTGAAGGGTTTTCTGGAAAGCATAGAAGGTTGGTGTATCATTTTTCATATCATCTGAAATCATAACAATACTACCATGTTCTATTTTACTTCCAACTTTATAATAATAGACTGATGTCAAAAGTGTTGCCTGGTCATTATTCCAATGAAAAACTTGAGCAGCATCTTGTACATCTTGTTCTCAGCAAAATCGCATTGTACTAAAATTTCCCCTTCGTTTATATTTTCTTTTAGATTTTTAAAATAATGAGCCTGTTGCTCTGCAATATAAGCATGGGGTTTTAAGGCATCCGACGCTTGACAAAAGCTGTCTAAAAATCATCGGATGCAAGCAGATGAGTAGAAATGGTAATCTGTCTGAACAAACCCATTTTTCAAACTGAACGGTTGTCACTTGATTGTCATCAAATATCATTTTCAAATGATCACGAGTTGCACTTACGCCAGGGAAAGATTTGGAACTTTCATTTGGCGTTTTTATTGAAATTGTTAAATGACATATCGGCGTAGGATTGGGACACATCATTTTGCGAAGGCAATCCTTATCAGTAGAAAGTTCCAAAATAGTTCCAGATGTGAGATTGTCACTGTCTCCTCCACTCATCATTAATTTCTCATTTTGGTGATATAACATACACAGACCATATGTGTTCCAGAGTCACCAGCGAGGATACATTGTTTGGGTCTCAAAGTGAAAATTTTTGTTAGGCCGATTTTGATATCCGGATATTCACTTTTAAACGTTTGGTAAAGCTCGTTAATGTTACACATTAAAAGCTGTTTTTGGATTTGCGTTCTTTTTCCGTTATCTAACTTAATAAATACACAATCCGTTTTACCGGGCATTATTCGACTAATATCTTCTCGCAGATAAAAGCACTTCACTATGTTCATAGTTTCAACTGCAAGCTTACGGCCACCTCGTGGATTTGGAGATGTTAATATATCAAACTGATCCACAAGTTACTTTGCTTTTCTCGCTTGCCACCTGGATGTTCCAAATTCTTCTGCAAGTCTGTTTTCGGTCCATGACTTAGGTGTTATAGTCAGTATTGTAGTTTTCATAGCAGTAGATGTAGACGGATCGTTAAATTTTCTTTTAACTGGGTCAGAATATTTTGGTCGTATATTGCTGAATCAGTTTGCGTTGAACTATGTTTAAACTTCTCTTCAGGAATGAATGGTAAACCCGGAGAGCACGAAGACAAATCAGTTGATGAATGGTAAGATCGCTAAAAATTTGTAGGTATTTCCACGGTCAGTTTTTTCCTGCAGCTTCCACACACGTACATATCAGAAGAATATATCCACTTCTCTGCTATTTTTTTGGAATTTTTCTTAGGTCTTTAGCCTTCCGATGAAATCTCAAGTCGAAAGGATTGAAACATCGGTAGGCACAAGGAGACATAATACACACAATTCAACTTATCCACATAGTCACTTCAAGCGCTGAAAAAGAACTAAAACAAAAACGGAAAATTCGAAATGGCTTTTTCATCACACTTCCATCCCTTTCTTTTACATAACTTTGACCTCTTTCTATTATAGAGCTTTTTATGAAAAAATAATACCTTTTTCAACTAAACAATGGCGCCACTAATCGCATTTCTGTAGTTACTTTGGGTAGTCGGTTAAGTATGAACATAATTTAAGTATGTATTTCAAGTATGTTATAAAAACTATTTAGATACAGGATATAGTACCTATACTTTACTACGGCAGACTACATATACTTTCCTTTCGACCTAATTGTCGCTCGAGGGCAGGTAAAGAAAGCATCTCGTGATCATCCCTGCGCACTAATTGCGCGGGTACTGATGGTTGTTGTAGCTACGTTGCCAGATGCGACGTTGTTGGTAGCGGTCTTGCCGAGTGCGGTGCTGCCGAGTAGTGGTGTTAACCAGTTTTTTTAGCTGTGGCACCGCGACATTTCGATATCAATATTTGTTTTTGAGCCAACTAACTGTCCGAGGCAAGGACCACGCCCTATGCGACTTGTATGTAGTCAAATTCATCTACCTCCCAAACTACTCGCCATCCCATTCGAAAATTTTTAACATCAAATAAGTATAGTTTTAGCTTTGTCTCATTACAAAAATAAAAAATAATCAAACTGGTCCAACATGTATAAGTTCAAGTTAAAATTGTTTTTCCATAAATCATTTTTTTTTCATTTAGTAAATAAAAATTAGCAATTGTTTTATATTTTAACCTCTATATGTAAGTGAATTATATGTAATTGTAAAAACTGTGAAATAAATTCATTTTTCCATTACAAGTCTGATTTTTTATTAAATAAATTAGCATTAGAAACTTTTAATATTGAAACTATATAGCTATATTTTAACTATATTAATTATATATATAATATTTTAACGATATAGCAATAATTTTACTAAAAATGTTTTGTTTTCACACTCACTAGCTATCCTAATCAAGCGTCGGGTGCCACGCTTCATACGACTTGTATGTACTAAAATTCACCTACCTCCCAAACTACTCGCTATTCCATTCTAAAAAATTTATGATGAAAGAAGTATAGCTTAAGCTTTGTTTTACCATAAAAATAAAAAAATTAACCTGGTCCAAGTTAGCCAAATAACGAGTTGAAATGGTTACTTTTGGTTTTACACAGGAAAATTTTTTTTTTCCAAAGCTAATTTTAAAATTAAAAAGAACAGTTGATTTTCTATACCAATCAATATGTTTAATGTTTTTAATATTTTTTTTTCAATCTAAAAATCGGCTTCTAAAAAAACCCTTCATCAGCTTCTTCAATTCTTCAGATGCCCATAACTCGCAACTGAACCTCATAGAAGAAAAAAATTGTGCATCCACGTTCATATCCTCTAGAAGTACCATTATGCATTCCAGGGCAGTTTGCTGGTCTGCTACTGGACGTGTCCCCAGGTGGCGGATAGGGGCAGCCCACAGTGGTACGACGGCTTCGGAGAGTTATTAAGTGCGAAGTGCGGTTTAACTGTGTGGTCGCTGCGATATAAGATGACAACACTGGTACATCTAACTGTGTACGTGACTGCGACTAGATGGCCAAAAATTGTTCATACGAATAAGCAGCCGTGGACCAAAACAATGCCATGAAAGCTTGATCTCATGATCCTGAAGAACTGCGCATCTGGGCCCCAGGTAATATTTCCAGTATTATTTGACGGCTGCGGTAATCAAGCTCCCCTGTTCACCATTGATGCGTCGTGGCACTGCCGCCAGCAGGGCATCGATGCAGATATGGTTTTTCTACATTGGCACAAACTGGCTTATTTTAACGATTTGGAATTGATGCATTTGGGCTGGTGGCTATGGTATTCTGGACCTAGTAACACCGGAGTGACATTCGAGTGCCAACGGCTCCAGGTTAATATCATACCGCCTCCGTCCTGTTAAAACCTTGGCAGGCCTCAGAGTACGTTCGAAGTTCGCGCTGTTTAGTTAGCGGGACAGGTTCAGTTGAGTTGCACTCCTGATTAGCGCTGATCTGGCTCTGCGCAGGTGACCCCATAAGGGCGTCTCGCAACCCTCGCGTGGCCTCCCTGCTTGCATTAGATAACCACGGGATCATTAAGGCGACTGTCCACCCGGACCTAGATAGCGACTCTGAGGGGGGACCTATAAGATATGATAAACAATCAAATTAATAACAATAACGATAAAGGGAACGAAGCAGACGGAAACTCACCAGTGACGAAGGAAGTAAATCCTTTTATTGGCAGACCAAAGGTGCAAAGAACACCACCTGTGGGAAAAAACTCCGCAAGAACAGAACAGGGGCAGTCTGAAACATCTAGCGCCCTGAATTCTGCTGTGGCAGTTAGCGCGGCCACCACAAATAAAGCGGGTGAAGAAACTCCGCGTGCGGAACGGTGTTTGGTCCAGAGAAACATACGCAGGCACTGCGTTGTAGTGGGTACCTCTCCAGCGACGACGGCACGATCTTCTTCAAAGGGAAGCTATATTGCTGAAGAAAGGGCACAAGAAGAAAAGATGCTGTGAAAGTGCCGGGAAATATTTAGAAAAATAGCAGCTACATCCCAAGTGCAGAAAAATATATCGCGGCAGGTGAAAGACGGTCTTCTTGAACTCGAAGAGGCTCTGGAAGTTGTAGAAGCTCGCAGAGAAAATTGGAAGAAGGCCGAGCTAGAGCTGAGGCAAATTGAAGGAGCCCAGCCTAGAGAGCACGGAGTAAAGGATACTGCCGAAACTGTGCAATCCAAAGCACAAAAACGGGCAAGAATGCCTGAAGGTAGTCCTAACAAAGAAAATATCGTTCGAGCACGAACTGAAGTAGGCACTACCGAACAGCACACATGGGTGACTGTGTTGAAAAAGTCACGTAAAAGTAACGGCCGGCAAGATAAAGCGGGAAATTCTGGTTCAACCAAGAGCTTGGCGTCGAATACAGAGCTGAACTTGAAAAAACCGAGGCAGAAAAAAACGAAATCGCCTAGGGCAAGAAAGAAAGCTGCGGTAATAAAGCCTACCCAAGGGAAGAGTTATGCAGAAGTCCTTCAGCATATTCGGGCAGGGGTAAAGGTAGAGCTATAATGCAATTAAGTGAGCTTTAAGTAGCTTAAGTGACAGTACGGTTCCATAGAAAACAAGCGGCATACCCATAATGTACTTATCTGCCGTTTCGTTAAGTTTCGTTCAATTTGGGCCACTTAAGTAGCCTACGACTGGGACCGTACATCAATTAAGTAAATTTGACAAGAGGTTTGCGTAACGACTACAACCAATAGAAGGCACGTAAAATATTTGAATATGTTTTCGTGGATCGTTTGGTATTTTTGCAGGAGGTAGAAGTAATGATCGTTCGTATGCGGTATTGTAGAGGCAATATAGGTATGTGAAATATTTGAATATTTTAGGTCTGTTCGCGTACTTTCAGTCACTGAATTTTACTGAATTTTCCTGAATCATGTGGTGGGGGACATTCATGAAAAGTACAAAAACGCTTACATTGCATTTCCTGAAAATTGACAAACAAAAGTGTCAGTTGTCGGTTTTCAGGAGAACAATAATGATAATAAAGTCATCCTAAGTGGTGATAAATTATCGTCACAAAAATATTCGTCCTTCATAATATTAAAACATTAAGCCCTGAAATGTATTCGACGCGAAAAGAAACGAAGTGGCAAATCCCATACAAAATCAGCCTGGCGCGGAATTTCGTTTCGTTTGGTTTTGCTCGTCAGTAATGTGTTCGAAGACGTATAATTGTATTCGAAGACAACGCAATGACTTGCTCTGAGATGGCGCTGCACTATGTATAAGTTAAATTTCGCGGCCATTTAATGGCCCAGGTACCTTAAATTGATGCGAAAAATGTGACAGCTCATAATTTCATTCGAGTTTGCGGATATTTTATTGAAAAATGAGTGAAAATGGATGAATGAACAGCGCATTCTTGAAACAATAGTTTTTGTTTTACCGATTATATCATTTTTGATGCCGGTTGGTTAAATTTATATGCACCGAATTCAAATGTAATGCACTTGTTAAATGTCATCAATGGCAATTTATACTGCCCCCGGTGTCGGGGTGCGGAACTTTATTTCGTTCGATTCCGCACAGACGATTTCGCTGCATTTTGTTCACCGAATACATTACTAGGCTTTAGGCCAAAAACCGTTTGACAGTTTTCAGTATTTTTAAGTACCTCAGACCCTACTGAAAAAGGGGAAATTTTCCGTTTTCAGTAAAACGGAGTGCAAAAACGGCTTTATTGCAATTAATTGCAATTAATCGTAGTACGCGAACATACCTTTTATTGTTAAACGGCTCATTGACAGTTTACAATATAGGAAGTAGTAATTAGATGTCTCGAATATGATTCTGCGTGACATTGTAAAAAGAATAACAGGTATCTAAAATATTTTTTCGTCGATCACTTAAATGTTTTTTTTTACAGCAGGTAGGAATAATGAGTTTCAAACATAGTTTCAATGAGAAAACGCGTTGAACAACATACGAAATAATAAATTATATAGTAGTTTATTTACTTGTATCTTTAAATTACTTACTTTTAAAAAAACAAGTACATAAACTACTTAAAATGCCGTCTCACAGCTTTTTTCATTCAAAGAATAACCACACACCATGCTTCAGCTGTCCACTATTGAATATTAAACTTCAGCAGTAAAGACCTTGTTGATTAAATATATTCCGGTCGCATACCAATATTGCTCAAAAAACATTTCTTTCGTACACTTATTTGAATATAAGCACAAATTAAGAGCCTGCACCAAGCCCATCTTTATAGATCTAATAATCTACAGCAAAGTGCTGAGGTTCAGCTCAGCTACAATTTTCTACGATTTCTTGCAACAGAGCTAGCAGGCTATGAAGACAACTATATTTCAATTGCAGCAAAAATCTATTCGAATATATTGCGTAAACGCTCACATCAGTTCATCTCATATGCCTCCAAATTCAAATTCATATTCGCCACTCTGATGGCAGCTTCATGAACCTTCACTTAATTCTATTATGGGCAAATTAACCGATCGACTTCAATTGAGTGAATTTTCGTTCAGTTTCAGCGCTCACTTAAGTTCACTTAATTGCATTATAGTTCTACCTTCAGCCCAAGCTAAGTTGGGGCACACGTTCACCAAACCAGAAAAACGGTAGACGGTGGAGTACTTGTGACACTGTCAAAGTGTGAAGACATCTCGAAATTCGGTGATGCAATCCAGGCAGCTGTGGGGGGTCTCGGAGAGGTTAAAAGGCTCGTCTCCAAAGCCAAAATCGAGATACTCGACCTCGATAGTCTTACGACAGAAGAGGAAGTGTTAGCAGCGATTCGGGAAGAGGGGGTTCAGAATGTAAAAGTTACCTTATTTCCCCCGAATACAAGGGAACAGAGGAAAGCCGTCGTTGAACTGGACGAAGCAAAAGCTTTGAAGCTAGTTGATACTGGACGAATTAGAATTGGCTGGGTTAACGCTAGGGTTAGGAAGCGACCTGAAGTTGTGCGCTGCTTCAAGTGCATCGGATACAACCATACCAAAAAAGACTGCAAAGGACCAGACCGTAGCACTAACTGCTGGAAGTGCGGACAAGTGGGACACGTTCCAAAGGTATGCTCGGCGGAGCCATTCTGCCTGCTGTGCAACGACAAAGGTAAAACAGGAGAAGTGAAGCATGTTCTGGGATCAAGAACATGCAAAGCTTTTCAAGAAGCGCTCGATGCGCAGAAGAAGTTGCTGCGTAGATGAGGGTTCTACAGGGGAACCTGCTAAGATGCCTCACTGCGGACGATTTACTCACGCAGCTTATGCAAGAATCCAGAGCTCAAATCGCAATGATCAGCGAACCATACCGAAGGAGAAATCCAGAGACATGGTATTCAGACACTTCGGGCTATGCAGCTTTATGGGTTGCAGACACTCGGAAAGTCCGGGTTGATCGGCGAGGTTCGGGCGATGGATATGTTTGGATTGAAAACTGCGGCATCAGTTTTGTCAGCTACTATTTTTCACCGAACGACCCAATAATGGAATTTCGTAGAAGGATAGAAGCATTAGAAGACGCTCTTCGAGACCTTCCTGGCAAACTGGTAGTAGCAGGTGACTTCAATGCGAGAGCCTTGGAATGGAGGATGCCGACTCAAAACACAAGAGGGAGATTAATTATGGAAATGGTCTCCAGGCTGAGTATGGTCGTGGTGAAGAGGGGCTCAACACCAACTTACCGCAGGCCAGGCTTCGGTGAGTCCATTCCCGATATAACTCTTGTCTCGGAGACGTTGTCCATGATGACAAAGGATTAGAGGGTGATGGAGGAGTACACTGGAAGTGACCACAACCATATTACTTTTTGGCTGTCGGAGGAAAGCCCGGCCCCTCAGAACTTAAGACGGAAAATACTCGGGTGGAATATTTCAAAGTTGGATAGGGGGAAGCTTTTGGAGTCACTAGGCAACAGCTTTACTGACGAAGTCAGCGCAGGACAAGCAGGGGTAGCAATGGGCTCTGGGGAAATAGGTACGGTTGTAAATTCGACCATGGGCGAAATTCGGCGAGCGTGCAATGCGTCGATGCCACTTCGTAAGTCACTACCGGGCAAACAGAGCGCTTAGTGGTGGACTGAGGAGATAGCGGAACTAAGACGAAGAGCTCTAGCATGCAGGCGTAGGGCACAGCGGTCTATTGGACGACCGGAAGCGTTGCTACTTGTCGCCACCCACAAAAAGGCAAAAAAAGAACTGGGAATAGCTATAAAACGGAGGAAAAGGCAAATGTGGCAAACTTTATGCGAAGAAGTGGACCGGGACCCGTGGGGCCAGGGTTACAAAATAGTATCGGGTAGGCTGGGCCGCATGGGTCCCAACCCACCCATGGAGGCGGATGTCCTGAGGAATATTGTAGATTCACTGTTCCCAGCGCACGATGTAAGAGCAGAGAACAACCACACAGTCCGCCAGGAAGATATCCCTTTGTTCACTGAAGAAGAACTACGAAGCGCGAGTGCCAGAATGAAGAACCGAAAAGCCCCAGGCCCGGACAATATTCCAGTAGAAGTCCTAAAGGTAGTGGTGGAACGACACCCGTCAACATTACAACGAATGTACAATGAATGTTTACTAGCGGGTGTCTTTCCGTCACCCTAGAAAGTGGCGCGACTTGCCCTAGTTTCAAAGGGAAAGGGAGATCGTAACACACCATCAGCGTACAGACCTCTCTGCATGCTGGACACTGCGGGGAAACTTTTGGAAGGGCTGCTGAAACCTCGACTAAAAGCAGCTAAACGAAGAGAAGGTGACCTCTCGAAAAATCAACATGGCCACTCAACAATAAGTGCCATCTGCGAAATAATTAGCGCAGTAGATCGTGAAGAGGCCGCTTGTCATCGAGCTAGACCCATTGTGTTTTTGGTAACGCTGGACGTTCGTAACACCTTTGACTCGGCGAGATGGACAGACATACTGGATTCTCTTCAGCGACATTTTCAAATAGAGGAATACTTGCTGGCAATGGTACGGGATTACCTAAAAGATCGCCATTTGATCTATGAAACGAATCAGGGAACTGTACGCAAAACCATTACAGCTGGGGCAGCAAAAGGATCCATTCTCGGACCAGACCTATGGAATGTTGCGTATGATGGTCTCTTACGCCTCGAAATGCCGGAAGACGTGCTCTTGGTGGGCTATGCTGATGATGTAGCCGCTGTCATCACGTATAGAAATCCTCATCTCGCCCAACTCAAAC
The DNA here is from genome assembly GCA_963978885.1 of Nemotelus pantherinus. NCBI lineage: Eukaryota > Metazoa > Arthropoda > Insecta > Diptera > Stratiomyidae > Nemotelus > Nemotelus pantherinus. The sequence goes on from OZ022263.1 coordinate 142,427,170, forward strand.
TCAATCAAGTAATGAGAAGGGTGGAAGCCTGGATGGAAAGCCATGGTCTCCAGCTGGCGATCGCAAAAACAAAACAAGAGAAGAATACCAACCATTATACCCATGACGGTTGGCTCTGAAGTACTTGAGACCAGAAAATCGGCTAAGTATCTTGGAGTGATATTGGACTCGAAGCTGGCTTATGGGGAGCACATCCGAAAAGTATGCGATAGGGCGCTACTGTCTGTTATCTCGCTTGGGAGACTCATGGCAAACGTTCGCGGTCCTAGTCCGAGTAAACGTAAGCTCCTTATGACGGTGGCTCATTCAATGCTGCTGTATGGTGCGGAGATATGGGCCACTGCGTTAAGGTTTCAAAAGTATCGAGCTAGGATGGTGAGCGTCCAGCGTAGGAGAGCGCTGCAAATTGCAAGCAGCTATAGAACAGTTTCAGGAAACGCCGTGTTAGTGATAGCGGGAGTAATCCCAATTGATCTATTGGCGAACGAACGCAGGGAAGTGTTCCTGAACAGAGCAGAAGTGGGAAGAGAAATCTTGGTTGCTCAGGCACGAGCGCGAACGCTTGAGCTTTGGAATGAGCGTTGGGCTACGAACTCGAAGGGAGCATGGACGAATAGGCTAATTTGCGCCTTAAAACCTTGGCTTAATCGCGACCACGGTGAAATAAACTTCTACCTGTGCCAGTTCCTATCGGGCCACGGCTACTTCAGGAAATACCTTCACAGAATGGGGAAAGTCAGGACGGAGTTCTGTAAGTACTGCGCTAAGGAAAGTGATGACGCTTTGCATACCTTTTTCCATTGCACCCGCTTTAGAAGAGAGCGACACATGTTCTTCTCTGCAATTGGCCCTGTGACGCCGGAGTCAATCGTGGAGATGATGCTACAGTCAGAAAACGCCTGGTCAGCTGTGTCAGCATATGTGGAGCTGGTATTGCGCTTAAAAAAAGAGGAAGGATGTCTCATAGACTCCTGAAAGCCTGACAGAACGGAAGTAAGCCAATCGGACACCTGATGGGTGGAAGTAGCACGGTCGAGTTGAAGTAATGCGAAAGCGGTTCCGGCTCGGACCTCCGTGGTTGGCGGGTGACGTTTTTTAGTGAGTAAGAATCTCACATAATCTTGTTTAGTTCGCAAGATACCTATTGAAGGTTTTTGACATCCGCTCCCAAAAAAAAAAAATCATTATGCATAATAAGAGCAAAATCCGGAACCTCGACTTTTTTTCGTTTTCGAAATCTCGAAATTTATATTTCTATATATATCTATATATATATATATCTATATATATATATATATATATATATATATATATATATATATATATATATATATATATATATATATATATATATATATATATATATTTACATATATATATATCTATATATCTATATATCTATATATATATATATATATATATATATATATATATATATATATATATATATATTTACATATATATATATATATATATATATATATATATATATATATATATATATATATATATATATATATATATATATATATATATATATATATTACATATATATATATATATATATATATATATATATATATATATATATATATATATATATATATATATATATATGTATATATATATACATATATATATATATATGTATATATATATATATATGTATATATATATATATATATATATATATATATATATATATATATATATATATATATATATATATATATATATATATATATATATATATCTATATATATATATATATATATATATATATATATATATATATATATATATATATGTATATACATATATGCCGCGGTTGTTGACTACATCGCCCCACAATGCATACTGGATCTGGAGTTTACAACTCGCATTCCATGCAGGGAGGAATGGTGTGATGGTATCACCCTTGATAATGGGCTTATCCATGTGTACACTGACGGCTCAAAGCTAAAAAATAGAGTCGGGAGTGGTATATACTCAGATGAGCTGAATCTCAAGCTGTCCCTCCGTTTAGCAGACCACTGTAGTGTCTTTCAGGCGGAGGTGGTGGCTATTTATCAGGCAGTCGACTGGCTTCTGTGTAATCGAATATTCGGGGTCAATATTGGTATTTTCACAGATAGCCAAGCGGCTATTATGTTCCTTGCTGGTCCTTGTACAATGACCAAGATTGTTGCTCAATGCCGTGCATCTCTGAGGGAGATGTCGAGACATTCGGTTGTTCAATTGATTTGGGTACCTTGACATAGGGGCTTTCAGGGCAATTGTGAGGCCGATGAGCTAGCAAGGCTTGGAACTTTGCTACCTGAGGTCTCTTGCTCCTGTTCAATAGGTATACCGATTACATCGGTCAAACTGGCCATAAGGCGAAAATATCTTGAGGACGCTAAGAAGTCCTGGGCAGACGAATCTTCCTGTGTGATAGCAAGCCAGTCCTGGGTATTCATGGATGCGCATCGCACCAGGCAGCTTTTAAGCTTAACTCGAAGCGCCCTTCGTTGCACTGTGGGCGTTCTAACGGGCCACTGCCTTATAGGACGGCATGCACAACGTTTGGGCGTAGAGTTTAATGACTTCTGTCGGAGCTGTGGCTCTGAGGATGAGGAGGAAACCGTCCTTCACCTCATGTGCCAGTGTCCGGCTTTGGCAAGGGAAGACTGGCGGCACTTGGTGCACCCTTTCTCTCAAACCTGACGGAACTGTCCCTGGTTAAGCTAAAGGGAATAGTCCGGTTTCTCAAAGGAAGCAAATGGTTTCCTGACTTTAGTGAGTAGAAGAGAGTCACCAAAATACTGTGGTATCACAACGGGCCTCTCTTGTGCCTATGTGTCCTGGTCGTCAGGCCTCTGGAGATCGGCAGCCACGTTAACCTAACCTAACCTATATATACATATATATATATATATATATATATATATATATATATATATATATATATATATATATATATATATATATATATATATATATATATATATATATATATATATATATATATATATATATATATATATATATATATATATATATATATATATATATATATAAATAGATATATACATATATATAAATATATATATATATATATATATATATATATATACATATATATATATATATATATATATATATATATATATATATATATATATATATATATATATATATATATATATATATATATATATATATATATATATATATATATATATATATATATATATATACATATATATCAGCAAAATGATTAAGGGAGATAATCTCTGGAGTGGCCCATCTGATTGAGCTGAAATTTCCGGAGAACGTAGATGTATATAGTAGGTAGGTCCATGACTTTCTCAAATTCAGATATCTTAAACCTTTTGGCGGCGGCGAGCGTTTAAGTGAATTTTGAGGAACTCCTATATTTCCAAGAAGTGTAAAATTTTGTTAAAGAAAAGTATTGGGAATGAAAACTAATTATGTTCTTAGCTTGTATATTATAAAGAATTGGAAATTTTGAGCCGTGTGTGGGTGCAGGGTGCGTAAAAGTAGGCAAGGATTTTTTTTCAAATTTTGATTTGTCATTACTTGTAAGAAAAACAATGGATCATCGTGAAAATTACAGAGCGTATTGATGTTGACTAAAATTTGGCACATATAGATTTTCAGCATAAAGCGGGTAACCCTGTAGCTGTGGCAGGCTGCTGAAAAAAAATCCTTCAAATCATTGACCTTCCTGACAAATTTTTTGATTTTTGACAAAAATTTCAAATCTTTGATAAATTTTATCCTTTGTCCTTCATCTCAAGACAAAATTTTCAAAATTCCCATTTGCACAAGAACGGCAACCCATCACCAATTTATCTCTATTTTCAGCACTTGAAAGCTCTGTTCACGAGAACTGACGACCGGATATTCCGATCATAATGAAATTTACAGGATATGTTGGTATTAGCTAGGACCAAGTCTGATAGAAGTGATTTTGAAATGCAGGCAATCTTGTGGCAGTGGTACTGTCTTGAAAAATCACTGAGAAAAAAAATTGGGTTTTGGGCCTATAACTTCCGAATCAGCCATTAAATTTTAACAAAATTCACACAGTGCTTGGATGTTACTTTATGTAACATTTGATGAAAATTTAGTTGAAAAATTAGTATAGGGCTGGCAGCAGTGGTGATTTTTGTCTCATAAATCTTGCAAATTTGCTCAGCAAAATAAAGCTTTTTCCCTATAACTTCCGGTCCAGTGTAGAAATCAAAATGAAGTTCATGCAGTAAATGAATTTTAGCCATTTTCGTAAATATTGCACCACCAGGTGCTTCAAATTACGTACTCATATGCAAAGCATTTGCGATAAAAATAAGAAACCAATTTTTAAATTTTCCGAGTTTTGAACATTTTTTGGATGGCAGCCTCAAACAACGTTTAACCGCTGAAACTTTCGATGAAATCCTCCGATGAGAACGAAATTCAAAGGATAAGTTTATTTAAGGGGGGAAATACATGTAAAATCAAAAAAAATTCTAATGTCAGATTGATTTAAAATATATATATATTGTTCATTCAGAAAATGTTTAATATTAAATCCTTAAAGTACATGTCTCACAGTAAATGAAAATATTTTTTTAATAATTTTTCAACACAAAATGGCGGCGATGCGAGCGAATGAAAAAAACACATCAAAAACTGCCTCGTACAACTTTACGCCTTTTCCGGGGAACTTGCAACATTCAGAGAAAAAAAAATATGCTAATGAAATATATAATTCATAGGCGAACCAATAAAATTTATTAAAAAAAAAATTAAATTTTTACATTAATTTTAGATTAAACAAAAAAATCGATTATTTTTCAAAAAAATCACGCTTTATACATTAATAAACAAATTATTGTTCTGTAATTACAATAACATTTAGGTTCAACGAGAAGATAATAATCTTTTCTAGATGTGGCATAAATTTGAATTGAAATAATTTTTTGAGATATTTTGTACGGCAGTTGAAAAAGTACTACTTTGAGAAAAACTCGTTTAAAGTTTTAATGCTCCACCCACCTGGGGAACGCCGCACTGCCTATAGCTGACTATAACTCGAGAACGAATACGAATATCACTTCAAGACTTTTTTTGGTATATTTTAAGAGCATTTCAAACATTTTGATGTAATAAAAAAATCGATTTTTTTTTAGCAGTTACATGTATTTTCCCCCTTAAGTATGAGCTTGTTAAGGTTAACTTATTGCTGCTTCATTGGGAAAGTATTGCCAGCACTGAACATTTTCATCATTTGTGTTATAGTTGAGTTTTATTGCTTGGGATAAGGAATGGTTGCGCAAAAAAATGTATTACGTCTTCCTACATTTTTTGTCACTCAAAGACAATTTCTTCGAAAATTAGTTTTCTAGCGGTTCTGATGCGCTAGACTTTTTTTTTAAATAAATTTTACTCAAATTTGATATTTGATATGTAAAACAATATCTTACCACTTCCAGAGGCGAATCCATTGCATTCACCGTTAAACTTCCAGCTTGCTGGGTACAATGTTGTAAGACATTGGAAATTTCAATTAGATTGTATTTCAACTTACTGATGGACAAGTAGCAATAGGAGTCGCACCCGCTCGCAGTCACCTGTAACGTTCACTCCCTATAAGATCATTTTCACGGAAATGATTAAAACACACTCGCATGCGATTGTTGATTGAAATCTTAGGTACACTCAATATTTCTTTCCAAACGAGGCATTGAATTTCATTTTCCCGAAACCAGTAAGCAATATATAATAAAGAAATTTGAATCACACGCACCGAGATGGTATATAAATGGAGTTGACACGTCCATAAGACACACTGGGGGGAAGGTATCAAAATTTCTCTATCATAATGTCAATTTCCCCTACAAGACTACTTCAGTGTCAAGCTGACAGCCAAAAACGTCGCGAGTGTTTTGCCGCCGAAATTCAGAAATTTGTGTTTTGTGAAGTTGCGAACTGCATTTACGCGATGAAAATAACTGAAATGTGTGTTAATTACACCAGTGAAACGAAAGTGGATATCTTTTTTTGGTGACAGTTTCTTCCAGAAGCAAAAAAGCGATTGCAAATGCTTAGTGCCGACAAGTTGATAAATTAGGAAGCAGTATCGACGATTTGGACTCACTTTTCCCAAGTAAAGCATAGTACTGAGTTCAATTCGTATCACGTGAAATTTTGTATGAAAATTTCACGTGATATCTGTTTCGGCGAAAATTTAGCTTGAAAATAAGCAAGAGTTATACTCTGTTCTTAGCATGAAAAGTTGCTTTGAAGTTGCTTTCGCTTTGAAAATGCAGATGGCTCTGACACAAGTCTCCAATCATTTCACGCCAATTAAGTCTGTGCAGTTCATTTTTTCGAGCTGAAAAGTGACATTTGGTGTTTCAATTTGAAAATTGAATTGTGTAAATGTCTTTCCAATAAGAAAATCGATCGAAAATTGAAATTCTTGACATTTTATCCGTCAGAAATACGCAGTGTCTCTGCTTTTCTCCATTGCCAAAATTTTCGCTCGAAAGAATGACCAGTTAATGGAGACATGTCAAAATTTAGCTTCACCGCTGAAGCACACTGCGACGTCGTCTACCGCAGCCAGGCGCAGCCAAGCTGTCAGTTGAGTTGACTATATGGGTTTTCCACAGCAGCGAGCACACCAAGTCGAAGCTATGCGACTCAGGTCGAAATGGAGTTGCAATCAGCTGTAACTACACGAGAAACGCGCGGGATTTGAAATGTATGCGAAAATGTAAATAGAGTTGATTTTATATTATTAATCTTTTGAGGAATTCGAAAACAATTTTTATTGGTAATAGCTTAGATAATTAAAAGTAAAATAAAAAGATAGTTAAGAGCGAATTTGAAAGATAATTAATAGCACATTGATTATAGTAATTTAAAATACTTGAGTAGTCTAGTTGGTAGATTACTGACTTCTTGCTTGTGGGATCCCTGATTCGAATCCAAGTTCGGACGAAGGCCCGCGAACCAAGCTTTGAGTTCACCTAGCTCTGATTAGGTACGTGGTTAAAAATCAGGGGTAAAGTGAGTCGTCAAATTCCACACTCGTATTCACATTGATTGAAAAAATTGTAAAAATTGTAAGGAGAAAAAATTTAACTCCTAGACTCGTACGAGGGTTGTCGTTGGATTACTTTTAATTTAATTATGGTTTAAAGACCAGTTTTTTTCTCCTACAAGCCAGATCTAGTCAAATGCACTTACATATTTATAACGAGGGCTATTTGGCTTTCTCCTCAAAGCCCATCAGTGAAATATTGTGCTAATAGTATAACAAACGGATGTTTAATTTAAATAACATTGGAAAATGTTTAAGAGCCAAGTAAGATTTCAAAGGTGACTATGGTAAAAGACAAGTAGTAAAATAAACTTTTAAAGCATTCGGCATAAATATAAAGTTGAGTTTACGTTAGAATTAAACTCATTTACAGTGCATAGAAAAGAACACCCTCGAATAAATCAAAAAATACATAGCATTATTTCAAAATGCAAATTTGATAACGAGGTGACACTAGAGATGCTGATAGCCCAAGTGAAGGAGCGTATATATATACATAAGGCTACAGGCGGATACAGAAATGTCGCTGTGAAATTCAAACATCAGCTGAAAATTCTTCTACTTCACTGACACTTAGTCACGTTTCAGTGTAACCAGGCGATTTCGTTGGCTGCGCTTGGTCACTGATGGCTGCGCCTCGCTGCGTCGACTGTACTTCAGGTATCACGATTAACTCAGTACCAGCCTTAAGTGGTCAAAATAGAGACAAACAACAGTCTCGCATCATAAGCTTTCAAAAGTATTAAATACGAAATACATATTGGCCGAGCCCAGGTGAAAGCTGGCGAGCCCGAATGTGTGGACTGTCCAGACAAGCGACTTTGACAGGGCTCGCTGGCGCTCGGAATGGGTTTTGAGCACAAACAGTGAGATAGTAGAAATGGACAGTGTTGCCAACTTTTTTCCAGCCGTTGTAGCTAGATTTGAGGGAAAAAATAGCTAAAAATAGCTAAAATGTTCACTTTGTAGCTAAAAAGTGTAGCTAAATTCAACAATAAAAAACTCAAGGTTCTGGAAAACAGTTTTATTAAGCTAATGTGTATAATTGATATGGAAAAATATTGGATGTACATTGTATTATGAGTAGTTTAAAACAGTATAAAGAGTATAAAAATCGTTGAAGAGCTTATTAAGTTCAACAGAATTCTATTCTATTTTTTTGTTCATGATAGAAGCATCCTTTAAAATGGGTTGAAGAAATAGGAGATGTAAAAGGTTTTTCATTGTTACACTCCTTGTAAATCATTTTTGCTAAATAACATTCTTCTGATGTTTGTACTATGCTGAAGTGGAGTTTTGGCCATAGTTATTGGTTAATGATCCTTGATACTGATCCCGTTATTGACAACTACCTCGTTTACGAACTCCGTATCATCTTCTGAAGAAATTAGAGAACCAATTATAAATTTCTGCAGGTAAAAACTTTAAGGTTTGGGGAAGAGACGATCCTCAAGCTGCAGAAACTGAAACCTGAACGGAATGACAAGCTCATCTTATTAATATTAAAAAAGGATTTTGACGACTTAATTTTTTAAATACACCGTTATTGACTCCGACCATAACAATTGCTTTGTCTGTCATATTTGTAATATTTAGGATGTAGTTTTCTAAGCACGTGTTTATGGCAGTAGTAATACTTTCAACTGCTCCCCTTTCTAGCTCTTTCAAGTAAATTGTAATAAATTTTTGCTAAACATCACTCAAATGTCCGTAGACTCGTCAGTTAAAATACTGGAAATACAGTTATCAAAATCTGCCTTCAAATCCGATGTGAAGTATGGAAACAAACTGCCCCCAACTCAGAAAATATAGTCTTTATTTTTCGCTGTGTTGAAAAACTCTACAAAATGAAAAAAAAACATAGCTAGCACAATTCTAACGTTTGATTTTACTACTGAGCACGATTTCTAATGTCTTCTAGAGTTTTGTGCGAACAATTTGTCTACGTTTTATTTCAATTTTATGTCTACGCCTGAATTTTTTGGTTCTTGTCTTCAAATTTAGGCAGATAATGTGTATTCTATATTAAACATATTTCGTTTATCTTACCTATTTTAGTTTATTCCTAATGAGTTAAAACTCACGGTTTTTCTTCGCACCGAACAAAAGAAATAAAACTGTTCGTAAAAGATTATTATTGTTTTATGCCTAGAAAGACATAGTACATAGTAGTAGTACTATTGTACTACCCAAAGCATTGGCGATTACTTTAGAATTTGAGGAAATTATTTTTAAGCACTGAGTGTTTTAAATATTAATAAACTAGTGTAAGTTAATGCAATCAAAGCAAAAATTTAAATGATCTATAATCTATAAATTTGTAGTTAAATTTGTAGCCAATAGCTAAATGAAAAATTACGTAGCTAAACAGGTTCTTTTGTAGCTAAATCTAGCTACAAAATAGCTAAATTGGCAACACTGGAAATGGAGTGGACATGCCCATAAGATTTACATTGAAGGGGATGGTAGTAATTTTTTAGCAACTCATTGTCAAATCCAAGTAGTTCCCCTCCAATTTGACAATGAGGTCGAAATGGCGTAAAGGCAGCTTTAACATGCCTTGTGCGTGAGAGGATTGAAGTAGCTAATGGTGGAAAGCTATACCGTCCGTGTCCAGGGGCTGAGCACAAGTCAAAGCGATTTCGGACGAGCTGTCAAATGCCGTCCACATGTTGGCGGTCTCGTTTGACTTCGGCTCGCCTGGCCTCGGCCAATATGTCTTTACAACATTACAATGTAATAAGTAAAATTAGAATTTTGTTAAAACTCATAGTTTACATTTCTTTTGTTGCCATGACATTTGGTGTTTTCAAAATTTAAATCTGTGGTAATCATTTTTAGTTTGGGGGCAATTCATGAAATATTAAAACCGTATAATTTTTTTTTAGATTTCCTGAAAATAAAGGATTAAAATATGTGGAAAAAGGCGTCAAATTAGTAAGTAATTTGTAATACAAAGATAGATGCTATGTAAATAAATAATTGGAATGTTCGTTTAGTCTTTAAATACAATATATTCGTTTTCAGAATAATTTCATCACTACGAATTCAACTGCGTGAAATGAGGATCTTTGTATGGACACGGTGAGAATTTTGTTGAAATGCTTCTTCAGTTTAGTGTGTACCTTTGCACTGAAATTAATAATATATATATATATATATATATATATATATATATATATATATATATATATATATATATATATATATATATATATATATATGTATATATATAATGTATAATAAGGCATATATATGTACATATATATGTATATATATATATATATATATATATATATATATATATATATATATATATATATATATATATATATATATATATATATATATATGTATTTATATAAATATATAAACATATATATATATATACAATATATTTATATAGATATATCATAACATCTCGTATATCTGAATATAATTTGTAAATATTTTGCGTTTAGAACCGTTAATTCTAATGCAAAGATGCACGATAAATTTAAGATGCATTTCAACAAGGCTATATAGATAAATACCTAACGAGGACATAGTTATATGTACTGAAAGTATGCTATATATAATAATAGGAACTGAAATAGACAGCAGATTACCGTTAAAATACCAAAATCTACCAAAAAGTAGAAATGTGAAAAGGCAAAATAAATTTAAAAAGCTTTTAAAGGAAAATTTAGTATTTTAATATAATCTTTTCGAGTAACTTTTTCGCTTGTTCTAGAGGTCTTTCAATCAATTATGGATGATCCATGTGGTAGAAATCGGTACTTGAGCCCACCACGTGATGAAGACTGCGTTGGATATTTTGTTTGTTTATTGTGTCAGTTTTGTTTATTGTTTGTGCAAGTATAATGTAAATAAAAGGGAATAAAGGATAAACAAATGTTTTTATATTATAAAGGTTGCTATGTTAAAAGATTATTTTTCCTTTGGCAACGTCACATGCTCCGATTTGACAAACATTTATATTAAATTGGAATTGTTTTTGCGGGATGATTAAAATTGAACAACTTTTTATTAACATTAAAACATTGAAAACACATTGAAAATTCTATTTTGACAAAGTGGTTTCGAAAGTATGCACTGCTTCTCATCAGACACCAGCACACCGTGCATACTTGACTGGCGTGACCACTTGCAGGTGGAAATCATTACATTTTTATTTATGCTAGTTGTGACAAATTTTAACATCTCCGACTTATATCCATGGATATAATCAGGGGCGGCTCGTCGTTGTACGCAAAGGAAGCAGTGCTTCCCTTGCTAAATATTCCCTACACAAGCAAAATAGCTTCAAAGCAAACCAATTGATTTTATATGAATTAGCATCCAACATCAATAAAATATTTACGAAACTCAAAACACTATTCATCTCACACACGAGATTGTTCTCACAGACGAATAGCAGCACGGACGCTGGTCAGCTCACCGCGTTTTCCTGAGTAGAGAAAATCAAAAACCCCTCGCTTATTCAGCCGCTAAATGGCCCAGAAATATTTGTGAATGGACGCAGCACGATTTGTAGCATACTCTGTTTGGTTTCTATTTCGCTACAGAACTTGGAGCTGGTATGTTTTGGGTGACTGAGTTTAGGATGTTATTTGTATGTATGAATACTGTAATGAATTCGTTGTTTAATATAAGATGTTATAATATTTGTATGTTTCGTTTCTGTAATGGATTTATTACCGAGTTCAAGAGTTGAATGTTTGCTGTAGATTGAAATTCTTCTGATTTATCTGTTTGTTTGTATGTGCTGAAAGTGCGTAAGTTAGTATTGGAATGATTAAAGAAAGATAGTGGCTTTTCACTTAAATAGTACAAGAGTATTAACGTTCGGCATACAACGTGAGGTTATTTCAACCCGAAATCTTAAAGACATGAAGCTGATTTTACGGAAGAGGTATGAAAGTATTTTTTTTAATCAATGCTTTGTGTTTTATTATTGCTTGTTGATACTAATATTTGAGCACGTTCTGTTTAATATATGTATACACAGAATAGATAAAATGCTTTATGAGGTAAATCTAACCCCACCTTTTATGGGTGAGAAATTATTTTCACGTTGTTTGCCGAAGGTTTAATTCATTATGTCTTGAAAATTGAATTTCCCCATAGAACATCTACTGCGGTATATTTTTCTCTTAGACTATTTGAATATATAAAAGTACTTTATAGATTCGTGGTGACCAGGGCTACTAATTTTCACTTTTGATTTAAAGAAAATGGTTCAAATTTGCAATATCTTCCATTGGAATTTGTAATCTTGCATCATTTAAATATTACTGAGATTGATGGTGATTATAATGAGTAGAAAAATTTCTGAGTCAAACAATTGGAAATTGAATGCAACTTTTGATGTATTTGCTGCGCTGAAATTCCTACTTGTTTATTCTGGAAAACTATGCAAAAATATATCTGCTTCCCCGAGTCTTAAAGACACGAGCCGCCACTGGATATAATTTTACTTAGTAAAGGTTAGTACGCTGGCGAGCCTGAATTCCGGGCACTCGGTTGTGCTATTTATTTCTACACGGAAAAATTTTCGTGTAGAGAAGTGTAGAATATTACAAAGTGACAGTTAATTGCTCTCAACTTTGGCGGCATGGGATTTAGAAATTAGCTTTCTTTGAAAATAACCTTTACAATCTACCAACTGTATGTGTAATACTATGTTACTATTCCATCAATGCTTCTTTCAGCTCTTCAATTTTAAATTCATTCAGGTTTGCTGCCTCATCATACTGCTATATTATGAACCAAACCAAAGTTTATGAAAGAAACCAAGTTCTAGTAGCAAATTTTAAAAACTACTTTCACTTTAAATTCAATTAGACTGAATGAAAATAGGCGTAGTTTTTCGAAGTAAAACAATTATGTAATCTATTTAATAATTGTTTATTTGATATATATTTCCTTCACACGAATACATAATTTCCATCCATGCATTTCATATCGCGTACACATGCGGTGTTGAAAACTTTAGGTCTGTTCGCGTACCTGAATCTATTATAATATATTCAAATAGATTCGCATAATTGCTTCAAGCCAAATTTTGCAGCAAAAAGAAGCCAGCTGCCAAATTATGTTACTGCTGCAGTTTGCTGAAGTACGCGAACAGATCTTTTATAACGTCGCACTAATTCAATTAACCAACCAGCTAAGTAAAGTGCTTCCTAGCAAACGTATCTGCCAAAAAAACCAAATGTGCTGGAAAATCATTGCTTCAAGTTCTGCACGAACTATCCTACGCATAAAATTAGAAGACAGAAAGTTCCGACGTACAACAAATTTCAAATTTTCAAACAAAATTCAAATTTGACGCGCGGTCAAAATGGCCAAAATGATTGCTTTCCGTGACCAAATAAATAGCAGACCATTTAATTCAGGCACCTCGTGCCTGAAAAAACTCTCCACTTGTGCTGCAGAGCCACCTACGAGCGAAGAGCAACACTGAAATTCTGACACTTTTCAGGCAACGTTTCAGGACGGGCAGCGTACCGATTTTCTCAAGTGACCTGAAAGAAAATTCAGGTCCGGAATTCCGTCACTCTTTTCCCATGCATTTTAAAGGGGGACAGGAATTCAGGCTCGGCAGCGTACTAACCTTAAGTCTGTGCTCTGCAAAAATGTGCGCTGCAAATGTGGGTATGAATGAGAGTAGACTAATATTTTTCCAATTTCTTTGTTGGCCAATTGCAAAATTTTTGCTGGGCTTAAGGATTACTATAATGGCTGTCACCGTTATATGTTCAAAAGGCGGTTGACCGTCCTTCTGACTCCGACAGGGACAATAGGGGTAGATAGACGAGGAAGAGGTGAGTCGGGCGCCACTCGCTTCACGACCGTAATCTGCCTCTGCACCCTCGCCCCGAAGTGAGAAGGTGGCGGCGGGCTCACCAGTTTATGACGCAAGATCTTTGCACTACGATGCACTTTTCCGCAGTTAAGGTTAGTACGCTGGCGAGCCTGAATTCCGGACACTCGTTGTGCTATTTATTTCTACACGGAAAAATTTTCGTGTAGAGAAGTGTAGAATATTACAAAGTGACAGTTAATTGCTCTCAACTTTGGCGGCATGGGATTTAGAAATTAGCTTTCTTTGAAAATAACCTTTACAATCTACCAACTGTATGTGAAATACTATGTTACTATTCCATCAATGCTTCTTTCAGCTCTTCAATTTTAAATTCATTCAGGTTTGCTGCCTCATCATACTGCTATATTATGAACCAAACCAAAGTTTATGAAAGAAACCAAGTTCTAGTAGCAAATTTTAAAAACTACTTTCACTTTAAATTCAATTAGACTGAATGAAAATAGGCGTAGTTTTTCGAAGTAAAACAATTATGTAATCTATTTAATAATTGTTTATTTGATATATATTTCCTTCACACGAATACATAATTTCCATCCATGCATTTCATATCGCGTACACATGCGGTGTTGAAAACTTTAGGTCTGTTCGCGTACCTGAATCTATTATAATATATTCAAATAGATTCGCATAATTGCTTCAAGCCAAATTTTGCAGCAAAAAGAAGCCAGCTGCCAAATTATGTTACTGCTGCAGTTTGCTGAAGTACGCGAACAGATCTTTTATAACGTCGCACTAATTCAATTAACCAACCAGCTAAGTAAAGTGCTTCCTAGCAAACGTATCTGCCAAAAAAACCAAATGTGCTGGAAAATCATTGCTTCAAGTTCTGCACGAACTATCCTACGCATAAAATTAGAAGACAGAAAGTTCCGACGTACAACAAATTTCAAATTTTCAAACAAAATTCAAATTTTCAAACAAAATTCAAATTTGACGCGCGGTCAAAATGGCCAAAATGATTGCTTTCCGTGACCAAATAAATAGCAGACCATTTAATTCAGGCACCTCGTGCCTGAAAAAACTCTCCACTTGTGCTGCAGAGCCACCTACGAGCGAAAAGCAACACTGAAATTCTGACACTTTTCAGGCAACGTTTCAGGACGGGCAGCGTACCGATTTTCTCAAGTGACCTGAAAAAAAATTCAGGTCCGGAATTCCGTCACTCTTTTCCCATGCATTTTAAAGGGGGACAGGAATTCAGGCAAGGCTGCGTACTTACCTTAAAGGTAATTGAATTTGATCACGGTTCCCTTCTTGTCTATAAATCAACATAGACAACGTATATCATTTCTACAGCTTATCGAAGCCGAGCATATTGAAACGGGAAACTCGATCGTTTTGCGGAATCAGCCTCCGAAAGCAGAATCAAATTGGAATTGTTTTTGCGGGATGATTAAAATATTAAGCTATCGGAATTGAAAATTAGAAAGTAGCAACTAAAAATCAATAATAAAAATTAAATCCTGATTTAACATGGAGAGTGCAGCGCAGAGATAAGAGCCCCACTACATCATCAGTATTAATATAGGGTTTAAAGATGAAAACCTTATTTGCGAAAACATAAGCAAGTAGCTCAGCAGATTTATTCAAATGTACTTGAATTTATTGAAAATGCGATGGGACATGTCATGAATAAATAAATAATAGTAATATAAAATAATATATAATAGTAATATAGAATAATAATATATAATTATAATATATCACAGTAATATTGAATAATAATATACAATATTTCTATTTAAAAAAAAAAACAAGAAATATCAATATATTATCACGGTGTCGTTTCGGTATGAGTATATATTGGGAAACACCGGCGAAGTAGGCAAGAATTTTATCTTACCGATAGGGTTTAACGATTAGGGTAGGCCACGAGCACAGGAACGAATATCCCCGAGATGCTGCGATTCGTCGGCATCGGGCCAAAACAGCCGTGACCGAACATCAACATCACAGCCAACGTCTGTTCTGCCCCGACGTCTGACGAACGATAAAAAGCCCCGTGGCAAGGTCGGCGATGAGGGGCGAAGTCATGGAAACCACAAAGAACCGGGAAACGCGATCCCCGATCTACATAGGACGCAATACGAGGCGACCGGTCATGAAATACGACGCAGCGCGGCACAATCAACTGGGCGAAAATAGATTAAACAAGCGAAAACGACTTACCCGAATAGATCTATCGTGCTGTGACAGTAATGACGGGGTCCAGCCTAATTCGCTCTCTTGGATCCTTGGATCCTTGGATTTCTCCTTGAGCTGTAGTGGTTCTGGGATTGGATGAACTCAGGCGGCGATTTAAGAAAATACTGAAGTGAAGGGCGAAGCGAAGACGGCGATCGATCCGATGCAGAACAATTCAACGAATGGATGCTGTGTTAGTGGCGAAGGTACGTGGCGGTATCATTAGTTTTAGTCTAAGATTGAAGTGTGCTGATAATTAATGAATAAGTGTAATTTTCTCTCAATTCGCGGCGCCGTGTAGATTTTGTAAAATAAGTCAATAAGTAGATAGTAGATTTTGAGTCCGAATTCCGTTAATAAAATCGATGTACAGTTTTGTAACGCGGTGTTTCTCGTAGTGGAAGGGTGTAGCGTGATAACGTAACAGAATAAACTATCTGGCCGAATTCTCGTTTCGCGGCGCGGATATTAGAGGCAGCCGAGGGCAAGAAACGAGTGGCGCCCGGACTCACCCCCTTCTCTTCAAGTGAGCCAGCCACCCGAGGCTGCCACCCTGGCCTTCTGGAGTAGAGGACAGGGTTGCTTACGTAACGGCGGGGGCCGTACGGTGACAATATCTAATAATTAATACATCGAGACTTATTATTATATCTAATAACTTTAATACTATAATAATTGAAATTAAGCTAAATTTTGAAAACATTAGAATCGGTACGTTTTACAAAGCGCCTTTTGAACATTACTATTAATTTATAAGTCATATTAGGCGTGTTTTTTTGCTCCTCTATCCAGCAGAGAGTAGAGTATATGCATTGAAAACAACAACACTCCTGCACCAGTGAATTCACCAGTAAAGAAATTATATTCTTCATTTGTAGTTCACGTGTTGAAGTGTAGAATGTGCTGATAGAAAAAAGAAAAGCTCATGAAAAGTTGTCTTTTTTGCTGTGAAGTGGCTTTTGGTTTTTCATGGTTATGTTGAATGTTATGGTAGTTACGAAATTAGAAAAAGCTCTCATAATGTGTAAAAAGTTGAAAGAAGTAATTTTCTGTTAGTTCTTTTTCCATTTTCTATCGATTGTGATAGTGTATATTCGTTATTTTCTTTCTTTATTTTCAGCTGTTGCGTGCTACCACAGCAAATACAGCAACCTATGTCAGTCTTAGCGAATGCACTGCTTTTTTATACTAGATCGTTGTTTTTGCGGCATAGTTGTACTCTGCTCTGCATCGAAGCAAAAAAAAACGGCTATTGATGTACTCTATTCATCTTATGAAAAGCTTATTACCCTAGCTGACACTAACATTGATATACTAACGACATCCAATATAACTAGAGCATACTATGATATTTTCACATACAATAATGGATTTTTACTAAATTCGAATAAACCAACGTGA
The DNA here is from genome assembly GCA_963978885.1 of Nemotelus pantherinus. Lineage (NCBI taxonomy): Eukaryota > Metazoa > Arthropoda > Insecta > Diptera > Stratiomyidae > Nemotelus > Nemotelus pantherinus. Next base: position 142,444,746 of record OZ022263.1, read on the forward strand.
ATAACACATATATCGAAAACCTTACTAGATCATGTCGTTGTAACAAATACTTATTTAGCTGATCGAATTGCATATGAAGATGATGAATGGCCAGACTTGGATCATAGAATAATAAGTTTGTCACTAAAGAGTTATGTTAAAGTAAAACTGCCTCCAAAATAAAAAGCCATTAATAATACATGCAAATTCAAATTTAAAAAACTCTAGCGCACCTGAACCGCTAGAAAATTAATTTTCGAAGAAATTGTCTTTGAGTGACAAAAAAGTGTGGAAAGACGTAATACACTGTTTTGTAGAATCATATCAACCTTTCCTTATCCAAAGCAACAAAACTCAACTATAACACAAATGATGAAAATGTTCAGTGCTGGCAACACTTTCCCAATGAAGCAGTAATAATTTTACCTTAAGGGTTCATTCTACTTTCGAGAGAATAAAAAATACAATTTTTAGAATATTTTTTTCTCAAAAACTACACTGGTTATCAACTTCATTCTTTTTTAATATTAAAGATATTGTCTTTAGCATTTCAAAACAGTACATACTATTTATTTATTTATTCTTTTAAAGTTTTAAAAATTGTCGACAAAGGGAGGTATGTATTTCGATGGCGGGAGTGATTTTTCCCAAAGTATTTACCCGAAATGAAAAAAGAACTGTCTTATTATTTAGCAGCCTTGTCGCTATCGCAGGTACTACAATTAACCTGTTAAAGCAAAAATTAACAAAGTTATATTAGTTTGAAAATTAAAATGTGGAAATTACAGCTTCTTTTTGCAATTTTTTGTTATAAAAAATACTAATTTTTTACGATAAAATTATAATTGTAGTACCGACGATAGCCACTAACATATAAAATAATGTGTTAAATTTTCAGAGAAATTGGTTGGTTAGTTTTTTTTAAATCAATCCCGCCGATTAGAAAAACATGGTTTTAAGAAAAACGCGTTTAAAGTTTTATGAACAAAATGCCTATACTAAATGTATTTTTACGCTTAATTAGCGGTACCAGCTGCATACAGAATTCCCTAAGTTTCTTCAAGCTTTTCAATTTCAGCTATTCTTTCCATTATTTGACCCGTCCTGGCCTCTTTTGTCTCGTGAGAAGCAATGCATTCGGCATAATTAATTCGCAATGCATCCTTTTTGCGCGCTAATTCCTCTGCTTTTGGACCAATGGTGATCCGCACATCCTCCATAATTTTTAAAAGAGGCTGAAATCCTTCGTTAAAGGCGCATGCGGCACAGTAGGTGCAAATTCGGAGTACTTTTTTTCCACAAAATATATGTTTAGGAGCTAACGGCCATATATACTTATTGCATCTTTCATTATTATTCTGTGTGTTTGCTCCTAGGCATCTCTCAAGGAGATCATCGCTAGTTAAATCTTCATAAATGGGCTTCAAAATATCTTGAACATCTTTATCTAATGGGGGTGGATGCTGGTAAGCTTGCTGAGTAGCTTGAGCCTGCTGCCATTTACACCACGACTCCGGACCTGGTGGACAATATTCGTGTTGCGGTTGTTCATTTGTAGATATTTTATGAAAAAATGTTACCCAAATTTCTTCTTTCATATCCTCCACTGAATTAGGGTTTCGACGTATTGCCAGTCCATAATAAATTGACAGAACAGCTATCAATTTATTTGTGAGTTGTATTGTATAACAGTTTTGCGCTTTTTTGCAGCCTGCGATGTTTCGGCGTTTTCACTTTGCCTCATTATTTTCCATCGTTGCGCGAGCTGTCTTTTTGCTTCTGTAGCTCTTTTATATGTTAGTTTTTTTACATGTAGCACATACTGATTCTTATTGTTATAACCAAATCATCACCATATGGTTTAATATCTAGTAAAGTCTTAAATGTCTTTGAATCTCCGTCTCCGATATAATTGGCATATTTTACTCTGTGTAGTTCGGCAGACCGTTGCAACATTTCAACAACACCGTCAACTTCCATTTACATACGCTAGCCCTAGTAGGTTAGGGATATACCCTAGTAGGTATATTCATATCAATATTTGACAGCCTTTGACTAAAAATTTCTCGTACAAATGTACAACACAATCTAAAACCAGCTTCACATGGAAGTGGTAAGGGCTAAAATAAACGCAGCGACTACCTGCATTTCAACTTAAATATAATCTAAAATACCTGGAATTTTTCAACGAAAATTTAACACAGCACTCTTGATAGTATACACTTTCAGAAAATGCAAAAAGAAAAAAAACGTTTTTTTTTAAGCTGCAAAGTAGAATGAACCCTTAACAAGCTCATACTTAAATAAATGTATCCTTTGAATTTCGCTCTCATCGGAGGATTTCATCGAAAGTTTTAGCGGTTAAACGTTGTTTGAGGCTGCCATCCGAAAAATGTTCAAAACTCGGAAAATTTAAAAATTGGTTTCTGATTTTTATTGCAAATGCTTTGCATATGAGAACGTAATTTGAAGCATCTGTTGGTGCAATATTTACGAAAATGGCTAATGCTGGCTACCTTGTGTCAGCAGCAAAACAACAAATATACCAAATCTGCTTCACGTTAAGTTAAACCCAACCAGTAAATTTCGTTTCGATTGAATCACTGCGCTGGAAGGTATACGGGTGAAAAGAATTTTAGGGTAACCACCCTCAAAACTTTTCAAATTTTTAAAACGTTAATATTTGTTGTTAGTTTTCATTGCAGGATCATTCTCAATTGCAAATCTAATGACATAATCGCTCAGTAAAGAAATTCCACAAAATTACAAAAATGCTCATAGCTGGCAGCCCTTTCATGATTTTTGTACGAAATTCCTACGACATTTGGTCTATATTAAAATTCATTTACTGCATGAACTTCGTTTTGATTTCGACCAGAACCGGACCACTGGACCGGAAGTTATAGGGAAAAAGCTTTATTTTGCTGAGCAAATTTGCAAGATTTATGAGACAAAAATCACCACAGCTACCAGCCCTATACTAATTTTTCAACCAAATTTGCATCAAATGTTACATAAAATAACATCCAAGTGTAAATTTTGTTAAGATCTGATGGCTGAATCGGAAGTTATAGGCCAAAAAGTTGTTTTTTTTTCAGTTATTTTTCAAGATGAAACCACTGCCACAGGGTTGCCCGCATTTCAAAATCACTTCTATCAGACCTGGTCCTAGAAAATACCAACATGTCCTGTAAATTTCATTATGATCGGATAATTCGGTCGTCAGTTCTCGTGAACAGAACTTTCGAGTGCTGAAAATAGAGGTAATTTGGTGATGGGTTGCCGTTCTTGTGCAAATGGGACTTTTGAAAATTTTATTTTGACATGAAGGACACAGGATAAAATTTATCAAAAATTTGAAATTTTTGTCAAAAATCAAAAATTTGTCAGGAAGGTCAATGACTGAAAGACTTTTTTTCAGCAGCCTGCCACAGCTACAGGGTTACCCGCTTTCTGTTGAAAATCTTTATGTGCTAAATTTGAGTCAACATGTACGTTCTCCTTTCCCGTATGACCGGGTGAATGCACTTCTTTCCACAGGCGCCGATCGAGGACTCCCACCAATCCGATAATTTTTTTCACTAGCTACCATCCCATAATTTACCTTGGTCGTCGGGTTTGAGTACACCCCTGGGTTTTGTTGACGTTTGGGTTATGTCTGTTTCCGTTGTTTGTTGATGTTCTCGGCTGTCAACCCATGTGTCGGTTTCATCGAAAGTAAACTTGTGGTAGCCGTATTGACGATCGTAACGCATAATATTCGCGTCAAATGAGTTCGGGAGTGTGTCCGCGGAGCCGGTGGATGCTGCGGGCCTACCTGGATTAGCTGTGGCGGTTGCATCTGTAGCTACACGGCAGCTCCGACGCCTTATGGGCCATCCGGCATCGTTGAGATGGGCGTTAGCTGGTGGCAGAGTCTGGGTTTACGTCAGATAAGTATCCGTGATTGTTATTAAAGAATTCGTTGCTTTGTGTAGAATTCATTTTATTTCCAGGTGGCGGTTGGTGCAGTGGGAACAGTGGAGTCCCATTTATTTGGGCGACCAGAGCTTGTTCGGCGAAATTGACAAGTTTCCCTTGGGGATCAAAGAAGGAATCGAACTTGATCCTGAGGCGTAGCCCGTGACATCAACTCTATCCTCAATAGATACGTTCAGATATATCTGGATACCATTAACATGTAAGTTGTTTGTGTGTGTCTTGTGGTGCCACGAAAGCAACCCGCTATCAGCACGTCTTGTGCAGACCCAGACGTATCTGTGAGTGTCGCGCGCGATTCGTCTCCGTTCGATGGGGAAGGTTGGCTACGAGGCTGCTATTCCCATTTACTTACCAGTCTATCTTATCAGTCTATCTTATCGGGCTATCTTATCAGTCTATCTTATCAGTCTATCTTATCAGTCTATCTATGCCGTAAGCATCCGACGGGTACGATACACAGGTCGGATGCGATGGCAGTACGCTACCTATGAGTGACGGTGGTGTACATACTTCCTACTCACTGGAGTGGTGGATTGCCCGCCATGGCTCAGTCTTCCCCGGGGAAGGCTGTATTTTTTTTTTTCAAAGTAAAAGCGCACCCATTGTTACAACGTAACACTGTGACGTCATCATTCTGCATGACGGATCGTACTTCTAGAAAGCATTGGCTCACTCCCGACCTCTGAGTGGGTTCTTGGCTTTGAGTTGTGCCCATAGGCGTGTTTTTTTGCTCCCATACAGAACGTATGTCAAGTCGTATCTCATCACCACTTTACGTACGGACAGCTCATAGCAAAAATTGAGCAAAAGGTTCCTTAAGGAGCATGCCACTTTTCTGGCTGTTCAGAAAGCTATGTTTGGGTGCAACATATGCTTTGCATGGTTTACCTCGGCGCATATGCGCGCCTACGGACGCAGACTCATCTTTGGTTGGACCTTAAAACTGACATCGGTTGCTATATTCGCTGCGGTACCACAAAACAGCTGAAAATAAAGGGAGAAAATAACGAGTATATACTACCATAATAAGTAGAAAATAGAGAAAAAATCGAACAGAAAATTACCTCATTTAACTTTCTACACGCTACAAGGGCTTTTTCTAATTTTCTAACTACCAAAACATTCAACATAACCTTGAAAAAACCAAAGCCACCTCACAACAAAAATGATAACTTCTCATGAGCTTTTCTTTTTTCTATCAGCACATTTTATAGTGCAGCACGTGAACTACAAATGAGGAATAGAATTTCTGTACTAGTGAATTCACTGGAACAGGAGTGCTGTTGTTTCCAAAGCGTAATCTCTATTCTCTGCTGGATAGAGGAGCAAAAAAACAACACGCCTAATGTAGGAAATACATATTGGCCCCTGCAAGACCAAGAGAGGCTATGGCCAATATGTGTACACATCCTTGGTGCGAGCTGGGCTGATGTTGGGCTCGTTCCCAGCCTGAGTGGATTTTTGGCTAATATGTTGGGCCAACATATTGGACCAATATGTATTTTATGCTTCAAACACATATTGGCCCAATATGTTGACCCAACATATTGGCCAAAAATCCACTCATGCTGGGAATGAGCCCAATATCAGCCCAGCTTGCACCAAGAGGGTGTACACATATTCGCCGTAGCCTCTCTTGGTCTTGCATGGGCCAATATGTATTTCCTACATGAAGCATAATATGTATTTGAAGACGGCCATGATTTGAAGCATGACTGATGTAGGAAATACATATTGGCCCAAGCAAGACCAAAAGAGGCTATGGCCAATATGTGTGAACCCCTTGGTGCATGTTGGGCTGATGTTGGGCTCACTCAATGCCTCCTAGAAGTACGGGCCATAATGCAGAATGATGACGTCAGAGCATCGGGAAAAATGTCGCGAAAAACACACGCAGTCTTATGGGACGTCCGCGGGAAAATGTTAATTGTACGGGTTGTGTTAAAGTGCGTGAAATGAAAACAAAGTGGTATATGCGGAACAGTGCTAGTGAACAGCTATAACACAAATTAATGTGATGCGTCCGGTATAATGTGGAAAACTCGCTACGAAATGTTTATCGGTTGGTGTTACGTTGTGTTTCGTGTCGATTTACATTCGCGATACAATTAATTGGTACAAAATGTACGTTATGACTAAATATTATTATTATAACGCGTCCACGCACAAAAAACTAACGCTTTATTCATATTTTAGCCAAAAAACCGCAAGTGAAATCTCCGTGTACATCGGCACTGCCTCGTGGAAATGTCAAAATTTCCTAAACTCATTACGTCACAGCGAGAACGATTACATAGCCTGACGGCCCGTACTTCTAGAAGGCATTGGCTCACTCCCAGCAATGCCTCCTAGAAGCACGGGCCGTAATGCAGAATAATGACGTCCCCCTAGACTGTCAAAATGTCGCAAAAAACACACGTAGTCTTATGGGACGTCCGCGGGAAATCGTAAATTGTACAGGTTGTCTTGAAGTGAGTGAAGTGAGAACAAAATGAGATCCGCGGAACAGTGCTAGTGAACAGCTAAAACACAAATTAATGCGGTGCGTGCGGTATAATTAGAAAAATTTGCTACGAAATGTTTATCGGTTGGTGTTTGGTTATGTCACGTTATGTGTCGATGCACTGTCGATACAATTGATTGACACAAAATGCAAGTTGTGACTAAATATTATTATTATAACGCGTCCACGCACAAAAAACTGACGTGTTATTTATAATATAGGTGAAAATCCGCACGTAAAATATCGGTGTATATCGGCACTGCCAGATGGAAATGTCAAAATGCCTACCCAAATTGACGTCATAGCTAAAACGATTACGTAGCCCTTTGAGTATAAAGATATTAAGAGTAGCAGAAACACTGTAAACGCCTGTAGGTGTGTGTCGCGAGTTTGTGCCTTTTTCTTATCTTTTCTTCCCTCTTGCCTTTCACTCTATCACTATATGGGAGCGAAAAATCCGGTTGCTGTCAAATTTTGCTAGCCACGTAAAGCAAATATAAACAATCTATCGACACGCAATAGAAATCGATGTGAAATAACTAATAAAAAGAGGCTTTTTACAAAAAGAGTTTTGATTCGTGACTGAGAAAAGTATGCAAAAGCTTCAGAGTATTAGAAATAGACGCGACATTGATTAAAGCTATTAAAAAAGGCAAAGATAACTGAGCAGCAGGGCATCGCTAAAAAAAACTAGCATTTTCCCGCTTTTGAAATGTTAATTCCAGCCCCTTCCACCATTAGCCCCTTCAATCCTCTCACGTACAAAGCATGTTTAAGCTGCCTTTACGCCATTTCGACCTCATTGTCAAATTGCAGGGGAACTACTTGGATTTGACTCGATTTGACAATGAGTTGCTAAAAAAATACTACCATCCCCTTCAATGTAAATCTTATGGGCATGTTCACTCCATTTCTACTATCTCACTGGTTAATTCACAATAAACTTTCCACCATAGCACTTGCTGTAAGGTTCTTAACGAAATCGGGGAAGTTTCAAGTATAACTAACACGCTTAGTAAAGAATTATTGCCGATTTACCGATTGAGTCCGCGATTTAGCGTCTTTGAACGCGACACTTTGACAGCTACCGGATTTTACTTTTTCAAGTTGGCGCGAGGACTGTCGGAAGTCAATGGCGTTAGTAAAAAGATTATGCATAGGGGCATATAATTTGTACATTAAAATTTGTTTGAAAATTTCGGGAGGCAATTTAGATATAGGTAGAACACAAGTTAATAATATAAAGAATTATTTGGTGTGCAGGTATTATTTGGACATGTTGATAGCTTTACTCTGCACAATAAATAGGTCTGTTTCCGTACTACGATTAATCGCGATTAATTGCAATGAAGCTGTTCCCGTACTCCGTTTTACTGAAAACAGAAAGTTTCCCCTCTTTCAGTAAATTTCAGTAGGGTCTGAGCTACTGAAAAATTCTGAAGTGTCAAACGGAGTAAATATTTTCAAATGTGCGCGGCAAGCAACATATTTTTTGCGTAATGTTACTATGAAGGTCGAATATTTTTGTAGCGATAATTTATTACTTTGGCACGAGGTAAGTCTCCTGAAGCAACTATCGCCGAAGCCCCCCATGAAAATGGTTGAGCGATGTGCCGACAACTCATCCTTGTAAAAACTTCCTCTGTCAAGAAACCTGGAACAAAAGCCTCGGATTGGATGGATCAACAACGACGACCACGCAAACGCACAACGGACTTCTCTCTCGGAACCCGGAATGTACGCTCCCTGAACAAACCGGGAGCCGAAAAGGCCCTCCTTAATCAGGTCAAACAGTACAAACTGAGCATAACTGCAGCCCAGGAAACAAATTGGTTAGGCTGCGAGATCAACGACAAGAATTCGCACATCATTTTTACAAGCGGCAAACCATCGGGCCGCAAGGAGCTTGGAGTAGCATTCATAGTGAATAAGCAGCTGAAGCCGCGCGTTACCGACTTCAAACCCGTAAACGAAAGGCTGTGTGCGATTCGCATCAAGGCGCGATTTTTCAACATCTGGCTCATCAACGTGCACGCTCCCACCGAAGTACTAGATGACTCTGTAAAAGACGAGTTCTATGCCTGCCTTGAAACTCTCTTCGACTCACTTCCATCAAGTGATGTAAATGTGCTACTGGGAGATTTCAATGCAAAAGTCGGGAATGAAAGTTGGCATAGGGGGACCACTGGAGGACACAGCCTCCACGAAGAATGCAATGATAACGGCCATCGTCTAATTGGAATTTTCCAGACGCACATACCGTCAACCAAATCGACCACGTCCTTATTAGCAAGAGATGGGCGTCAAGTGTTATGGATATTCGGTCGTACCGCGGAGCTAACTGTGACTCCGATCATTTCCTGGTGAAAACAACATACCGGTGCAGAATTTGCTCAGTGCACCAATCGAGATTCAGTCCTCCCAAAATCTTCACGGGTGAGAATTTGCTGAACGACTACACAGCTCAGGCGTATACGACCGCGCTTGAGGAAAGAATTTCATCAATGCTGCGCGACTCCAGCAACGTAGGTGTCCACGAGTTCTGGGAAGAGCTCAAAAATACAATCAAGAATGTGGCAGAAAACGTTGTGGGATACAAAGCCCGACGAGCGCGAAATGAATGGTTTGACGAAGAATGCAGAAACTCACTTGCCGCAAAGAACGGGGCCTACAGACAAAGGGGCCAACGTGCAACCAGAGCTAAAAAGGAAAAATATGACGAGCTACGGCGAATATCCAATAGAATAATTAGGCGTAAGAAACGGAAATACTTTGACGAGCAGTTGCTGAACATTAATATAAACCTAATTAGTAAGAACACCAGACAAGCGTACAGATTAGTAAACACTATTAAAAACGGCTACCAACCTAGGACTAGCCTATGTAAGGACAAAGATGGAAATATTATCAGCGACACCGAAAGTATTAGCAAACAATTGGCTACCTACTTCGAAGAGCTTCTGAATCCGCCATCAAACATCCTGGCAGCAGAATCTGACCTCTATGACGATTCCGTTGGTCAACCCCCATCCACACAACCCCCAACAGTAGAAGAAGTTGATCTCGCCTTGCGTTCACTGAAAAGGAACAAAGCGCCGGGCGCTGACGAGATACCAGCTGAGCTACTCAAGTCTGGTGGAGCGGGTTTATTAAGTGCGCTACATCAACTGCTGCTGCGAATATGGGAGACTGAGGTGATCCCAAACGATTGGCGCAAAAGCATCATCTGTCCCATACATAAAAAGGGAGATAAACTGCGTTGTGAGAATTACAAAGGCATCTCCTTAGTCTGTACGGCCTTCAAAATCCTGTCAAAAATACTTGAGTATAGGATTAAACCGTTCGCGGAAGAAATCATTGGAGAGTATCAAGGCGGTTTCAGATCTGGTCGCTCCATAATCGACCAGCTCTTCACGGTCAAGCTAATTTGGCAAAAGTGCTGGGAATACGACGTCGACGTATACCAAATCTTTGAAGACTTTAAACAAGCATATGACAGCATCAACCGAGGCGTTCTATATATCATCATGCTGCAATTTGATATACCGGCCAAATTAGTGAGACTTGTAAAGATGACGATGGCCAACTCCGTCTCGCAAGTACGGATCCAGAACAGATTGACGGATCCTTTTGAAACTTTGGGTGGCCTGAAGCAAGGCGATGGAATAGCGCCCACGCTGTTCAACCTGGCACTTGAGTTCACTATTCGGGCAATGAACCTAAACACCAGCGGTACGCTTCTTTTTAAGTCGACACAATTGGCAGCGTACGCGGTTGACATTAACATCATGGCTCGAAAACTGACCGATGCAGAAGAACTTCTGCTTAGCCTTGACACCGCAGCAAAGGAAGTTGGACTACGAATCAACGAGGACAAAACGAAAGTTATGATGCAATCTAGGACAAGGACGCCAGCGCACACGACCATTCACGTAGGGGACCTTTGCATCGAATTTGTGGATAACTTCGTTTACCTGGGTAGCAATCTATAGAGTGACGCCAACGAAACTGACGAAATCAAGCGACGGATACAACTAGCAAATAAGACATTCTTCTCGGTCCTCCCCATTATGAAATCGAAATATGTGCACAGAAAAACTAAGCTCCGCGTTTATAAGACTATCATACGACCTGTGCTGTGCTATGGTTGCGAAACATGGACCTTGACCCAAGCCTCTGAAAATAGGATCGACACCTTCGAACGGAAAGTACTACGGCGGATTTTTGGGACTGTTCGTGACCGAGATGGATGGCGCATCCGGTACAACAATGAGTTGTACGAACTTAACGATGAGCTGGAAGTCTCCAAGATCGTCAAATTACAACGGTTACAATGGGCTGGGCACGTGCAACGCATGAATGACGATCGCATGCCAAAACGTGTCATGAACGCAAGACGAGTCGACGGAGCGAGGCCAAGAGGAAGACCCAGAGCTCGTTGGAAGAGCTCAGTGTATGCGGACGCCGAGCAATTATTGGGGTTCCAAGACTGGAGGACGCGGTCACGTGACCGAGACAATTGGAGGAAATCGATTCAGGCGGCCAAGGCCCGATGTCGGGCTGTTGTGCCACGTTGATGAATTTATTACCGCTTAGGATGACTTTATAATCACTATTGTTCTCCCAAAAACACTTTCGGTTGTCAATTTTCAGGAAATACAATGAGTACTTTTCATGAAATTCCCCACCACATGATTCAGGAAAAGTCAGTAAAATTCAGTTACTGAAAGAACGGGAACAGACCTAATATCGCACATATATTCAAATACGCGATTTTAAAGCAATGCATAACGAGCAGCCTGATAAACAAAATGTTCGAATAGCTGGATAAAAAAAAATCGGACTACTGTCAAATTCATACTATACACATAAATATATATATATATATATATATATATATATATATATATATATATATATATATATATATATATATATATATATGTATATATATATACATATATATAAATATATATATATATATATATATATATATATATATATATATATATATATATATATATACATATATATATATATATATATATATATATATATATATATATATATATATATATATATATATATATATATATGTATATATATATATATTTATATATATATATATATATATATATATATGTATATATATATATATATATATATATATATATATATATATATATATATATATATATATATATATATATATGTATTAATATATATATTTATATATATATATATATATATATATATATATATGTATATATATATATATATATATATATATATATATATATATATATATATATATATATATATATATATATATATATATATATGTGTATATATACACTACCGTGCAATAGTATAAGGACATCATCTAAAAAAGCAATTTTTGGAGTTTGTGATTGTTTTTTACTGGGTTCAATAGCTTTTTATGATCAAATCTTGTATAAGAACTAGAAAATATACTATTTTGTTATGATTTATGTTCATTGAATGCAAATTTCGCATAAAAATTGTTAAAAATACTGAAAATATCAAGACAAGTCATATCAGGTTTTTTTCATCAATGTGTCCACCTCGTGCTTTGATGACTGCAGCGCAAATTTTTGGTAGCTTTTCGACCAATTTTTGAAGTGTTTTAGTTGCGAATTTGTTCCAAGTCACTTTAAGACTGTCAAACAACTGTTTTTCACTGATCAGCTGCATGTTCTTCACCTGCCGGTCGAGCTCATCCCATAATAATTCGATCGGGTTGATGTCAGGGGATTGCGGCGGCCAACCCATGATTTTGAGGACACCTTTCTCTTCCTTGGACCGTAGATAGTTTATGCACAGATGGGAGATGTGCTTGGGATCATTATCTTGTTGAAAGGTAAATCCGTTGTCGATCAAACCAATGCCAGATGGAATGGCACTTCGTTTCAGAATATTGTGATAGTGTTCCTTCCGCATTACTCCGTCGCTTTTGACCAGTTCTGCAACACCATCGTAGTTCAAACATCCCCAGACCATCACGGACCCTCCGTCATGTTTAACTGTGGGCGCAATACATTGGGGATTAGACCGCTCATCTATATTTGGACGAACATACTGGCGCCGCCTGGATCCAAAAATCTCGAACTTTGATTCATCGGTCCATAACACAGATTTCCACTGATCTATTGGCCAGTCTTTATATTTTCGAGCGAACAATAATCTTTTCCGCTTGTTTTGTGGTCGTAGAAGTAGTTTCTTCACAGCAAAGCGACCAAAATAGCCCTTCTTTCGCAAACGACCTTTGACAGTATCCACTGAAATAGGGTTCGTCAGGTTTTCGTTGATTTCAACACGAATATCTGGTGCTATTTTGAACCGATTTTGCTTGCTTATCAATAAAATGTGTTGATCATCAGCTTGAGTTGTATTTTTTTGGTCGACAAGAGCGTTTTCGATTCAAATTTGAGTTGGTTTTGGCGAACCGCTTCAACGTGGTTTCAACTCCACACTTTAAAATACCAATAATATTTGCAATTTCACGAATTGTTTTACCCACTTTTCTCAAAATAAGTATTTGTGAACGTTTTTCAAGTGAAATTTCCTTTTTTCGAGACATTTTCAACGAGCACAGTCGGTTTTGCGCGTGTAAATAATAACGGAAATGAATTTGACCGTTATAGTGCACAAAGAACCGTTATTTTTTTGGCAGGCACTCAAATGATCCAGAATGACTGTTTATGACATAAGCGTCCATATTTGAATAGATTAAAAAATAATGCTACTTAAAAATAAGAACTTTTGGTTCGTTCTTAATTTCATCATTTTGACTAATAATAATAAGCTGATTTAATGCTAATGTATGTAAATCATACTGAATATGTATATTTTCTAGTTTGTTTACCAGATTTAATAATAAAATGTTGCTGCACACAATAAAAACAATCACAAACTCAAAAATCGATTTTTTCGATGATGTCCTTATACCATATATATATATATATATTTATATATATATGTATATATATATATATATATATATATATATATATATATTTTTATATATATATATATATATATATATATATATATATATATATATATACCTGACGGAGTTAATCGCTGACTATTTTCGGAACCGAGTTTTATGGTATGACTCCGATGACGGGCTGAAACGCCACTGCGTTACAGCAGGTGTTCCACAGGGATCTATCTTGGGGCCTCTACTCTGGAACGTTATGTACAACGACGTGCTTACCCTAAAATTACCAAGAGGGGTAGCAATAATCGGATTCGCGGACGAAATTGGTGTGTTGGTATCTGCTGCAAATCTGGAAGGAATTGAACTGCTGGCGGACGAGGTGGTGTACCAAGTCAGGGAATGGCTAGAAAGTGCTGGTCTAGGGCTCGCAGGGCACAAAACCGGTTTGTTTGGTTTTGGCAACAACACTAGCTTCTGCCTCTTCCAACACGCTGGGAAAGTTCGATCATTCAAGCATGTGTTGAAGACACTTAAAAACATTTCTGGTCTCGACTTGATGGCTATCTTAAGCCACTTGTTTGTGATTCCATCCAGCCCAGGCGCCTTTTTGTCCTTTAGTCCCTTGCACAACTCCGAAAGTTCTGCTTCGGTGACCGGGTGCACATCCTCCGCCGCGTACCCTGCTTCAGGTACGATGACACCATCCTGATGATGAGGAAACAGCGTTTCAACAACTGGCCTGCGTTGAGCATGGGCCCTTTATGAGTGACATGACTGCTCGGTACGCACCTCTCCATACTTCCGATACTTGCCTCTTCACACAGCTTTTTGAAGTAAGCCTTCTTGCTGTTTCAAATAGCCAGTTGTAATTTTTCCGCGCCTCCTGGTATGATCGCTGCAGCTCCTCATGATTGGGCTGATTTACACCACGTTGGCACTGTCTTCTAGCAATCAGACATAGCGCCCAGAGCTTCGCTAGTTTATGGGACCACCAGTAATTTGGTTTCCTATACGGCATCGAGGCATCACATGCGCGCGATACCAATTCCACAACCTGTGCAGCCTTTTCCTCCGCGGTTCCTCGAGGCATTTCAGCTTGTCGTAGTTTCTACGAAGGCTCCTTCATCGAATTTCCAGGCTCACCAGCCCTTGCCAACTTTTTCCTTGGCTAGTTGTTGTGGTCGACTGCCCAACTTGTAGTGGGTTTCAAACATAATAGCTTGAGAATCGCTATGGCTCAGACACGTACCATGTTATGTCTCTCACCACCTTCGTACTAGCATTTGTCAGGTCGATTACAGAGCCCATTCCTCTGCTACAGAAAGTAGGTACATTTCCGGAGTTTAACAGAACCACGTCCAGCTAGGAGAATGATTCCATAAGACTGCGGCCTCGTACATTCGTTTCCTTACTGCCCCACTCCGTGGACCACGCATTACAGTCGCCGGCTATGATGTGTGGAGTGTGCTGTTTGGCATCCATAGCCAACCTATCCAGAAAGTGGGAAAACTCATCCTTCGTCGAGTTTGGGGAGATGTAAAAACTGTACACATAACAGCCGCCTATTTTAGCCCAAACGAAACCGTCTACGCTCTCTTTCATGGCTTCTCCAAATGGGATATTTCCGCAAGCCCATATTGCCGCTCTGTTGGATTTGTCAGCAACCCAGGAGCCCTTGTTCGGTCTCCTATATTGTTCGCACAATATCGCTATATCAATTTTCATCTCGTAGACGTTTTGGGAGAGCAGATCTTGCGCTGCCGCACAATGTTTGAGATTCCACTGGATAAATCTCATTTCTGTTACTGAAAGCTCTTTTGAACACTGGACATCTAGCGCTGCCAGCAACATGATTTGTGTCGGCTCACTTTGCCTGAATGCAGAATAGACACTTTGGCTCTTTCACGCAATCCTTTGCAAAATGGCCTTTTTCTCCACAGCGTCGACACATTTCCGACCTATCCTGGTCACCTTTACATGCCCTAGCGAAGTGCCCATATTCCAGGCACTTGAAGCATATTTTCAGCTGGATTTGCTCTCTAAGCCGACAAACGACCCAACCGATTCGTATCTTTCCAGCTGCAGCCACCATTTTTGCTTGTGCTGCTGGAATGCTCATCGTGGCCACCTGCGTTCCACCATGCGACTTCCTTAACGAAAGCACCGACTCTTCCTTCAGGCCATTCAGGTTGTAATGTTCCTGGAAAGCTTTGCAGATGTCAGCTTTCGTTGTGATTTCATCCAGATCCCTAGTGTCAATCTTCGTCATATCACATCTGGATGTGACTTCGGCTTTCCCGTTTAATGCCTCCTCCATTTGCTTTTGGAGTTTGAGCACTACGTCTGGAACAGATGATCTCATCTGTTGCAGCAATTCACCCTTCAGCGTTCTGCGGATGCGGGTCACCCTTTCGCCTACTTCCTTCAGACTCGTGTCAGCCTTCATCTAGCGTAGGATGTCTGCATATGTCACGTCACCTTTCGTGGAAATAATCATGACGTCCGGACGATTTCTCTTTATAGGGGGCATCTTTTTCCCTTTCTTGGTCACCTTAATCCATGGGTCCTGGGCCTTTTCTTGCAAGTACTCCTTCTGCGCGGGGATTTTGGTTGGCGTCTTAACCATCTTCTTTTCGGGGATCTGTTCAAAGGTTTGTACTTCGGATTCCGCTTCTCTAGATCGCTTCTGCATTTTGACCTCGGATGGTTCTGGAGTTTCGCCAGCTGCATCGCTGCCCCTTGGTCTACTCTGGTCAGCATTTTCACATGTAACTAATGTTGATGTGACCTGCGTTGCCACTTCCATTCGTCCAGGCTTGCGCAGTCCCCTTTCTACTCGAGCTTTATGATATGCCGCTCGGATGGCCCTAACCTGATCCTTAATCGCATGGTGTAGATTGGTTCGCGATTCCGTAAAATTGGCAGATTGGTTCGCGATTCCGTAAAATCTGCTAGGGCTCTCATCATTTCGCCTAGTTTGGCAAAGGCATCGAGTTTTTACTCCGTTGGTTGTACAATCATTTGCTGCATCGTGCTTCTGGGGTCATCTGAAATTTTATAAAATATATATTTATATATATATATATATATATATATATATATATATATATATATATATATATATATATATATATATATATATATATATATATATATATATATATATATATATATATATATATATATATATATATATATATATATATATATATATATATATATATATATATATATATATATATATATATATATATATGTGTGTATATATACACTACCGTGCAATAGTATAAGGACATCATCTAAAAAAGCAATTTTTGGAGTTTGTGATTGTTTTTTACTGGGTTCAATAGCTTTTTATGATCAAATCTTGTATATGAACTAGAAAATATACTATTTTGTTATGATTTATGTTCATTGAATGCAAATTTCGCATAAAAATTGTTAAAAATACTGAAAATATCAAGACAAGTCATATCAGGTTTTTTTCATCAATGTGTCCACCTCGTGCTTTGATGACTGCAGCGCAAATTTTTGGTAGCTTTTCGACCAATTTGTGAAGTGTTTTAGTTGCGAATTGGTTCCAAGTCACTTTAAGACTGTCAAACAACTGTTTTTCACTGATCAGCTGCATGTTCTTCACCTGCCGGTCGAGCTCATCCCATAATAATTCGATCGGGTTGATGTCAGGGGATTGCGGCGGCCAACCCATGATTTGGAGGACACCTTTCTCTTCCTTGGACCGTAGATAGTTTATGCACAGATGGGAGATGTGCTTGGGATCATTATCTTGTTGAAAGGTAAATCCGTTGTCGATCAAACCAATGCCAGATGGAATGGCACTTCGTTTCAGAATATTGTGATAGTGTTCCTTCCGCATTACTCCGTCGCTTTTGACCAGTTCTGCAACACCATCGTAGTTCAAACATCCCCAGACCATCACGGACCCTCCGTCATGTTTAACTGTGGGCGCAATACATTGGGGATTAGACCGCTCATCTATATTTGGACGAACATACTGGCGCCGCCTGGATCCAAAAATCTCGAACTTTGATTCATCGGTCCATAACACAGATTTCCACTGATCTATTGGCCAGTCTTTATATTTTCGAGCGAACAATAATCTTTTCCGCTTGTTTTGTGGTCGTAGAAGTAGTTTCTTCACAGCAAAGCGACCAAAATAGCCCTTCTTTCGCAAACGACCTTTGACAGTATCCACTGAAATAGGGTTCGTCAGGTTTTCGTTGATTTCAACACGAATATCTGGTGCTATTTTGAACCGATTTTGCTTGCTTATCAATAAAATGTGTTGATCATCAGCTTGAGTTGTATTTTTTTGGTCGACAAGAGCGTTTTCGATTCAAATTTGAGTTGGTTTTGGCGAACCGCTTCAACGTGGTTTCAACTCCACACTTTAAAATACCAATAATATTTGCAATTTCACGAATTGTTTTACCCACTTTTCTCAAAATAAGTATTTGTGAACGTTTTTCAAGTGAAATTTCCTTTTTTCGAGACATTTTCAACGAGCACAGTCGGTTTTGCGCGTGTAAATAATAACGGAAATGAATTTGACCGTTATAGTGCACAAAGAACCGTTATTTTTTTGGCAGGCACTCAAATGATCCAGAATGACTGTTTATGACATAAGCGTCCATATTTGAATAGATTAAAAAATAATGCTACTTAAAAATAAGAACTTTTGGTTCGTTCTTAATTTCATCATTTTGACTAATAATAATAAGCTGATTTAATGCTAATGTATGTAAATCATACTGAATATGTATATTTTCTAGTTTGTTTACCAGATTTAATAATAAAATGTTGCTGCACACAATAAAAACAATCACAAACTCAAAAATCGATTTTTTCGATGATGTCCTTATACCATATATATATATATATATTTATATATATATGTATATATATATATATATATATATATATATATATTTTTATATATATATATATATATATATATATATATATATATATATATATATATATATATATATATACCTGACGGAGTTAATCGCTGACTATTTTCGGAACCGAGTTTTATGGTATGACTCCGATGACGGGCTGAAACGCCACTGCGTTACAGCAGGTGTTCCACAGGGATCTATCTTGGGGCCTCTACTCTGGAACGTTATGTACAACGACGTGCTTACCCTAAAATTACCAAGAGGGGTAGCAATAATCGGATTCGCGGACGAAATTGGTGTGTTGGTATCTGCTGCAAATCTGGAAGGAATTGAACTGCTGGCGGACGAGGTGGTGTACCAAGTCAGGGAATGGCTAGAAAGTGCTGGTCTAGGGCTCGCAGGGCACAAAACCGGTTTGTTTGGTTTTGGCAACAACACTAGCTTCTGCCTCTTCCAACACGCTGGGAAAGTTCGATCATTCAAGCATGTGTTGAAGACACTTAAAAACATTTCTGGTCTCGACTTGATGGCTATCTTAAGCCACTTGTTTGTGATTCCATCCAGCCCAGGCGCCTTTTTGTCCTTTAGTCCCTTGCACAACTCCGAAAGTTCTGCTTCGGTGACCGGGTGCACATCCTCCGCCGCGTACCCTGCTTCAGGTACGATGACACCATCCTGATGATGAGGAAACAGCGTTTCAACAACTGGCCTGCGTTGAGCATGGGCCCTTTATGAGTGACATGACTGCTCGGTACGCACCTCTCCATACTTCCGATACTTGCCTCTTCACACAGCTTTTTGAAGTAAGCCTTCTTGCTGTTTCAAATAGCCAGTTGTAATTTTTCCGCGCCTCCTGGTATGATCGCTGCAGCTCCTCATGATTGGGCTGATTTACACCACGTTGGCACTGTCTTCTAGCAATCAGACATAGCGCCCAGAGCTTCGCTAGTTTATGGGACCACCAGTAATTTGGTTTCCTATACGGCATCGAGGCATCACATGCGCGCGATACCAATTCCACAACCTGTGCAGCCTTTTCCTCCGCGGTTCCTCGAGGCATTTCAGCTTGTCGTAGTGTTTCTACGAAGGCTCCTTCATCGAATTTCCAGGCTCACCAGCCCTTGCCAACTTTTTCCTTGGCTAGTTGTTGTGGTCGACTGCCCAACTTGTAGTGGGTTTCAAACATAATAGCTTGAGAATCGCTATGGCTCAGACACGTACCATGTTATGTCTCTCACCACCTTCGTACTAGCATTTGTCAGGTCGATTACAGAGCCCATTCCTCTGCTACAGAAAGTAGGTACATTTCCGGAGTTTAACAGAACCACGTCCAGCTAGGAGAATGATTCCATAAGACTGCGGCCTCGTACATTCGTTTCCTTACTGCCCCACTCTGTGGACCACGCATTACAGTCGCCGGCTATGATGTGTGGAGTGTGCTGTTTGGCATCCATAGCCAACCTATCCAGAAAGTGGGAAAACTCATCCTTCGTCGAGTTTGGGGAGATGTAAAAACTGTACACATAACAGCCGCCTATTTTAGCCCAAACGAAACCGTCTACGCTCTCTTTCATGGCTTCTCCAAATGGGATATTTCCGCAAGCCCATATTGCGGCTCTGTTGGATTTGTCAGCAACCCAGGAGCCCTTGTTCGGTCTCCTATATTGTTCGCACAATATCGCTATATCAATTTTCATCTCGTAGACGTTTTGGGAGAGCAGATCTTGCGCTGCCGCACAATGTTTGAGATTCCACTGGATAAATCTCATTTCTGTTACTGAAAGCTCTTTTGAACACTGGACATCTAGCGCTGCCAGCAACATGATTTGTGTCGGCTCACTTTGCCTGAATGCAGAATAGACACTTTGGCTCTTTCACGCAATCCTTTGCAAAATGGCCTTTTTCTCCACAGCGTCGACACATTTCCGACCTATCCTGGTCACCTTTACATGCCCTAGCGAAGTGCCCATATTCCAGGCACTTGAAGCATATTTTCAGCTGGATTTGCTCTCTAAGCCGACAAACGACCCAACCGATTCGTATCTTTCCAGCTGCAGCCACCATTTTTGCTTGTGCTGCTGGAATGCTCATCGTGGCCACCTGCGTTCCACCATGCGACTTCCTTAACGAAAGCACCGACTCTTCCTTCAGGCCATTCAGGTTGTAATGTTCCTGGAAAGCTTTGCAGATGTCAGCTTTCGTTGTGATTTCATCCAGATCCCTAGTGTCAATCTTCGTCATATCACATCTGGATGTGACTTCGGCTTTCCCGTTTAATGCCTCCTCCATTTGCTTTTGGAGTTTGAGCACTACGTCTGGAACAGATGATCTCATCTGTTGCAGCAATTCACCCTTCTGCGTTCTGCGGATGCGGGTCACCCTTTCGCCTACTTCCTTCAGACTCGTGTCAGCCTTCATCTAGCATAGGATGTCTGCATATGTCACGTCACCTTTCGTGGAAATAATCATGACGTCCGGACGATTTCTCATTATAGGGGGCATCTTTTTCCCTTTCTTGGTCACCTTAATCCATGGGTCCTGGGCCTTTTCTTGCAAGTACTCCTTCTGCGCGGGGATTTTGGTTGGCGTCTTAACCATCTTCTTTTCGGGGATCTGTTCAAAGGTTTGTACTTCGGATTCCGCTTCTCTAGATCGCTTCTGCATTTTGACCTCGGATGGTTCTGGAGTTTCGCCAGCTGCATCGCTGCCCCTTGGTCTACTCCGGTCAGCATTTTCACATGTAACTAATGTTGATGTGACCTGCGTTGCCACTTCCATTCGTCCAGGCTTGCGCAGTCCCCTTTCTAAAGCAATCCCACGACAACCCTTGTACGGGTCTAGGGGTTGAAGCTGGTAGAGAGCTTCATTACAATTTTTTTAATCATTGTGGATACGAGTGTGGAGTGATTAGTTCCACGACTCACTTTACCCCTGATTTAAATCAGGTACCTAATCAGAGCTAGGTGAACTCAAAGCTTGGTGCGCGGACCCTCGTCCGAACCTGGATTTGAACCAGGGACCCCACACGCAAGAAGCCAGTGCTCTACCCACTAGGCTACTCAAGCTTCCCCTTTCTACTCGACCAAGTCCCCTTTCTACTCGAGCTTTATGATATGCCGCTCGGATGGCCCTAACCTGATCCTTAATCGCATGGTGTAGATTGGTACGCGATTCCGTAAAATTGGCAGATTGGTTCGCGATTCCGTAAAATCTGCTAGGGCTCTAATCATTTCGCCTAGTTTGGCAAAGGCATCGAGTTTTTACTCCGTTGGTTGTACAATCATTTGCTGCATCGTGCTTCTGGGGTCATCTGAAATTTTCCCTCGTTCAGTTGCTACTCTTGGTGGTGTTCGAGCCAGTAGCGATTTCCGAGTGAAAGGGTTTTCCAAATTGCCTTTCGGTTTGCTTGTTGGGGTATCTGTTATGGAAGCCAAGTTCACCACTTCCACAACATTGCAGTTGTTTGATATCGACGGCCGGAAGCCTGCTTGCTCACTCCCCTCTGCCGCCGGCACTGGGTTTCCGAGTCCCTGCACCGTAAAATCGTTTCTTCTCTCCTCTGCCATGTTTGGTTTTTTTTCAGGGTTCCTTCCCATAGCATTTTTTACCTACCGCCAGGTTGTGTGGTTAATTGATGACGCCACAGACTCGTCATGTCACAGCAAAAATCATTGGCACTCAGATATTTGTGGCGACACAAGTCGCCCCTGAGACTCTCCCTTTACTGCCGACCACTGTCCGCGACTGCTTATTTACAGTAAACCCTCAATCTGAAGGTCATCCCCTTTCCGCAACCTGGGGACGCGTTCGGTTCCCCGGTCTGAGGGCACTGCCGAAAACTCAACAACCGAATATATATATATATGGATGCCTCACTTGCCAAATCGATTAACTCCATTTTCTGAATTTCATTAAATTTTTACTATCAAAGCACTTAAGAAGCCCCTAACTGTATATATTCAAAACAAATTTCTCTAATAATAAGTATTTAGTGGTGTTAATACCTATTATTAGAGAAATTTGTTTTGAATATATACAGTTAGGAGCTTCTTAAGTGCTTTGATAGTAAAAGTTAATGAAATCAGAAAATGGAGTTAATCGATTTGGCAAGTGAGGCATCCATATATATATATATATATATATATATATATATATATATATATATATATATATATATATATATATATATATATATATATATATATATATATATACATATATATATATATATGTATATATATGTATATATATGTACATATATGTATATATATATATATATATATATATATATATATATATATATATATATATATATATATATATATATATATATATATATATATATATATATTTTTTGTTTATCTATATATATATATATATATATATATATATATATATATATATATATATATATATATATATATATATATATATATGTATATATATATATATATATATACATATATATATATATATGTATATATATGTACATATATGTACATATATGTATATATATATATATATATATATATATATATATATATATATATATATATATATATATATATATATATATATATATACATATATGTATATATATACATATACATATATATATCTATGTATGTATATATATATATATATATATATATATATATATATATATATATATATATATATATATATATATATATATATATATATATATATATATATATATGTATATATACAGTAATCCCTTGACTTACGTCTCCCTTGTTATACGTTTTTTCGACTTACGTCGTTCATTACTTTGAGACCAAACCCTTGAAATTACGTCGTCCGTCCCTTGACTTACGTCGCCGTTTTCATAGAACAGATGTTTGTTCATATGAAAACTGTTCTTATGGTAAAAGGAAATTCCCAGAATTGTGTGAGCGCGATTTTCGTCGGAAAGTTTTCGTATTTGGCGTTTGCATTGGGAAAAATATTGATTATTTGGATCATAGACCTGAACCATCAAAATATGCCGGTGAGCACGTTAACTATTAAGGCAAAGGAAAAAAGCTTATTCACAAGCAAACTTGGATGGAGGAGATACTTTCGTTGCCAGCAATGGATGGTTTGAAAACTTCAAGAAAAGAAGTAAAATCTACAATAGGTGCGTTTTTTTTTGCTCCGATGCAGTGCAGAGTACAACTATGCCGGAAAAACAACGATCTAGTATAAAACAGCAGTGCACTCGCTAAACCTGACATAGGTTGCTATATTCGCTGTGGTCCCACAAAACAGCTGAAAAAAAGGGAGAAAATAACGAGTATACACTACCACAATCGATAGAAAATAGAAAAAAAACTAACAGAAAATTAATTTTTTTAACTTTCTACACATTATGAGGGCCTTTTCTAATTTCTTAACTACCAAAACATTCAACATAACCATGAAAACCGAAAGCCATCTCACAGAAAAAAATACAACTTCTCATGAGCTTTTCTTTTTTCTATCAGCACATTCTACACTTCAACACGTGAACTACAAATGGCGCATAGAATTTCTGTACTAGTGAATTCACTGGTGTAGGAGTGTTGTTGTTTTCAATGCGTCTACTCTACTCTCCGCTGGATAGAGGAGCAAAAAAACGCGCCTAATGTAAAAGTAACAGGTAAAGCGGATAGTGCGGACTATGACGCAGCGAATATCTTTCCAAACACTTTACATGATATTATTGAAAATAGAGGATATTGTGCACAGCAGGTGTTTAATGTTGTCGAAACAGGCCTGTATTGGAAACGCTTGTCCTCAAGAGCATTTCTTTCGATTGAAGAAAGAAGAGCTCCTGGCTTTAAGGCAGAAAAATCCAGGATTACTTTGCTTCTTCGAGGGAATGCATCAGGTGATTTGAAACTGAAACCTCTTGCTGTTTATCAATCAGAAAATCCAAGGGCTTTCAAAAATGTATGCAAGGAAAATTGACCGGTTATTTGGAGGTGCAACAAAAAGGCCTGGGTTACTTCTAATATATTTCGTGATTGGTTTGGTCAACGTTTCTGTCCGACAATAAAGAAATATTAGGAAGCCAATAATCTTTCTCATAAAGCATTACTAATCATATATACAGTGGCTCACAGCTTATTTGATACAGTGACTTTTTAAAAATGCAAATCACTGTATCTTTGAAATAAAGAACCCTATTCAAAAAATTTAAACGTATTTGACTAGATGCATGTTCAGCGAATATAATGCAAACCAAAAATGTTCCAGCAATATTCCTCGGCGTCCCTTAAAAGAGAAACACCACTGGCGCAGAAAAATTGCAGCTCACAGCTTATACAAACACTTCAAACACTTCAATACAAACACTACAAACACTTCAAACACTTCAATGCGAATAAACTTCTATTTCTCGCGGAGTTAATCTGTGTTGTTTTTGTTTCATGAATTTTTGATTGTGTTTAGACATTGGCTTTAGTAATTTTTAGCAAGATCTTGTAGGCTGAACTGCCAAAATGTGCCAAAATTGTAAAATGGGTCACCGCTAGGGATTCCAATCCCGAACCATATTTTCAATCCCGGGATTACGGGATTAAAAAATCTCAATCCCGGGATCCCGGGATCCCGGGATTTGAAATTCATAATACAACACAACAAAATAAGTCAAGTTTCTAGTAAACAGATTATATTATTTGCCATCATTTCAAAACTACAACAATAAGTAAGCTCAAAACTGTATAAAAAATTGCATTATTACTTTTTTATATTATTGATGCAAATAAAAACAATAATTTTAATTATCCAAAACGTTGACAGTATGAAGACAGATATTAAAAATTACATCTATTACAAATTACAACAAAAAATCACGACCAAAAACCACAACAACAAAACACAACTCTTAGAATTGAGATACATAATAAAGTAACATATAAAAAATTCGACCAAAGTTCATTGGGTTTTTCGGAAGTAACATTGAAGCAATAGCAAAGCATCTAAAGTATCGTCTCCAAGCCTGCTTCTAAATTTATTCCCGATGTTGGACACCGCGGAAACGGTCGAGAAATATTGGTACGCCTGCTCCAAACTATGCAAGCTATGCAAACTATGCACTTTCGAAAAGATTCATTTCTTTTGCAATGGTTTTAATTAGATTAGTTTCTTGCGACATTTCATGATTGATTATTTTCATACTTTTGCAGCTCTTCTTGTAGCGTTAATTGACGACTACCTTGTTCTGATTCAATATGGGTATCTACTGGGTTCTCTTCATTTCTTTGGCTATCAAGCATAGGGTTCAGCATCTAGATCATTGAAGTATGTTTTTTTAATATTTGCGTTGCTTAGTTTCAAAAATAGAGATTTTATTTCACTTGGTAAATTTTTGCTGGTACAATGTGGATTCTGGAGATAGCTTAGCATACCAGATAGCTCGGTACACTGACGCTCTTTTATTCGGTCCAATATTGCAATTTTCATAGCATTCAGAAGAATAGACCGTTTTTCTCCTAACAGCCTAAATACAAATCTCGATGAAGTATTAACAGTGCATAAATTTGCAAGTCTGCGACTAAAGGCCGCCACAGCCAATTTTACAGGGAGTAAAACTTCAATAATTTTCTGAATCGAATCAAACTCTGTTGCTTCTAACTGCTCTGAATATTGCAGGCCTATTAATGTATACTATTTTTCAAAATGGGAAACTATTCGAGTATTGTCAAGAGACTATTTCATCTTGTTTTACAGTCCATTTAAAGGAGATAGTTAAATGCCTTGCTCAGATCCGACATAGTTTTAAAGATCGTTATTATTTTTCGTTGGAGCTTTTTTAAAATATAAAACTACCTAACAAACTTTCTTTATGCATGCGCTGATGTCCTTCGTCTGATCTAGCGTGTCTTGCAGGCGACCGGTTTCAACGTAGTTAGCTGATTCAGGACCATCCAAATCTTCGTGGTCGTCGTTCAGACTATCGGGAAATCACTTTAATCTGGAATGGACCTCATATTATAGCGAACATCGCAAACTGCCAAGTGGATGCTATGCGCCAAACAAATATGTTGCTCTGTACCAACTAGTCTGCCTTCTTTTCGCATTTCGTTTGACCCATCAGTTACGATGGTAACAATGTTTTTCCTAGAGAAACATTAAACTCATATCTAGGTAGTTTCCAGCTGTCATTGATATTCTTACTCGCACCAAGCTCCAGTAAGAATTTACTAAGTAGATGTTTATATTTATATAGCGCCTATTTGCAGTCAAGGTCCATTCATCAAACATCAAACTGAACCGTTCACCTGAGATACTAGCCTGTTATATCTTATTTTTTATTTTCTTTATCCTGCTTGCATAGCCAACAACCTTTTTTTGATTGTTGTTAAGGATTTTGGTAAATCTGTGTATGCATTCGCTAGTATTAATTTCCTCAAATCATTCGATGTAACGAATGCACTAAATGCGAAACAGTCCATACTTATTTATTAACAAACCCCTTTGTATTCTCTTGTTAACTGTTACATCGGTTTATTTTGCTCTATTCTTTACGCATTTTGATGTGAGCTAATTGTTTTCTCATAAATATGGATTCTATTTGCACTTTTCGAGTTTTGCTGTAACTTGATTGCCGATAATGCTTGACTCCCGGCCCCGAAATCCCATGCAATTTCTGATCCCGAAAATCCCGGGATTAGAACTCATCAATCCCGGGATTTTCGGGACCAGAAATTGACCGGGATCCCGGGATCCCGGGATCCGGGATCCCGGGATTGGATTCGCTAGTCACCGCACCACAATTGAACAACGTGAATTGGTGTTAAATCACTTTAAAAAACGACAAAGTGTTCGAAAAATTTCTGAAAGTGTGAATTTGAATGTCTCTACAGTGCAACACATAATTCAGCGCTTCGTGCACGAAAATCGGATAGAAAATACGAGGAGAAATGCGCCAAACAATATTTTCACCGTATCCGACGAACGATACATTGTAAGGAAAGTGAAAGCAAACACAAAGATTTCCGCTCCAAAATTGGTTACTGAGGTTCATCGTGAATTAAGGAAGTAATGTAGTGCTGAAACCGTCCGACGAGTGCTTCGCGATCATGATTTCAACGGGCCAGTAGCTCGTAGGAAGCCATTCATTTCCAAAAAAAAATACAATAAGCCAATTTGCCTTTGCCAAAAAGCATATGGGAAAGCCATCTGCGTTCTGACATACGGTTATTTTTGCGGACGAGTCCAAGTTTAACATTTTTGGCTCCGACGGAATGTCATATGTCTGGCACAAGGCAAACACTGAGCTAAACAAGGAGAACCTCAAAGCTACTGTGAAGCATGGTGGTGGTAATGTGATAGTTTGGGCCTGCATGTCCGCAGCCGGAGTCAGAAATTTAAAGTTTATTGAGGAAACAATTGACCAAACAAAGTACCTTGATGTACTCAAAAACAATTTGCTGCAAAGCACTGAAAAACTGGGTGTTAGCAACCAATTTCGGTTGTGCCAAGACAATGATCCAAGGCACAAGTCGGGAATTGTGCAATCCTGGCCAATTTGGGATTGCCCTCATTTGATGTCTCCGCCGGCACAGTCACCAGATATGAACGTCATTGAGAATCTGTGGACTTTGTTGGATAACAACATTAGAAAACACAAGATTTCTAATAAACAAGACCTGAAGAAAGCACTGAGAGGTATGGCAAAAAATTACTCCTGACATCACAAAAAAACTCTTTGATTCAATGCCGAATAGGCTCCAGGCTCTGCTTAAGTCTAAGGGCTATCAAACAAAGTATTGAAATCAACTGGAAACCTCATAATTCTCAACAATTTTAATGTTTAATCAAACTGTATCAAATAAGCTGTGACATGAAATTTGTTATTATTTTTAGTTTTTTTGTTTTTTAAGATGTAAAACAGCAACTTTATAACAAATATAAACTTGTTTAATAAACAACAAACAATCGCTTTCAAAATGGTGTTCAAATTTTTTTGATATTGTTATTATGTTTTGAGTTATTGCAACTTAATTTTTTAAAGAAGCACTGTATCAAATAAGCTGTGAGCCAGTGTATAAAAATCTTCAAGGAAAATGATCCTGACAAATCAAGAAGTACAGAAATTTCAAACGAAGTCTTCACTTCTGTCAACTATTACAAAGCATTTGGTCGAAGAAAAAAGAAAACAAACTTTGCCCCAAACGCGCATTTCGACCTTCTTCGCCAGTAAACCAGTCAACCCACAAACAGTAGAAATAGAGGCTATTCATTCTAAAGATGATAACAATTAATGGGTTGCTTTTTAGTGCTTTATGTCAAATATGTACATATTTAAAGCCGTCTATATTCTTCTTCGTAAGTTTTATAAATACGTATTCTGGTTTTTACTTGTTGCCATCATTCCTATTTGCAATTTAACGTGTAGTCGTGTGTAAGCACTTGATGAAGGGTGCAAGTATAAAACCTATGTGGACGGAAACCCACGATTTTCTTTAAAATAATGAATTATGTACAAACTTCAAAAATTAATACATTCATATACAAAAAAAAGGAAATTTATACATTTATCGCCTGGGGTTCCTTCTACCCTCGAGTTACGTCGTTTTCGACTTCATGACTGCACTGGAAGTTATAGTGCAAAAAGTTTTATTTTCCTGAGCGAATTTTCAAAATCAAAGACACAAAAATTACCAAAGCTGGCAGCACCAATCAAATTTTTCAACCAAATTTCCACCAAACAGAGATTAGAGTTAGGTTTAGCTACTGTGTCAATTTCATGAAAATCTGGTAACTTATTCACATTTCATAGGGCAAAAAGCAGTTTTTTTTCTTTGTAATTTTTCAAGATGGCACCACTGGCACAGACTTGCCCCCAATTCAAAATCGCTTCTATCAAATCTGGTCTTACTTAAGTCCAATGCATTCTGTAAATTTTAGCTGTATCTGATTATTGGTTCGTGAGTTCCCGTGAACAGAAGTTTTTGATGCTAAAAATATAGGTTAACTGGGAGAGGGTTACCGTTCTTGTCCGACATGAAATTTCCAAAGTTTTATTTTGAACGTGTAGATTAAACATAAGATTTATATACAGATTGGTTTTATTGTAAGAAACGGACATTTTTTTGAGTATTCGATGGTTTGAATGTTTTCACTTCCAAATTTTTTTTTTCAAAATGAAGACACCAAAATTATCATAGCTGGCAACTCCAACCGAATTTTTCGACCAAATTTCTAATAAACGTGGCTTGAAGTAAGGTCCAGCAATTGTGTGAGTGTTAAATGATACAACAGGTTTGTACGACGACTCTTTATTGACTGATCTTAAATCTAGGTTGTAAGTATAAGTAAGTATACATAATTGTAAGTATGAGTGAGTTTACATAATTGTAAGTATAAGTGAACTTATACACAATGTATTTGTAGGTGTAATGCTTAACTTCTAATGTGCATATCAAGTGCATACATATAACATCTCCCTTCTTTAAATTTATGTACATGTCAAATAGAGATAATCAACAATAATTCATACAATTAACTTAAATTCAATTTGATTCAATTCATATAATAACTATTGAAATATTTAGTGAAATTTTTGAAGGATGCATTATTTATACGATAGCTTGCAAGGTGGTATAACGCGCCTCCCAGACCGAGTAGTAATTAATTGATTACTATGCTCTGCATTCGGAGATTTATCTTGGACTAAATGCTCGGTGACAAGGGGTTCAGGAGATTGTGGCGCATCGGTTAGTTTCGGACTAGGTTTTGAGGTAGATGGTATAATGTGCTCTCTATTTCGCCTGTATGCATATCCTGCAGAATCTTCTATGATGTAAGATCGAGGTTCTTTGCAAATGACTTTAATTTTTCCCGGAAACCAATATGACTTAGAATTTTTCTTATAGTATATATTTTCTCCTTTGCTAAGAGGGCGTAAAATTTTAGTATGTTTGTTGTAACGCTGTTGATGATATTTCTTGTATTTTTTAATTACTGATTTATATTTCGAAGAGTTAATTACTTTAGGACGGAGAATGTTTTCGTTTGTTGGTATCTTAGTTCTGAGCTTCCTTGACATAAGAAGTTCTGATGGAGATGGTAAATTGCCTTTTGATATAGTTCGGTAATGGAGAAGTGACAAATACGGATCTCCTTTTGACATCAGACACTTGGCAAAAAGTTTTTTAATCGTTTGGACTGACCTTTCAGCCAAACCATTAGAACGTGGAAGATAAGGACTCGAAGTTGTGTGTGAAATATTCCACTCAACACAAAAATTTTCAAAATCCTTTGAATTGAATGGTGGTCCATTATCAGAAATAAATTCAAAGGGTATACCGTGTCTGGCAAAAATTGATTTGAGCTTATTTATAACGTTGCGACTGTTCGTATTGTTAAGAGATTCAACTTCAATGTATTTAGAGAAGTAATCTACAACTAGAAGATATGTTTGATTATTAAATTCGAAAAAATCTGCTGCAACTTTATACCATGGATGTTCCTTGAATGAATGATTTTCCAATGGTTGTTTTGCTTGAGAATTTCTATAACGCATACATGCTTCACAGCTGCTAACAACGTTGTAAATATCATTATTTATATTAGGCCAATAAACTACATCTTTTGCATAGTTTTGACAGCGTTGTATTCCCATATGACCCTCGTGTAATAATCTAAGTGTTTCTTGACGCATTGAATTTGGAATGACTATACGGTTTGACATAAAAATAATGCCATATGCGACGTGCATATTATCTTTTACTGCAAAATAAGGCATACAATCAATACTTATCAGCTTTTTATGCTTTGGCCAGCCAGATTTAATATATTCTTCAAGTTTTAATAAAGTTGTATCTTCACGAGTTTCACTTTGAATTTTTTTAAGTTTCTCCTGAGAGACAGGTATTGAAGACACTAATAGATTACAGTGCAGATCAACCTCTTCATCGATGTCACCTAAGCTTGTTTCTTGGAGAGGTGCTCTTGACAACGTATCCGCCATATACAAGTATTTACCAGGTTTGTACTTAACATCAAGATCATATGCTAGTAACCTAAGCATGAATCTTTGTAGTCGTGGAGGAACGTTATGCAATGGTTTAGAAAATATTGTAACCAATGGCTTGTGGTCAGTTTCTACAGTAATTCGTTTACCATAAATATATTGGTGAAATTTAGTACATCCAAAAAGAATTGCAAAAAGTTCTTTCTCAATTTGAGCATAATTCTCCTGACTTTTTGTAAGAGTACTTGACGCATACGCAATGGGTAGCTGATCATGCATAATTGCTGCACCGACGGCTTTTTTGGAGGCATCAACCGATAAAACAATATGCTTATTTGGATTGAAAAAAGTTAAAACTGGAGCTTCTGATATTAACCGTTTTAGCTTTTCAAATTCTTTTTGATGGCAACCATCCCAATGCCATGCAATTTCTTTCTTTAGAAGGTGTCGAAGATTTGTCGTTTCTATAGATAAACCTTTGATGAAGCTTCCCAAATAATTTACCATACCCAGAAATCTTTGAAGTTCGACGACTGAAGTGGGTGGTGGCATCTCACAAATCGCTTTAACTTTAGATTTGTCAGGTTTTATCCCATCTGCCGAAAAAACATGACCTAAAAAAGTTACTTCATTGACAACAAATTTTGATTTTTCTTTGTTAAATTTTAATCCGACTTGTCTGGCACGATTTAAAACCTGTTCTAAAATATTGTAATGTTCTTCCTCAGTTTCCGTGTGTATTAAAAAATCATCAATGAATATAATGACGCCTTTAATGTCACCAAATAATTTAATCATTGTTGAATGAAAAATCTCAGGAGCTGCATTTATTCCAAACGGCAATCTTAAAAATCGATATCTACCGAAAGGAGTATTAAAAGTGCATAATTTGGATGCTTCGTCATCGAGTTCAATGACCCAGAAACCTGAATTTGCGTCTAAAACGCTAAAAAACTTCGAATTGATCAACTGAGATTTAACTTCGTCGATTGTGGGAAACGCGTAGTGAGGACGTAAAATAGCTTTGTTTAAATTTCGTGGATCCATACATAATCGGATCTTACCAGACTTTTTCGAAACGATCACTATAGAGTTAACCCATTCCGTAGGCTCTTCTTCTTTGACAATAATATTCAACGATTCTAATCTTTGAAGCTCTTTCTTAAGCGGGACACGTAGGGCAAAAGGAATTTTTCGCGGACTGTCTACTACTGGTTTGGCGTCTGGACGTAATTTAAACTTGCATTTCGTTTCTAATTTACCGATTCCTTCAAATATTTCTCTAAATTTATTTCCGATAATTCTACATTTTTCTTTAAGACTTCCATTGTTTGTTTTATTTAATAAACCAATTTGAATTCCTTCTGTTTTGTTTACAATATTTAAATCAATACAACTTTTCAAACCCAATACTGTGATAGTCTGTGTATGTAGTTTGCCGTGTAATATAAAAAATTTAACATTGTAAGACTTATTTTTATACTTTAATGGAAATATGTAGTAGCCCAGTACCGGTATTGATTCTCCCGAAAATGTAAATATTCTACTTTTCGTAGGCGAAATTTGGTTTTTACATAAACCAATACTTTGAAAAACTTGATAGGGCATGACGTTCGCTTGAGCGCCAGTATCGACTTGGCATTTTATGCTGTGACCGAAAAGAGATAATGAAACAAACCAGTTTTTACTACTGTTTGTACTTTCAATTTGAGAAACTTTCATCATGCCGAGAAAAAAATCATCTCCTACATCTGAAGAGTTATCTGCTTCAATATTTTTTACATACAAGTGCCGCTTATTTGTATGAGGAGTACGACACATTTTTGCATAGTGGTTAAGTTTTTGACACAAATGGCACACAACTCCAATTGCCGGACATTTCTGTCTATGCGACTCACCACAACGAGAACATTTTGCATTTGTGTGCTTATCAGTTTTCATGGTTTTTTCAGTTTTCACAAAATTTTTTGGTTTAGATTTTATCATGTGGTAGTTATTTTTAGATTTTTTCATATAATTTACCGAGTAATCATTTATGATGTTACCACTGGAATCATTTTTTAAAATTTCCGCATTTATTTTTGCCAATTTAATATTTTTCGCAATTTCAATTGCTTTGTCTAATGTAACTGCACCTTCGCTTAGTAAACGTTCTTTTATTTGATTGCTTACTAAGCCGCACACGAAAATATCTCGAACTAAATCATCCTTAATTGCACCGAAATCACAAGAAGCACTTAAATTTTTTAATGCGGTGACAAAATCATCCAACGATTCTTCAGAACCTTGTTTTCTTGTGAAAAAAATGTGCCGTTCGACGGCAATATTTACCTTGGGTACAAAATGCAAATGAAATTTTTCTAACAAATCCTTATACTGAACTTTATCCATGTCCAAATTGAGTGATCTAAATATATCCAGCGACGACGATCCCATGCAGTGAAGGAATAAGGCAACTTTTCGTTGTTCGCTTTCTGCTTCTAATCCTGATGCACGTAGAAATATTTCGAATTTGGTCTTCCATGTGGTCCACTTGGACGGCATATTAATAGCATCCATTTGTAGAGGTACAATCTGTGAGATGAATCCCTCCATTCCGATTTTTGGTTTTGGTTTCGCTTCAGCCTCGGTCGACATTAATTAAATTTTATTTCCGATTGAAATTAACTTTTACTTTTCACTTTTACTTTTGACTTTGCAATTAACTGTACTTTAGACTTTTCGGTTAACACCTGACACCATGTTAAATGATACAACAGGTTTGTACGACGACTCTTTATTGACTGATCTTAAATCTAGGTTGTAAGTATAAGTAAGTATACATAATTGTAAGTATGAGTGAGTTTACATAATTGTAAGTATAAGTGAACTTATACACAATGTATTTGTAGGTGTAATGCTTAACTTCTAATGTGCATATCAAGTGCATACATATAACAGTGAGTTTCGTCAAAATCGAACGATTCAATCAGAATTTATAGGGCTAAAAACAGTTATCTTTTTTAGTGGTTTTTCAAGATGGCACCACTGGCACAGAATCGCCCGCATTTCAAAATCACTTCTATCAGACCTGGTCCTATTTAAAGCCAATACATTCTGTGAATTTCAAATAATTCTGCTCATCGGATCGTGAGTTTCCGTGAACAGAAGTTTTTGATGCTAAAAATATAGGTAAATTGGGCTAGGGTTACCAGGCGTGCCCGTTATACCATATCTTTTTTTTTTTTTTGGTTATGTAAACAAAGCACAAAATTTACATAGGAATGGCTTTTTTTTGAAGAAACGGCATTTTTTCAAGAGAGACGATGATTTGGAGGTTTTCACTTTCAGTGCCTGCCCTAGCTACAGGGTTGCCAGCACGCTCATTAAAAGCTACACAGATCTACAACTAAATAATATCAATATGTCCTGAAAATTTCGTAATGACTGAATAGCTCTGTCAAAAGTTATCGAAATTTAAAAATTTTCAAATTTTCCCGTCCTCTTTTTAGGCACCCAGCGCACACATAGGGTTAAAAAATTCCAAAGCATTATCCGATTCATATGTAGAACACGTTAGAAATTTATTTCGTCAACTTTATTTTTGCGAAAATCATTTGTGCACGAAATAATAGGTATATTAAAAAAATCACTAAAATGGCCGCCGGCGCCAAAAGGTTAACAATAACTGACATTTAAAGAGACCTGGACCTATTCTGCATATACACCAATGTATCCTGAAAGTTTCAGCTCAATCGGATGGCGCGTTCCCGAGATTATCTCACTGAAATTTTTTGATGATATATATATATATATATATATATATATATATATATATATATATATATATATATATATATATATATATATATATATATATATATCTATATATATATATATATATAGAAATATGAATTTTTGGCCGAATCGATTTTAATACTAATGTTCTTCGAACATTAGTAAAAAAACAAAACAAAACAGTCAGGCGGTGCAATTCGAATGTCATTGCACTCAATTAAAGTTATTGACATTTAGTGGCATTCGAATTGCATTGCCTGTATAAAAACAAAACGAGCGGTTGTTGCTCTGCAAGCATCACCTAAACACTGAAAAAAAAAAACAACAACAATGAAGCGGTGCAGTTCAAATGCAATCAACACCTGAGTGCATTTGAACTGCATTGCTTGTTGTTCGGGTGATGCTTGCTGGAGAGATAAGTTGTTGCGGGAGATGGCGGCAACGGGATCAGCTGGAAACTGAACTGGCTGGTCAGCGTGAATTTTTGCTGGGGACAGGGAAGTTGAATTTTGGCGCTGAACCGAGAAGGTTGTTTTTTGAGATTGTCGAGCGACAGAGTTTTTTTTGATTTTGGCTTGGACACTGGATCGTGGAAAGTTTGGATTTAGCGCTGCACCAAGAAGGTGGTGAGATTGTGTTCTTTTGTGCTGGTAGAGCGCGAATATCGGTCAAAGTTATTTGTGGTTACATTGAGGAGTGAAATAATAACAATTTTCATCAGAAGGATTATCAAGTGTTGTTTGGATTAACAGTTTGTACGAACAAACAAGTGTGTGACCCTTGCCACGAAAATAACCAGAAAAAGTTTTTTGGCGCGAGTTTCTAAGAAAAATAATAAATAAAAAAATGAAATCCATAACTGCAGTTTGTGCGACAGGTGCATTCGTTACGGCAGTTAGTAATGGTTGTTTTGAGAATTTGTGACGGCGAAAATGCCGAAATCCAAATATATTTATCCAAAACTGAAAAACCTCGTATCGTTTATGTCGAAAAATCAAGGAGCTAGAAACTCATCCGGCTATTAATAGTTTTGATGCTGCAGCAGCTTTGGATGGCGAGTCACCAACGCAGCAAA
Organism: Nemotelus pantherinus; assembly: GCA_963978885.1. Taxonomy (NCBI): domain Eukaryota; kingdom Metazoa; phylum Arthropoda; class Insecta; order Diptera; family Stratiomyidae; genus Nemotelus; species Nemotelus pantherinus. Next base: position 142,480,914 of record OZ022263.1, read on the forward strand.
TTGAAAATGTTTTAATAGATGGACCGGGACATGTAATGAGTCCGAGTTCACTTAATCAGCGACAACCTCTATCTGATCGTCCCAACCCGAATACAATCCTATAGTAAAGTGTTCACAGTAGCCGCTTAGTATATCCACCGAGACTGCTGATAGTATCCTGCATTCATTTTCATCGTCACATACAACACAGGAAGCCGAACATATTTTATTTTTCTTTTGTTTATATAATAATATCATGAAGTAAACTGTTCATAGTGAATCTAAAATTTCTCAGGCTTATATTTTTTTTATAATTTTGTTGAATTTTATTTATAATTTCTTATACGAGATGAAATCGGTAAACCGGGTTAGAATTGCCTTTTTAGTTTAGTTACAGTGCCCGGTTCAAGTCTGAAAGTTCCAGTGGATCCCGTACCACGGTCGACCGTTGTCTGGACTCCCTGGTGAGTAATTTTTGTATATATTTATATTTGTATTCATTTTTTACTAATGTTCGAAGAACAATAGTTAAACTCGTTTCACCGAAAATTCATATTTCTTTATATATATATATATATCAGCAAAATGATTAAGGGAGATAATCTCTGGAGTGGCCGATCCGATTGAGCTGAAATTTTCGGAGAACGTAGGTGTATATAGTAGGTAGGTCCACGACTTTCTCAAATTCAGATATCCTAAACCTTTTGGCGGCGGCGAGCGTTTTAGTGAATTTTGAGGAACTCCTATATTTCCAAGCAGTGTAAATTTTTGTTAAAGAAAAGTATTGGGAATGAAAACTAATTATGTTCTTAGCTTGTTTATGATAAATAATTGGAAATTTTGAGCCGTGTGTGGGTGCAGAGTGCCTAAAAGTAGGCAAGGATTTTTTTTCAAATTTTGATTTGTCATTACTTGTAAGAAAAACAATGGATCATCATGAAAATTACAGAGCGTATTGATGTTGACTAAAATTTAGCACGTAGAGATTTTCAGCATAAAGCGGGTAACCCTGTAGCTGTGGCAGGGTGCTGAAAAAAAATCCTTCAAATCATTGACCTTCCTGAAAAATTTTTGATTTTTGACAAAAAATTCAAATCTTTGATAAATTTTATCCTTTGTCCTTCATCTCAAGATAAAATTTTCAAAATTCCGTTTTGCACAAGAACGGCAACCCATCACCAAATTACCTCTATTTTCAGCACTCAAAAGTTCTGTTCACGAGAACTGACGACCGGATAATCCGATCATAATCAAATTTACAGGATATGTTGGTATTATCTAGGACCAGGTCTGATAGAAGCTATTTTGAAATGCGGGCAACCCTGTGGCAGTGGTGCCATCTTGAAAAATAGGTGAGACAAAAAACTGGTTTTAGGCCTATAACTTCCGATTCAGCCATCAGATTTGGACAAGATTCATACAGTACTTGGATCTTATCTTAGGTAACATTTGACTAAAATTTGGTTGAAAAATTAGAATAGAGTTGCCAGCTATGGTGATTTTTGTCTCCTAAATCTTGCAACTTTGCTCAGCAAAATAAAGCTTTTTTCCCTATAACTTCCGGTCCAGTGCAGAAATCAAAACGAAGATCACGCAGTAAATGGACCTTAATGTGAACCAAATGTCGTAGAAATTTCGTACCAAAATCATGAAAGGGCTGCCAGCTATGATCATTTTTGTAATTTTGTGAAATTTCTTTACAGAGCGATTATGTCATTAGATTTGCAAAAGGAAATGATCCTGCAATGATAATTAACCACAAATATTAACGCTTTAAAAATTTGAAAAGTTTTGAGGGTGGTAACCCTAAAATTCTTTTCACCCGTATAACTTCCAGCGCAGTGATTCAATCGAAACGAAATTTACTGGTTGGGTTTAACTTAACGTAAAGCAGATTTGGTATATATTTTGCTCTGCTGCTGACACAGGGTAACCAGCATTAGCCATTTCCGTAAATATTGCACCAACAAATGCTTCAAATTACGTTCTCATATGCAAAGCATTTGCAATAAAAGTAAGGAATCAATTTTTAAATTTTCCGAGTTTTGAACGTTTTTCGGATGGCAGCCTCAAACAACGTTTAACCGCTGAAACTTTCGATGAAATCCTGCGATGAGAACGAAATTCAAAGGATAAGTTGATTTGAGTATGAGCTTGTTATGGTAAACTTATTACTGCTTCGTTCGGAAAGTGTTGCCAGCACTGAACATTTTTTTTATTTAAAGACACTTGCTTAAAATTGAATTTTTAGTTTGTATTATTTGTTTCTTTAGACAGTTGGTAATTTAAAATCTGTTTTAAAGTTTATTTGTATATTGATTTATTTGGATTTTTTTGAATTTTCATATTATATGATTTGTTCTCCTACGGTATACTTTTGGTTTTCTTATTTGGGATGATCAGTGGAATGACGGAATATTAAATTCAGGCTTATAGGTTCAGTGGAGCCATGTGTGGGCTCCCTTTTTCCTTTTCCCGATAGGTTTATCCTTATGTTGTGTTTTCGTTTTATTTTTATATGCATGACACAGCTAGGGCTTGACCTGCCCCCTCAATTACCCACGACACCGGTGACTAGCCGGCACCATTAGTCATGCGAGGGTAGCAGGTCAGGCTACAATTTCTGTTGTGGTGGCGGCTGTTCACAGCTGTTCCGCAACAATATATATATATATAGATATATATATAGATATATATATATATATATATAGATATATATATAGATATATATATATATATATATATATATATATATATATATATATATATATATATATATATATATATATATATATATATATATATATATATATATATATATATATATATATATATATATATATATATATATATATATATATATATATATATATATATATATATATATATATATATATGTATATGTATATATATATATATATAAATATATATATATGAATATATATATATATACATATATATATACATATATATATATATATATATATATATATATATATATATATATACATATATATATATATATATATATCTTTATATATATATATATATATATATATATATATATATATATATATATATCTTTATATATATATATATATATATATATATATATATATATATATATACATATATATATATATATATATATCTTTATATATATATATATATATATATATATATATATATATATATATATATATTCATATATATGTTTATTTAGATATAGATATATGTATACATATATGTGTGTATGTATATATATATATTAGTTAATTATATATTTCACGTTTCACTTCGTATATCAACTATTTAGTTTCGGCAAAAGAATATAGAAGCTTGAATATTCATATCAGATTTACGCACAACATTTCTATATATTCAAATTTCCGCGCCAAGCCCCTCCACCTAAAACGAGCCATTCATCTACGCCCCGAACAATTTGTCGGAATGTTCGTAAATTTTCATAACATGGGTAAAATCTTGGGAAAATGAAGACAGTCTGCTGGCTTTATTGCGACTCTTAATATCTTTATACTCAAAGACGTAGCCTGACGGCCCGTACTTCTAGGAGGCATTGCTCCCAGCAATGCAAGTTATCACAGCTCTATCCCTCTCACTTCCCCCCAATACAAATCTAAATGTCGAGCAAGTTCATTGGCCATCTCTCGACTTGACCTAGTTTCCTCATATCATTCCATAGTCCAATAAGCGATCAATATTTCCGCGTAAGCATATTGCATTCTCGCACCTATTTAAATTGCATCATATTGTTTTGCTGAATGCTTAATATTTTTCCAAGCATGTTTGTTTGACCTAATTAAAGGTATTGCACATTGAATATGGTAATTAATGATTATATTGTAATTATTCAATAAATGTTGATTAGGCATTAAGATAAAACATAAATAGAGGTGAACGGTTAGTAGTAAGTTCAGTTGTTGTATTCAATAAAGAATTATTAAACGAAGAACGGCTTATTTTTTTGACGTCCTCTTGGATAACCGCGATAACTGGCACCCGAGCAGTTTTTCACCGTTACCACGAGAACACGGAGTACGCGATATTTGTAAACGCGAAAAGTTAGTATAACCATCGTTACCACGAGAACACAGTGTACGCGATATTTACAAACGCGAAAGTTAGTATAACCACCGTTACCACGAGAACACGGTGAGCGCGTATATTTAAAAGAAACGTGAATTAATTAAACAGTAAGCTTTTACCACGAGAACAAAGCTAAGGTTAGCTGTCCACACGGAACGGCGGCAAACGAATTTAAAAGCGCGAAGTACGATTTGTAAATCAATCCACGTGCAGACGGTGAACAAAGTGCTAAAATTAAAGTGAAGACAGGCAGTTGAAAACCCAGCCCAAGAATAAATCCAGAATTCCTAAAGATTGTGTGAGCCGATCCAGTACCAATAGTAGGCGTCTCCAAATTGCCGAACGGTTGCGCCAAAAAGGAGATATACAGACGGTCCCGTGAAGGAGGCAGGAATTATGTCTAAGAAACTGTTTATATTCATGTAAGTTCAACTCTATTAAATAAAAATATAATATTAAATAAATATTTCAAGATCAAATGAATAAATTTATAAAGGTCAAGATTTATTGAAGTTTAAATGATATTTTTATGAATAAATGAAATCATATACGATTTTTGAAATAATAAGCAAATTGAAGTTTTATACATTTATATACTATTAATTGTGCATATTTGTGAACTAGTGATTTGTTGAAAATAGTGTAAGCCATTTTTCAATGTGCAAGTGCTAATTTCAGTGCATTAACGATTTTTAAATTGGTGCGAGGTTTAACGTGAATTCATTATTTTGAACTTTTTGTATCTGAGCCGTCCTATTAAAAAAAATCGCGATAATGGAACAAATCCAAGAGACCTTGAGGCAACTAACCAAGGCGATCAATGCTCAGATAGATTTGACAAAAAAAAATAGAATCTAGATTAAACTTAGTTGAAAGGGAGATAAATAAACCCTCTCCATCTGTTGCACCTGTAAATTTAGATCTTGTTCTGCCAAAGACAGAACAGGATCCAAACTATATTAAAATCTTCCAGACTGTGTGAGGGATCTGCAAACGTTTGACGGAAATCCCGTACAATATATATCGTGGGTCCATAGCGTTGAAACAATACTGGAACATTACAGTATTGTGCGCCATAAACCCTTATACAGAGCAATCCTTCGCCACATAAGGCAGAAAGTAAGGGGGCTAGTTGATGCTGCCCTAATTTCTTACAATATATTCTTGGTCAAGTATAAAGCAATGTCAATCGTTGCATTATGCTGACAAACGAGACATTCGTACCTTGGAACATCAATTACGTTCTATGTTTCAAGGCAATAAAAGCGTTGATGAGTTCTACGCTGCTGTGAACCATCAACTTTCCCTTCTCATAAATAAAATTAAGACCGAGGATCATTCGCAGGAGACAATCACTGCATTGACTCAAAGTTACAGGAACAGAGCTTTAGATGTATTTATAAGAGGCATAAATGGTGACCTTTCTAGAGCACTTGTTATTCAGAGACCCCAAACACTTCCAGAAGCTTGTGCTTCCTGTTTGGAGTTTCAGAATCTGAATTATAGAAACTTTGCTATTCACCTGAAAAATATTGGGAACACGGTGTCTTCTCCTGTAAATCAGATATTTAGCTCTCGTTTTGCTTTAGACAGAGCCAACGCGCGTATAGCAAATCAACGGTTGACTACTCACGAGCGTAATTTAGCTTACAATATTCAACGCAGAAACCAACATCAAGTCGTTCCTCGCGATCCACCACCCAGGCCAACTCATCCTAAACCTCCAGTTCCAATGGATATAGACAAATCTGTGCAGACGCGCCAAGTTGATTACATCAATAAACCATTGAAATATAATCAAATAAAGCGATCCAACGAGTCTACCAACTTACCAAGGAAGTCCCAACGGTTATACAACCTGGAACTTCCGGAAACGCAGGCTGAGCACTTATTATCCTGACGATAGTTACGGTCTTCAGGTTCAAGAAGCTTTGGAAGATTCTTGTAGTAACCACTTCGAGGAAAGTGAAGACTCATCAGAAGGTAATCATCTAAATTTTATGATTGACGAATCTCTAGCGTTCCATACTTAGAATATATCACTAAAGATGGACGTATATTGAAGTTCTTAATTGATACAGGTGCAAACAAAAATTTTGTTTCAAGTCAATTTGCTCAGGAAGCAAAAACAGTTACCAAACCCTTTGTAATACAATCTGCAGCAGGTAAAATCCTTATAACGATAAAAATTACTGGTCAGTTTTTTAAATATACGGGAAATAATACGTCCTTAGATTTTTATGTGTTGCCCGATTTTTATGTGTTGCTCACGTAATTTGACGGAATAATAGGCGACGACTCCCTGAAGGAATTAGACGCTGTGATTGATAGGAAAAATAACACTCTCAAAATTAAGCCAAACATTTTAATTCCCTTAAAAGCCAGAGAATCCAGGCAAGTGAACGCCATTGAAGTCAAGGCTGATCATTTGAGCCAAGAAATCAAAACAGAGCTACAGGGTCTGCTGGATAAATTCACTTCAATGTTTGGACCGATCAGCCATGAAGAAGTAGTGGAAACAAATGTAAGAGCTGAAATTAGAACTTCAATGTCTGAGCCTATTTACACCAAATCATATCCCTATCCGGTAAATTTAAGAGATGAAGTTGAGCGGCAAATATCAAAAATGTTGGGAGACAGAATTATACGTCCTTCGAAAAGCGCCTATAATTCCCCACTCTGGATCGTTCCTAAAAAACCTAATTCTCTGGGTGAAAAACAATATCGACTTGTAGTTTATTTTAAGAAGCTTAATGCCGTCACTATATCCGATACGTATCCTATTCCGGATATTACAAATACTCTTGCCAGCTTCGGAAAGTCAAGGTATTTTACCACTTTAGACTTAACTTCAGGATTTCACCAAATTAAAATGAAAGAAAGCGATATCCTCAAAACTGCTTTCTCAACGGCAAATGGGAAGTATGAATTTACTAGACTACCATTTGGTCTTAAAAATGCACCGGCCATCTTTCAAAGGATGATCGATGATGTTTTGAAACCATTTATAGGCAAAATTTGCTACGTCTATATAGACGACATAATAATTTTCGGCGAGACTGAGGTACAACATTTGGAAAATTTGCAAGTCGTGCTTAGGCAATTAGAAAAAGCAAACCTTAAGGTGAATTTGAAAAAGTCCACATGCAGCCACAGGTAGATTTTTTGGGATATGTCATCTTGAGTAAAGGTATTTTACCTGATCCTAAGAAAATTTTAGCAATAAGCAATATGAAACCCCCGACAAATCTGAAGGAGTTAAAAGGATTTCTGGGCCTAGCTTCTTACTATAGGAAGTTTATAAGAGACTTTGCAAAAGTCGCGAAACCCTTGACGAACATGACGAGAGGAGAAAACGCTCAAATCAGAGCTAGCCAGTCAAGGAGGGTATCGATCGAATTCGGCGATCAAGAATTAAAGGCGTTTAATGATCTTAAGCAGCTTCTTACTTCGTCGGAAATAGCGTTTCCGGACTTCGAAAAAACATTTATTTTAACCACGAATGCGTCAAGCTATGCGATGGGAGCAGTTCTTTCGCAAGGAGAAATTGGCAGAGACAGACCCATTATTTACATATCCAGGTCGTTAAATGAAACCGAAGAAAACTACGCAGCAAACGAAAAGGAAATGCTAGCGATAGTATGGGCCTTTGATAAACTAAGAATGTATCTCTATGGAGCAAAAAAGTCAGGTAAACGGTATAGTCGAACGACTTCACTCAACTATATTAGAAATTTGTAGATGTCTTCATCTACATGATGCTTCTCCGATAGAAATGGTGAACATCGCAGTTGATAGATACAATAATTTTTTCCATTCCGTTACCAAGCAAAAACCAGTTGACATATTTTTTGCCAGGTCCCAATGCATTAATTACCAAAGTTTACTCGAATTTAAAGATAAATTAAGCCAAAACGTTAAGTGTGAAATTTTACGTAAGCAGAAAAGCCAAATTAAGAATCATAATTCAAAAAGAACTAAGCCTAAAATATATAAGCCAGGGGAGGTTGTCTTTGCTGTTAATAAGCAAATTAAATCAAAAAATAAACCTTTATTCAAAAAAAAGATAGTTTCAAAAAATAATCGTACCACCATTACTACAACTACAGGGAAAAAAATTCACAAATCGCACCTTAAGAATATTCCCTCTGTTTCAGATTAACTGTGTGGAGTGTCAAAGCCTCAATGGAGATCTATGAGTACAAAAGCCCTCTAGTAACTATGAGGCAAGGTTTGGGAAGGATAGTTAATGGAGATTTTAAAATAATCCATACCATCAACATTAGCAGTTATGATGAAATAATAACAAATATGAAATCAATTGTGCAGCATAAAATCAACAGATCAAGTCTTCTGCTGCCACAGCTGCACTATCGGCTCGATCAGCTAGAAGATCTGTTATCCCAATTACGATATCGAAACCCAAAAAAAGCTGAAGCCATCTATAAACTGGATTGGATCGGCTTCGAAATGGATTGCGGGAAACCCGGACGCGACCGATTGGGATAATATTGTTAAGAGTCAGAACAGCATCGTAAACAATAGTAATATACAATACAAGATTAATAAATATATAACAAAACTATCATCAGACCTTATAGATAGTTACAACAAAATAATTCCCGTAATTGATTCTCTTAGTAATGACAAATATGGGGGCCCGGTAGCTCTGCTCACTAAGGCGTCAGTCCGAAAAGCGGCGTGCTACGGGGCCTGCGGGTTCGAATCCCGCCAGTGCCATGGCTGTAAGTGTGAATGCGTGTGATTGTCTATGAGGGTGGCAAATGGGCCCAAAAAAACTGGTGGCCTAATGCTAGCCGCGTTCCCGGCAGCACTCTTCACTAACCTAATGACAAATATGAGCAAGTATTATTTAATAAAATGACCATTTTACGGGACGAGATTCAGGAAATTGTGTTGGCCAACCAACTCGCCAAGAAGGGTATCGTCAACTCGAATTTGTTAGATAAAGCAGAGCTTAACGAGCTTCTTTCTCAGGTAGAAACACTTCCCTATAGTAAGGAGATTCAAGCAATCGAGTACGCGGAACCAAAAGTGCTCCTAAAAGATTCACTTCTACTGTATGTAATTTGTCTGCCTTAAACGGAAAACATGGATTTCAATCATATCCTAGTCCGCTCTACTATTAAGAACAATAAAATGGGTCATCTTAAATATGCCAGCCTCTTTGTAACACAAATGGTAAAATACGGTGTGGTCAGTAAGTGCCCTGACATTCAAGGCATAACTATCTGCAAAATAAGCCAATTAGAAAATCTGGCCCATTCTGATTGCCTTTCGCAACTTTTAAGGCCTCTGTAAACACTCAAACATGGTACGAGTAAACATGGTACCTAGACGAAGTTTGAGTGGATGTTGTACGTGTGCGGGTATGTACTTGTACCTGCTTTTTGGTCTCACCAACGGTCCGACCTAAATCAAAGCTGGTTTGATTTTTGTCGATGTTTGTGGGCGGATCTCTTGGTTGGTGGTACCATGTACTAGTGATTGCGGACTCGTTTGTCAACATTTACTCGCACATGTCATTTTCGTTCAGATTTCGTGGTGTGAACATCGTGAGTTGAAGATGGCAAGCATTCCGAACAACAGTGCGTGGAGAGATTTTTTTGAGTGCCTGAAAAATTTACCTTCTTTGTGGAAGGTAAAAGATGAGATATTTAAGAACAGGGATGAAAAGAAAAAAGCCTGGGAAAAAAACTTTACGAAAATTTTAAATTAGTGGATGAGAACGCAACTATGGAAGATTTGAAAAAAAGAGTTCTGAACATAAAGTCTTGCTGCAGACGAGAACTAAAAAAAAATAACAAACAGTGAAAAATCTGGATGTAGTTGAAATAATATGAGCCTGTTTCTGGTGGCTTACGGATGTTCACGTGTTTCCCATCCATCGCACCGATGCAGTTGGGAAAATTCTTCCGTTTTCGAAATCCCTCGGAAATTGCTATCCAATCATCTTCAGTCTGTGGCATCTGGTAACACAAAGGCATAAAGTAAATTTAATGCAACTAAATTATCATAAAATATAACAGTATTTAGTACCTTAATGCAATTTTTCAATGCTTTCATAATCGCCCAGCACGTTTCAATGGCAATATCGCTCAAGCTTCGGGATGAAATTCTTGTTAAAAATTTAAGATTCTCATAACTTTGCCCCAAAGCAAAGAATCGTAAAGTTGCTGATAGTCTTTCATGCGGTGAAATAGCATCGCGCATTAATGTATTTTGCTTCACAATCAAAGGTGCTACGATTTACAATAAATGATTATAAATTTCATTGTCCATGCAAAGAAAATTTCGAAAATCATCCGGCGCCGTACTTTTAAGTTCCTTCAACAATTTAGGCCTATTTTTTAACCATTCTTTCACCCATATTCTTTTTCTTTTACATTTTAACAATAGTTCTTCGTCCTCTAAACACTCATTAACAATTAAAAAATCTAGAAACCTTTTTTTCGCACTCATTATTAATGATTACAAAACTATAAATTTATCACTTGCTAAATGTAATATCAACTCGACTAATTTTTACGAGAAGCGTATGCAAGTTCGAGTAAATAGGTCTCACCTACATCTACTGTCTGCGGATTTTTAGTCGAACCAAGTTTACTCGAACCATGTTTGAGCGTTTACAGAGGCTTTTAGATGGAGGTAACGCGAATTGTGAATATCAGTTTCGTGAAGATACTATAACTGAGCTCTTAACGGAAACATATTATACCTAACAAACTTCTTTGGGTAGTTTTTTCATGAAAACACAACCAAACTTCTGAATGCTACATTCTTGATTAGTTTTCGGAATGATACAATTCGAGTTAATGATGTGGAGTACTCCAGCAGGGAAGTTCAATCGTTTCATCTCCTACCCCCAGTTTTAACTAGCAATCTAACTGAAAAGGAAATCAAGCTAGACCTTCATTATTTGCATAAGCTTCACATTGATAATGTGAAGAAACTGGAAGATTTATCCTTCAACAACATTTTGTCCATTACTTCTGACTCAACAAGTCATTTTGATAATACTATTGCTTTCAATTTCTTTACTTTAAGCGAAGAAATCCAAAGACAACCTTGAAAACAGATGTATATGGTAGCTCTCCAGATCATATTAAATTACCGTTTTAATCTGTGGAACACAGATTTTTAAGAAGGGAGGAGTTATCACAGCTCTATCCCTCTCAGTTTCCCCCAATACAAATCTAAATGTCCAGCAAGTTTATTGGCCATCACTCGATTCGACCTAGTTTACTCATATCATTCCATAGTCCAATAAACGATCTATATTTCCGCGTAAGCATATTGCATTCTCGCACCTATTTAAATTGCATCGTATTGTTTTGCTGAATGCTTAATATTTTTCCAAGCATGTTTTTTTGCGATCGTTGCTACCTGACCTAATTAAAGGTATTGCACATTGAATATGGTAATTAATGATTATATTGTAATTATTCAATAAATGTTGATTAGGCATTAAGATAAAACATAAATAGAGGTGAACGGTTAGTAGTAAGTTCAGTTGTTGTATTCAATAAAGAATTATTAAACGAAGCACGTCTTATTTTATTGACGTCCTCTTGAATAATCGCGATAACTTGCATTCTAGAAGTACGGGTAGGGACACGATGAAAGTACTGATATTAGTACGGTATCGATACTTTCGTTTGATACCAAGTAAAATTTTACTTGAATCGAAACTGTTCGATATTTTACTCATATCAATACTTTAATAGTGGTATCGTATCGACATGTGACTGAAAATTTTTTTACATGGAAATCGACCCATCTTTCTAAACTGAGCTACGAATAATGTCTTCGTACAGTAGCTATTTGAAACTCAAGTGATAAAAATCAATAAATTGTTGCAAGAAATTAAAAAAAGTTTTAACGCAGATTTATTCATTCAACATTTTTATTTAATTTAGAAACAAAAACTAATCCATTTCAGTTATTCATTACAAAGTTATTAACTAAAAATAAAACAAAGTCGACAATTTGCCTCCAATAAAGTCTTCGTACACTTACGAAACGGTTTATGAAAAACCTTAAAAACTATAGATACATTTTTTGTTAATATTTAGTTGGGTAGCCTTTAGTTTTAATAACGGTTTTAAGGAAGTGTAGCATCAATTCTACAAGTATTTTTGCATAGCTTGGCTCTATTTTCGCCCATTCAAATTAGATTTTGAGCTAATAGGATGAGTCCTGATCCTTTTTTCTAGCATGTCCGCATGTGCTCAATGGGATTGAGGTCAGGACTTTGCGGCGGTGTTTTAAGCACATGTATAATTTTGTACGCCAAAACATCCTTTTAAAGTGTAGAGAAAGCCAGGGGAATCTTACAACCCAAAAAACGCCATGAAAACTGTAAAGCACGGTGGCGGCGGCGTAATGGTATGGAGCAGGATTTTTACTTTCAACAAGATAATGATCCTAAGTGCATGGCTCATAATACTAAGATGTTCTTGGAAAAAAGGATCAGGACTCATCATATTAGCTCAAAACCTAAGTTGAAACAGGCTCTTTAGTGGGGGCGAAAATAATGGGCGAAAATAGAGCCAAGCTATGCAAAAATACTTGTAGAATTGATGCCACACTGCCTTAAAACCGTGATTAAAAATAAAGGCTACCCAATTTAATATTAACAAAAAATGTATCTATAGTTTTTAAGATTTTTCATAAACTGTTTCGTTAGTGTACGAAGACTTTATTGGAAGCATATTGTTGACTTTGTTTTATTTTTAGTTAATAACTTTGTAATGAATAGCTGAAATGGATTAGTTTTTGTTTCTAAATTAAATAAAAATGTTTAATGAAAAGTCTGCATTAAAACTTTTTCAAATTTCTTGAAAAAAAATGTTTTTTATCACTTACGTTCAAATAGCTGCTGCACGGGGACATTATTGGTACACTGTAAGTGGTATCGACTTTCACATCCTAATGTCATCTCAATGCACGAATAACAATATGATTAAATTAGTTTCAAAAGTGATATATGTATTTGTAAAAAGCCACATTTTTTACTTGAGAGTGCTACAATTCTTGTGAACAATATCTGGTCTTCTGTACGCATCCTCATCATATCACTTTTTTTTATCATCTCTTATCTCCTCTTCAAAATTAACTTTTATCTAGTTTAATTTAGTTTAATAGATTTATTATTTTAATGTTTCTAATTCGAGTCAAGGAATGTTGTTTGCTAGCTCCCGTCTTGAGCGAGCAAACAAAACGAAACCTTATAGAATAGTTGCGATCAGCTTCACACGGCGGCCGAGTTGCGCTTTTGAGCCTCCATTTTCCTGATAAACCGTTGTGCTTCGGCCTCTGACTTATTTCCTTTGCTGGACGATGACTTTGAGTAGAATCATTCTTACATCGATTGCCATATTTTTGGCGTCGCTGTGGGGAAAGAATTAATGAGTAATTGAAAGGGGTAGCAAACGTACCCGCCCATATTTTCTCACCAATAAATAACCTTTCGAATTAGATCTGAATGTGTGACGTAAATTTTGTGTGCTTGATCCCGAGAACAAAGTCGCGGAACGGCACCAGACTAGTTCCCGGCCCTATCGTTATAATTGAAATCTCTGGCTTCGTTGGAAGTCTAAACTGACTGACTATAGTAAGTATCATTTGATACTTACTCATATCAATACTGTCGTAATGAGTACGGGACTTATATCAATACTTGGTTCTGATACTACTTTAAAGTAAAAGTATCGATACTTTCTTTCGATATCGTATCCCTAAGTACGGGCCGTCAGCAGTGCTGCCAGACAGGCACTGTGGCTTACCCCCAGACAATTCTTATATATCCCTAAAAATACTCTAAGTAGCCATTGTGACGTCATTTCTGGTCAAAACAACAGGTTATTTAAATGTAAATTTTTATATGTGTTTTATATACCAGCTATAATAGCTGCGTTTTATTTTCATCCAGAGTGTAGTAGGTATTCTGGATGCATAATAAAACGATCCAGAGTAGCACGCGAGTTTTTTTCTGTCAGACAGTTGTCATTTCAAAATTTGAGCTGTCATATAACCAACGCCGTTTTCAAATGTATGACTATTTATCCTGGTTGCCAGGGTGACATGGAAATTTTTGAAAATTCCAACTAATCCAGTTGATATGACTTTTCGAAATACGTTCCACAGAGAGCACGAGTACGAACTCCACTGAATTCACAAGTGTTTGTACTCTGGATGTTGTTGTTGTTTCGTGTGCAAATCGATATCCTGCACTACTCTGGATGTATAATAAAACGCGCCTAATATAGATAAAAAGTTAGTTTTTTGTGCGTGGACGCGTTATAACAATAATATTTAGTCATGGCATGCATTTTATGTCAACCAAATCTATCGACAGTGAATCGACACAAAACGTCACATAGCCTAACACCAACTGATAAACATTTCGTAGCGAATTTTTCCAATTATACCGCACACACCGCATTAATTTGTGTTTTAGCTGTTCACTAGCACTGTTCCGCGGATCTCACTTTGTTTTCACTTTACGCACTTCATCACAACCTGTAAAATTTATGATTTCGTGTATTTTTCGCAACATTTTGCACAACTACTGTGACGTCACCATTCTGCATGACGGCCCGTAATTGTAGAGGGCATTGGTTTTTCGCGACACTTTGACAGTTTTATGTGACATCATTTTTCTGCATTACGGCCATAGAGGTATAAGACATTAAGAGTGGTGGTATAGAAGCATTCTGTCTCGAGGTCACCCATATCCACAAATTATTTCAATACAACGAAATATCTTTCGGGGTGTAGATCAGTTGCTCGTTTTGGGGGCAGTAACTTGGCGCGCATATTTGAAAAAAAGGAAAATATTAATATTCAAGGAACAATATGCGTACATTTAAAATTTGAAGGTAATCTGCACTCTACATTGTGGCCGGTCATTGTTCTTCAGTATTAATATTTGTCAATAAATGGAAATATATGGCTTCTCAAGTAAAAATTAGTCATTAAATTGAAATATTTGCTTCTAGAAAGTAGAACGAAACGAATCTTATTTTTGAATTGTTGAAGAACTATATAGTAATATCTTGTAACATTTTCATTAATTGCATTAACGCTATTAAACCACTGTGCGCAGGTTAATATGAAAATTATTATCATTTCATTACGTTTGCTTACAATGATAAATCTGAACTTTTGTATGCAAATTAGGTGCCAAATTTTCTACTACCTCCCTCTTCCTTTTTAACCGGGCTTGGGACCGGCTTCGGCGGAATTAAGGCAAAACGCAGATTTTTTAGGCTCTTTTTATTTACATGAATTCATTCTTCTAAAATTAACCTGAATTTATGATAGTCGAAACCATACCATTTTAATAACTTTTTTATTTTAGCATATATTATAATAGTAAACAGCACAAATTGTTCCAAAAATTATAGTTTTTTCTTTGCGTACATATTTTCTTAGCGTACACATGTGGGGAACTCTCAAGTTCACGACAAAGTAGGTTGTGCGACCGATGAAATCTAGTCATCACTTTTTAGGTCGTGACACAAATTTGTCTTTTTGTTAAAAATAATAAAAATAGTTCATGTGTCAAGACCGCTGTTTGTTTTGTTTTATATATAAATATTATGTGAGGAATTCCTCACATTGGTGACCCCGAAACCTCAACATGACGGAAAATGGAGAATTCGTTGACGCGACGGATGGCAACCAAGAAGCGGAGCCCGAGCAATCTGGGGATGTGGCAGGAGTCAGAGCGATTTCACTAACACTACCGCCATTTTGGCCAACCAAAGTTCACAGTTGGTTCAGCAGGGTTGAAGCGAAATTCCGATCGTGCCATATCAACACGGATGCAGCGCAATTTGACAGAGTGATAGGAGAACTGGACGCCGCGGCATTAGACCAGGTAACAGACATTTGGAATAATCCTCCAGCACATGGCAAATATAGTGCAATTAAAAATCGACTACTGTCCGCGTACGAACTGTCGCAACACGAATTGACGCGTAAGCTCGTGTGTGAACTAGAACTAGGAGACCAACATCCTTCGCAATTATTACGAAAAATGCGATGCGCGGCTGGCGCTAACGTCACAGAGTCGTTTTTGAAATCACTGTGGCTCGAACGGCTACCGAATAACGTGCAGCAAATCATACTCGGGTCGAACATTACAAACCTGGACAACCTAGCAGAGTCAGCGGATCGGATAACGTCGGTTTCATATCGGAATAACGTTGAGTCCGTGGTACACGACATGCGATATGACGACCTCGTGCAAGAGATCGCAGGACTAAAATCTGAAATAATGCGTGCAAAAACGAATGCGCAACAAACCCTTTGTCCAACATGTTCTACATGCCGTAGACCGTTTCACTCGGCAGCTCCTGCTCAAAATGCTAAACGCATATTTCCAGGCAAGCCATTTTCAATATGTTGGTACCCCCACAAGTATGGTGCAGCCGCCAGGCGGTGTATGCCACCATGCTCGTTTCAGCACGCGGGAAACGCATAAAGTCACTGGCACATCAGGCGGGAGCCAGTGACAATGCACCTAAACGCCTTTTCGTTCATGACAATGTCACGAAAATGTCATTTTTAGTGGATACAGGGGCAGATGTATCTGTCATTCCTTGCCAAAAAAAACTGCAGAAAAAAAACGTCAGAGATAAGGCTATATGCAGCAAACGGTACTCCGATAAATACATACGGAATTAAGCTGCAACAATTAGATCTCGGTTTTCGACGTATAATTTCATGGAAGTTTTATGTTGCTGATGTCTCCCGCCCGATAATAGGCGCAGATTTTCTTCGCTACCATAACTTCCTGGTGGATATGAGAAAAGGAAAACTAATAGACGCAACCACACTGCTTACGGTGCCGGGTAAGATTTATCGTTCAAATACGCAGAGCGTTTCAACAGTGTCCGAATTATCCTCGTTCCATAAAATATTAAAAGAATATTCTACACTAACGAATCCTGCAAAATTTGTTTTTCCGAGTCCGAAACATAAAGTGCGTCACCATATAGTGACAGATGGCCCACCAGTGGCTGACAAGCCGCGGCGTTTATCGCCAGAGAAACTGAAAATAGCGCGACGCGAGTTTGACTATATGTTGGAGCGAGGGATATGTCGGCCCTCTTCAAGCCCGTGGGCTAGTCCATTGCACCTTGCGCCGAAGAAAGATGGCTGGCGCCCATGCGGGGACTACCGTCGTCTAAACGCCGCCACCCGCCCCGATCGATATCCACTCAAACACATTGAAGATATCGTATCAAATCTATCAAAAAAAAACCGTGTTCACGAAAATTGATCTAGTCAGGGCTTTCCACCACATTCCGGTAGCGGAGGAGGATATTGAAAAGACGGCGGTCACCACTCCGTTCGGACTCTACGAGTTTACGGCCATGACGTTCGGTCTACGGAATGCCGCCCAATCATTCCAACGCTTCATGAACGAAGTTCTAAAAGGATTAGATTACTGTTTGTGCTACATAGATGATATTTTAATTGCATCCAGCGAACCGTCAGAGCATGAAAATCATCTCAGAGCCGTCTTAAATCGTCTCAGCCAATACGGCATGGTAATCAACATGAGCAAATGCCAATTCGGCGTGAATAAGATCGAGTTTCTAGGTCATATCATCGACAGGAATGGAACAAGGGTACCAGAATCCCGGGTAGAGGCAATCAATCAGTACAAAAAACCGTCGACGATTAAAGAGCTCCGAAAATTTCTCGGACTAATAAACTTTTATCGAAGTTTTCTTAAAAACGCTGCTCTCTGTCAAGCCCCGCTGCATGCTTTACTCGGGGAATCAAAAAAAGGAGACAAAACTCCCGTTCTACGGAATCCGGAGGCTGAAGAAGCATTAATTAAGCGGCCAAAACACTCCTAGCGCACTACGAGCCGAATCAACCACTAACGCTCGTGACTGATGCATCCAACGTAGCAGTGGGAGCGGTTCTACAGCAGCAGCAAGGAAAGCAATGGGTACCATATGCGTTTTATCAGCGAAAATTGTCCCTTGCTGAAGAAAAGTACAGCGTATACGACCGGGAGCTGCTAGCTATTTACAGCAGTGTACGTCATTTCCGACACCTGCTTGAGGCGTCCGACTTTTTTATTCAAACGGATCACAAGCCGCTCATATACGCGTTCAATCAGAAATCTGATAGAGCGTCGCCTCGACAAGTCCGTCACCTCAGTTACGTATCGCAATATACGACGGACATTCGGCACATAGCAGGGAAATCAAATAACGTCGCCGACGCCTTGTCACGAATCGAACAAATTTCGATGCCTGCATGTTTCTCGACAAAGGAACTCATCGATTCTCAGCAGGCAGACACAGAACTTCAGCAACTATTGGAACACAACGAAACATCGCTCAAGCTGCAACCAATCACAGTTGAAAATCAGGGAAAACTGTATTGCGATACATCTACAAACAATATTCGTCCTTTTGTACCAAAGGCGCTACGAAGAAAAATGTTTGATATTTTTCACGAGCCGGCTCACCCTAGTGGGCGTGCCACTGCAAAAACCCTAGCAAAAAGATTTGTATGGATGAAGATGCAAAGCGACATCAAGGAATGGGCACGAACGTGTGTTCCTTGCCAGCGGGCAAAAGTGGGACGCCATCATCATAACCCGATCCAACAAATCTCTATGCCAGACAGCAGGTTCCAGCATGTACATTTGGACATCGTGGGACCGTTAATACCATCTTCAGGATATAAATACTGCCTCACTGTGATCGATCGCTTCTCGCGATGGCCAGAAGCGATTCCCCTGTACGATCAAACAGCGGAATCGGTCTCAAAAGCATTTTTTAACCACTGGGTGTCACGTTATGGCGCACCGCGGACCATCACAACCGATCAAGGGGCTCAATTTGAGTCAGCAATGTTCCGCTCATTGACAGCCCTCATTGGCTGTAGTAGAAACCGAACTTCGGCGTACCATCCAGCCTCAAACGCCTAATAGAACGCTGGCACAGGTCTTTAAAGGCGGCGATAATGTGCAACAATAAAAACCCTACATGGGTTGATATTCTGCCTACGGTTCTGCTGGGGCTGCGCGTGAGCTATAAGGAAGACATCGGCGGATCGAGCGCAGAAATGCTTTATGGCACGACGCTAAACCTCCCTGGCGAGTATTTAGTTCCAGCATCAAATGCAACTATCGGACCACACTGTTTCCTCGACAATTTAAGAGAAACCACGCAAGCATTACGACGCGTTCAAACAACGCATCACACTGACCGAAAAATCTTCAAAAACAAGCATCTCGACACATGTACGCACGTGTTTCTAAGGGTACGGACAAGACGGAGCGACGAGAGCGTCGAGTCGAGCATAGCGTCGAGTCCAGCATGGAACAGCTCATGGAATTGTGTTCATGTAGACGCGACGCGACGCAAAATTGTACACGAAATTTTACAGTGGCAGTCGAAACGATGAGTTCTTCAGAGTCGGATGAAGAGTTCTTCTGCCTTGAAAGCAATGCCGCGAAGTTGTGTTACTTTAAGACTTTGCAGTGGCGCAAATATTCCTGTCACCCGATAAATAGGAGACGACCAGAATGCGGAGAATACCATCACCTTTATGCAAACTTAAGATCGCATCCTGTTCGTTTTTTTGATTACATGCGAATGTCTATAGAAACATTTGATTACATCAAAGAAATGGTTTGTGGAAAAATGCAGAAGAGGTGGCAAAACTGCCACGCAAGGCCAATTGAAACAGCTGAGAGACTTATGATAACAATAAGGTAAGTGCGAACAATCAAAAATTAATAAAACTCGCCCAACTCCCTTTGTGCATTTCATCAGCTAAAATCAAGTGATCGAAATTGAAATATTTGATTAACTTCAAAATAAAATTCAAATATCTTTATATATAAAATATATTGTGTATACATATGTATATATGTATATATGTATATATATATATATATATATATATATATATATATATATATATATATATATATATATATATATATATATACAGCTGTGTTCATGAAAATAGTAGTGCAGGACCTCAAAACATTAAATATTCATGTTTCGACATTCTGACCATTGCAAATTGAACAAGTGTTCATATTTTTCTTCTAAGAACAGCATGCAAAGAAGAGAATAGGGATAAGATCTCGTTAGTTTTGCATTGGTTTGGATGTGTTTTTGTGAACTTTTGAGTGATGCACCGAAATTTGGCTGTTCATTAAAATAGCAACATGAAGTGTATATATAAATACATATATATATATATATATATATATATATATATATGTATTTATATATACACTTCATGTCGTGCATATGAAACTGCCTTCGGAGGAAGATTTTACGAAAATTGCTGAAGATTTTTATGATTTCGAATAAATCTTTCGCTTTTGGGATTTTCCAAACTGCATCGGAGCAATAGATTCACGCCATTTTCGTATCAATTGTCCTGAGCACTCCGGTTCCATGTATTACATTTACAAAAACTTTTTTTCCATCGTTCTTCAAGGAGTTGTCGATGCTCATTACAAATTCATTTTTATTGATGTTGGCGCCTACGGGAAACAAAGTGATGGAGGAACGTTCAGGACATCGAACATGCTTCATATGATTCAAACCAACAAATTGCACATTCCAAAAGAAAACTGTCTACCTTCTACATCTTTGACCGCACCAAATGTTTTTATAGCAGATGAAGCTTATCCACTTTTGAGAAATCTGCTGAAACCATATAGCAGAAAAGAGCTGAACTCAGAAAAAGAATATTTTAATAAAAGATTATCCCGAGCCAGAAAAACTGTTGAGTGCGCATTTGGTATCCTGTATTCTAAATGGCGAATAGCTTCAAAATGCATTGAGACTTCTGCTGAAACCGCGGACAATGTAATAAAATGCATTTGCCTTTTACACAATATAATCATAGACAAAGAAGGAGTAAATCATAATTTGAATGATATTCAGATGTTCCCGGAAACCCAGAATCCAGTCAACTCTGGCCGACCGTCAACCAGCGCCCAACATGTCAGAGATCTATTTGCTAATTATTTATGTAATCATCCAATCCAATGAAGACTGATTGATATGTCTGATCTCATACAGTTTGTTTCTTCATTACATATGAATAAATTTTTTTTTTTCATTTTTAATGTTTTTTAATCAGCAGAGAATTTCAAGTTGAAAATAAGGAGAAGGAATTTTTTTTTTTTAAGAAAATTTTTTTATTAAATCCTTGCGAAAAGTAAACAAATAAACAAATGAAATTCAAGACATTCCTTTTTTTTGATTTTTATATCACATTAATATGTTAGTATAAGTTTCGCTGTTCCCATGCACTTGTTGAAGCACTCTGATTTGTATCATTCCCAGAGAAAATATCCGTTATATCTGCATGAGTTGCTGTCTGAGGTGCACCATGGCCATAAACTCTGTCATTGATCCTTGGCATCATTTGTTGTATAATTTGCATGACATTAATTCTAAAAGCCATCTTGTCCATGTGCGAAAATCGTTTAACATATGGTAGAAGACTTTCAAAGAAAGACATGTCATCATCTTTTATAGTTTTTTTTTTGTTTTTTTCATGCAAGTATTCAATTTTTTCTTTTTCAATGTCAATTAGTTTTTGCACCACGATATCGCTTTGCCTATTTCTTTTTTTTATTTCACCGCTGCTTGCAAAATTACTCGTCGACAATCTTTTTTGTGAGCCTTCTGAAGAGCTATTATTTGGCGGAAGCACAAGAGAAACATTTGATAGATCGTCAGTGCAATCAGCCTCACCATTGCTCTTCGCCATTGCATCCTCTCATTGCATCCTGCATCAAGCTCATCCAAGGTCGACATCGATTCAATATTGCCGGATGACCTTCGTGGAGTAAATTGGTCTTTCAGAAACAACAGGCTTTCATAATATGGCCATGATTGTGGTTTTGGCGTACCCACACCTGCATCTCCAGATCGTTTATCTGGAATTTGTGCCTGAACTTTTCGAAATTTATCCCGTAGGCTTTTCCATTTGTTTCTGGCCATATTTTCTGCAAAAAATGAAATTAATATAAATATTGTACTCTCGAAACAAATTATGAAACAAAACCATAACTTACTTGAAACGTCAAACTCTTTCTCAATTTCACTCCAAAGTTTATCTAAAACATATCTATTATGATGATTGGGATCTGTTTGATCCCACAAAGACTTTCGTACAAAAACCGCGGTGATAAAATTTTCCACGTTCATCATGCACCCAAACGCCACAATAGAAATCAATAGACTATTCTGATCGCTGCTAAAAACCTCACCGTTGAATCATATGTACCCAAAATAAATAAAACATAATGTACCCAAATTTTCGAAAAAAAAACCCATCAACGCAATTCGTTTAGTTACTGTATGTCATCGAGACACATTTTACAACAACAAAATACATTACTGCACCGAGCAGTCGAGCAACGAAATCGATTCGAATCGATGTCGTTGCTACTATCAAATATCCACTCTTTGGTCGCTGCTTCGACATGGCCACTTCCATTTGGAAGTATGCGACCGATTTCGACGCGTTGCTTGACTCGACGCTCGCGACGCTCTCGTCGCTCCGTCTTATCCGTACCCTAAGGGTGGACTCACTCCGAAAATCTTTAACTAGACCGTACACTGGTCCACACAAAATCTTGAAACGAATTTCGAAAGCTCTGTATACCATAGACGTCAATGGAAAACCAATCAATGTGTCCACAGAGCGATTGAAACCGGCCTTTCTCGAAACGAAATCTACGCTTGCGACCAATGAAGGGCCAAAACGACCAGCATACACCAAGACTTATCAACCAGCACCTGCCAGGCGTCGATTTGCCGCGAGGTTCCCTCACTTGGAGGGGAGTGCTGTGGGGAACCCTCAAGTTCACGACAAAGTAGGTTGTGCGACCGATGAAATCTAGTCATCACTTTTTAGGTCGTGACACAAGTTTGTCTTTTTGTTAAAAATAATAAAAATAGTTCATGTGTCAAGACCGCTGTTTGTTTTGTTTTATATATAAAATATTAAGTGAGCAATTCCTCACACACATACTAATAATCGTAGATTGTTTTTCTGTTTGAATTTTATTTAGGTTGACCGACATTTTTTTTTGAATTCTTCAAACTAAAATCAGTTGCCCCTGTGAATGAGCTTCTAAGCCTACTTCATTGGCATTTCCGCCATTTTGGAATCCAAGAGAAACTGTCAGGTACCCAGGTGTCAGATAAGTGGGCCAGCAGACGAGCACTTGAGTGGGCATCACACAATTGCATTAAAATTACTGGTTTTGAGCCACGCCAAGTACTCAAATCTACTTAATTTGGATTACAGACTTTACCATAAGGTAAATGGTAAGTACTTACCTGTAGAAAGTTCACCCAGGCAGGCAGGAGCCCGTATTTTTTGAACAACACTTCACTTCACATTCCGTTGCCGGTGTTTTGATAGAAACTGAAGGTGTCACTGCCACTTTTAACCGTATCTTACACTTCTAATGGCTTTCTACACTTTTCAGCACTCACGTCGCTAAATTTGGTTCGAAAACACAGCTTGTTCTAGCTAATTTCATCTCAAAACCAATAGCATACTTGAGATTTGTTTGGTTTGTTTGTGTGTTCGATTTGACATTGACACCTGGGTTCTTGACAGCACCCCCTAAAGCTTGATAGGTGAAGGCGAGGGGGAGAAGAACGCTCGAGACACACACCTACAGGCGTTTACACGGATACCGCCACTCTAAAGTCTTATACCTCTATTATTACGGCCCGTACTTCTTGAATTCGGGTAAACTGGACTTGATGCCCCACACCCGGGAAATCCCGCCACCAGAGGGCGAAAAGGTGGTAGAAGGGTTGAAAAAATGAAGAAAAACAGACAAAATTATACAAAAAAATAAAAAAGAAGATAAAACTATTAAGAAAAAGAAAAAAAAGAAAGAAAAGAAGCCCCAAAAGCAAACGCACAACCACAAAAACACAAACATATTTGCCCGACATCTATCGGCGAGATTCATGCAACAGCTGTGTGGGGCATCAACTCCAGTTTTACCTTGAATTCTTCCTAGAACTCCTAGAAGTACGGGCCGTAATGCAGAGTAGTGACGTCACACTAGACTGTTCGAATTGCCGCAAAAAACACACGTAATCTTATGGGACGACCACGGAAAATCGTAAATTGTACAGGTTGTGTTGAAGTGAGTGAAGTGAAAATAAAGTGAGATCCGCGGAACAGTGCTAGTGAATAGCTAAAACACAAATTAATGCGGTGCGTGCGGTAAAATTAGAAAAAGTCGCTACGAAATGTTTATCGGTTGGTGTTAGGTTATGTGACGTTTTGTGTCGATTCACTGTCGATACAATTGATTGACATAAAATACAATTTATGACTAAATACTAGGCGCGTTTTTTTGCTCCTCTATCCAGCGGAGAGTAGAATGAGAGTAGAGTAGACGCATTGAAAACAACAACAACACTCCTACACCAGTGAATTCACTGGTGTAGGAGTGTTGTTGTTTTCAATGCGTCTACTCTACTCTCATTCTACTCTCCGCTGGATAGAGGAGCAAAAAAACGCGCCTACTATTATTATAACGCTTCCACGCATAAAAAACCAACGTTTTATTTATATTTTAGCTTAAAAATCCGCACGTAACATCTCCGTGTATATCGGCACTGCCAGATGGAAATGTCAAAATGTACGGCTCAATTGACGTCATAGCTAAAACGATAGCCTGACGGCCCGTACTTCTAGGAGGCATTGCTCCCAGCCTGAGTGGATTTTTGGCCAATATGTATTTAAAGCATTCGAATTTTTGTGCCAATGCAATGCCTCCTAGAAGAACGGGCCGTAATACAGAATGATGACGACAGAGCATCGGGAAAAATGTCGCGAAAAACACACATAGTCTTATGGAACGTCCGCGGGAAAATGTTGATTGTACGGGTTGTGTTGAAGTGAGTAAAGTGAAAACAAAAGGTCTGTTCCCGTACTTTCAGTAACTTAATTTTACTGAATTTTCCTGAATCATGTGGTGGGGAATTTCATGAAAAATACGGGAACGCTCTCATTGTATTTTCTGAAAATTAACAACCGAAAGTGTCAGTTTTCGGTTTTTGGGAGAACAATACTTATTATAAAGTCATCCTAAGCGGTAATAAATTATCGCCACAAAAATATTGGACATTCATAGCAACATTACGCCAAAAATATGTTGCTTGCCGCGCACATTTGAAAATATTTACTCCGTTTGACACTTTTCAGTATTTTTCAGTAGCTCAGACCAATGCCTTCTAGATGTACGGGCCGCAATGCAGAATGATGACGTCAGAGCATCGGGACAAATGTCACGAAAAACACACGTAGTCTTATGGGACGTCCGCGGGAAAATGTTAATTGTACGGGTTGTGTTACAGTGAGTGAAATTAAAACTAAAGTGGTTTATGCAGAACAGTGCTAGTGAACAGTTAAAACACAAATTAATGTGGTGCGTGCGGTATAATGTGGAAAATTCGCTACGAACTGTTTATCGGTTGGTGTAAGGTTATGCGATGGTTCGTGTCGATTTACTGTCGCGATACAATTAATTGTTACAAAGTGTACTTTGTGACTAAATATTATTATTATAACGCGTCCACGCACAAAAAACTAACGTTTTATTCATATTTTAACCAAAAAACCGCAAGTGAAATCTCCGTGTACATCGGCACTGCCTCGGGGAAATGTCAAATTTCCTAAACTAATGACGTCACGGCGAGAACGATTACGTAGCCTGACGGCCCGTACTTCTAGAAGGCATTGCTCAGACCCTACTGAAATTACTGAAAAAGGGGAAATTTTCAGTTTTCAGTAAAACGGAGTACGGGAACAGCTTCATTGCAATTATGCTTGAGTTACAATCAATGCAACCAACATTTGCTGCCAAGTTTTGTTGGTGGAACGAGTTACAATCAATGCAACACAACATTTACTGTCATCTGTCACTGGCTATATTAAAGAAATTGCTGTCCGATAATTTGGATCCTTTAAAGTCTCGGAAAGAGATATCAGTGAATATTTTATCCTCTAAAAGCTGCGGAGTATAATGCAAAGCAAAAATGAGACAAAAAAATACAAATTCTGATTGTCATTTGCATATGACATTTCCCATTTCCCGGACTCTCATAGGAACAGGTGGAATTGGATATTTTCAAAAATGTTGTTGCCATGCCAAGTTTGAGATATGAGCAAACTCTGCTGCCAAGCAAAGTTGTGTTGCATCATTGTAACTGCTCTCATACGTTCTCATGGGTTCAAACTCATTTTGACGTGCAACAAATGTTGGTTGCATTGATTGTAACTCTAGCTTTAATCGCGATTAATCGCAATTAATCGTGTTACGGGAACAGACCTAAAGTGAGATCCGGGGAACAGTGCTAGTGAACAGCTAAAACACAAATTAATGCGGTGCGCGCGGTATAATTAGAAAAATTCGTCACGAAATGTTTATCAGATGTTCTTAGGTTATGTGGTGTTTGGTGTCGATTCATTTTCGATACAATTGATTGACACAAAATGCAAGTTATCACTAAATATTAACACTACAACGCACTTATTTTGTATCAATTTATTGTATCGCGAAAGCAAATCGACACGAAGCTTCACATAACCTAACAACTGATAAACATTTCGCAGCGAATTTTTCCAACTAAACCGCACGCAACGCATTTATTTGTGTTTTAAGGCTGGTACTGAGTTCGAGTTCACGTGAAATTTTGACATGTCTCCATTATCTGGTCATTCTTTCGAGCGAAAATTTTGGCAATGGAAAAAAGCAGAGACAATGCTCATTTCTGACGGATAAAATGTCAAGAATTTCACTTTTCGATCGATTTTCTTATTGGAAAGACATTTGCACTGCTCCATTTTCAAATTGAAACACCAAATGTCACTTTTTATCTCGAAAGAATGAACTGCACAAACTTAATTGGCGTGAAACGATTGGAGACTTGTTTCAGTGCCATCTACGTTTTCAACGCGAAAGCAACTTCAAAGCAACTTTTCATGCTAAGAACACAGTACCAAACTTGCTTATTTTCAAGCTAAATTTTCGCCGAAACCAATTTCACGTGAAATTTTGTATGAAAATTTCACGTGAAATCCAACTCAGTACTATGCTTTAGCTGTTCACAAGCACTGTTCCGCATATACCACTTTGTCTTCATTTCACTCACTTTAACACAACCCGTACAATTAACATTTTCCCGAGGGCGTCCCATAAGACTACGTTTGTTTTTCGCGACATTTTTCCCGATGCTCTGACGTCATCATTCTGCATTACGGCCTGTACTGTTGTGTACACTTGACACTTGACGTTTCGACACTGGTCGAAATGTCAAATATCATATAAATGGCGACTAGAGCGCCCTAATTGCACGCGGTGGTAAATACCTGGAACTAGGTAATTATTTTTGATTCGCGCAGATTTTTTTGAAAAGCTTAACTGTAATACTATTGCTATAAAAGCTCAGGATTAGAATCAATAAAGATCAATCTGCATTGGTAAGCCAAATTATAAGCGGCGACCAAAACTTCCGAAAAGAATCGTTTTTCTTTATTCTAAAAACGTGTTACTCTCGGAAAGATTAATTCAGGTTTTGCAGAAGCGGCGACAGGCTCGCCAAAGCAAAGCCTTTGTTGGTTCAACTAGTGAGAAATACTCTGTCTGATTTTTGCATAAGCGGCGACAGGCTCGCCAAAGCAAAAAAAACAGGAATCTCGAGCGAACCAAAGCGTTAGGCAAACAATCAAAGTTATTGCAACTTTACATGGCGACCGTGCCAACGGCGGACCAAGGGAATTTAGAGTCCAACCTTCCCAAAGAAGGAGGACCTCAACCACGGGAGGACCCGCGGATCATCCAAGCGCGGAAGGACGAACTAAAACGAACGGAAATACCATATCAGGACACCCGAAGAAAGACAAAAAAACGCGGAGGAAGGATTGTATATTTGAGGAGGCTCCGAGCGGCGCTTAGAAGGGTAGCAACAGACGAAGAAAATCCACCACCCTGGGAACGACAAGGCGAGTTGTTCCAACAGATAGAAAACATAACCAACGAATTAGAAAAAAACAAATATAAACAAACATAAATATAAAAACATGAACATGTATACATAAAATCAGTTAGAACGCATGAATTAAATTAAATAAATGAAAATGAATTATTGTTATGAATTATAGTTAAAAAAAAAAATAAATGAAAACTAAACAGAAAACAATATATTTTTATTAGAATACAAAAAATTTTTTTTTTTTTTGAAACAAAATGGTCCATGGTATGAACATTATTTTTTAAATGGAAGAGCAGATAAATGCCATTTCGAAAATTATAATTAATTTAAAAAAAACTCCGGGAAGGGTATACAAAAGCGATACCATAATAGAAAAATTAAGTGATATCGAAGATTTGAAGAAAAGAGTACTAGATACAGAAGATAGTTCAGAATTGCGAAAAATATTCTTAGATAAATATAGTGTAGCGAAAGAGTTATTAGAGGAAAAATTAGAACAAGCAGTAGAAAATAAAATGGGAACTTTCAATATAGAAATAGCTTTAAAATCAATACCAACTTTCAATGGAAACCCAAAAGAGGTGGATGCATTTTTAACCATAGTTGGGTTACTAAATGAAAGTCTTAATGAAGAAGGAAAAGTGAATTTATTGAATTTTGTTAAAAATGTAAAGTTAGGAGCAAGCGTGAAGGTACAACTAAGTACATTAGAAATAAACAATTATTCAGCGCTAGAAAAACACTTAAAAAATAGGTACAAAAGTAAGAAAACATTACAGCAAATACACACGCAGCTGGGTCAGCTACAGCAACGCGGAACTGTAGAAAAATATGGAGAAAAATTGTCAGAGCTCATTAGTGAATTGAGCGATATCCAAATAAATAGTCTAGGACAAAATACAACTGCACAAGAAAAGGCAGTGATAGTAAAGTCTAATGATTCTTACGCGCTTACAATTTTCAAAAATGGATTAAATGAAACTCTTAAACCTACTATTTTTGCTGCGCAACCTAAGACATTCATAGAAGCGATACAGATCGCAACTGAATTTGAAACGAGTAATAGAACACCGGAAAATGTAATGTATATTAATAGAAGACCGAATTATAACCAACAATATAACCATAATGGTAGAAACACATTTAATAGTAATAACACGTCTCATGGCTATAACAATAACAGGAATTACGGCACCAACCAGAATAGAAATTATAGAGACAATTATAATTCAAGATCAAGTGAAATGAACAATGCAAATAATTACAGAAATAACAGAAACACTTATAATAATAGAAATAACGAGTGGAATCAAAATAATACTAATAGAAATAATAATTATAGAAATAACAATAATACTAGAAACAATTACAGCTCAAGGGGAAATGAAGTAAATCGAAATCACAGAAACTATGATAACAGCAGAACCAATAACAGAAATTTCAATGAGAGGAGACAACGAATAAATATAGTCCAGGGAAACTCGATGAGCCCGGAGGCCAGCGACAACGAACAATAAAAGTTGACCCCGGGACCAAGACAGAAAAAATATTACTACTTAACAGACATCTCGAAAATTATGTCTCAATTTACTGCAAAGATAATAGAAAATATTTAAAATTATTGGTTGACACTGGAGCAGATGTGTCACTATGTAAAGCAAGTGCGATTCCGGATGATCAAATCATAAATGAAGACAAAAGATGTAAATTTTCCGGAATAACCGAGGAACAAATACAGTCGATTGGAACGACTAATTTAAATTTGAGTATTGATGGAAATAACATCAATTTTCCATTTCAAATAGTGGAATCTGATTTTCCAATTCTTACGGACGGAATATTAGGAAGGGATTTTCTTACCCAAAAATTAGCAAGAATAAGCTATGAAACATATACAATAACAATGAATATAAATTATGAAGACCATACTATACCTATTGCTACAAGAAAACATAGAGTTGCAGTACCACCAAGGTGTGAATACGTATGTCCCATCGATATTAATATAGAGGAAGATAGTGTAACCACAAATAAAGAAATTAAACCAGGAGTTTATATAGCCAGTTCAATAATCCCAGTAAAAGGCGTAAAACACATTAAGATATTAAACACAAATGAAGAAGAGGTAATACTCGAAAATTTTAAAATTGAAACCGAACCGTTAAGAAACTTCAAAACTTATGAAACAAGTAAATCAGTAGCTCGAAACATCAGAGACGAACAAAGATTTAAAGACATATTAAAACATTTTAAAATAAATCATCTGAATGCGAAAGACCAAAAGTCTCTACTAGAAATTCTTAAAACATACCAGCATATATTCCACTTAGAAGGTGAAGCTTTATCCACAAACAACTTCTACACTCAAAAAATACAAGTTACAGATACCACACCGACATACATAAAGAACTACAGGTTACCTCATACACATATTAACGAAATAAATAAACAAGTACAGGAATTGTTAGACAGCAAGGTCATCGAAAATTCAACCAGCCCCTATAACTCACCATTACTTCTAACACCGAAGAAAAGTGAACAAGGCGCAAATAAATGGAGACTAGTGGTTGATTTTAGAGCACTAAATAAGAAAATAGTCAACGATAAATTCCCTCTAACAAGGCTAGAAGATGTTCTAGATAGTCTGGGGAGAGCTAAATATTTCTCTACTTTAGACATGACAAGTTCATTCCATCAAATAGAGCTTACGAAAGAGTCACGACCATTGACAGCTTTCACAACAAACAAAGGGCACTACCAGTTTAAACGACTACCATTCGGTTTGACAATTTCCTCAAACAGTTTTCAACGCATGCTAACCATAGCTCTGAGTGGACTGGACTCAGCAGCTTTTCTATATGTAGATGATATAATTGTTTTCGGCTGCAGTTTAGCACACCATAATTCAAATTTAATACGAGTACTTGAAAGATTGAAAAAATACAATCTTAAATTGAACCCTAAAAAATGCAATTTCCTGAGAAGCGAAGTGGTTTACCTGGGACATCTGATAACCAAGGATGGAGTTCGCACTGACCCCGGAAAACTAGATACAATAAAAAAGTACCCAGTACCAACAAATCCAGACGAAGTCAGAAGATTCGTCGCATTCGCCAATTATTACCGTCGATTCATCCCCGACTTTGCTAAAATAACGAAATGTCTAAACGATCTACTAAAAAAGAAAATTGAATTTAAGTGGACACAGCAATGCCAAACAACATTCGAATTGCTTAAAAGCAAACTAATGAATGCACCAATTCTACAATACCCGGACTTTAGCAAACCATTCATAGTCACAACGGATGCATCGGACTATGCGTTAGGCGCAGTACTGTCACAAGGTGACATAGGACAGGACTTACCCATAACTTACGCGAGTAGAACTCTCGTTAAACACGAAATAAACAAATCTACAATAGAAAAAGAATTACTGGCGATACATTGGGCAATAAATTTCTTCAAACCATATCTTTTTGGAAATAAATTTACGGTGGTCACTGACCATAGACCACTGATATCGTTATTCACACACAAAAACCCATCATCAAAAATGACACGCATAAGAGTCGATTTATGTGATTATGACTTCGACATAATATACCGAAAAGGAAAAATGAATGTCAATGCGGATGCACTATCACGCATCAAGTTAAGCTCAGATACATTAAAAGAAATGATCCCGAAACAAGACCATAACGTTAAGAACAAAAATATATTAGCAGTCACAAGAAACATGACCAGAGAAAAATACAACACACCAACGATAGAAGCACATGAACCAAACCGAAACACAAAGTTAAATGAAACGTATATATGGAACAGCGAATTGTTGGCTGACATAAAAAATTTAATAAACCTAAAATTTGAAACGGGGAAAAATACAAGGATAAACATTGAAAATAACCAAGTTAAAATTGAATGCAGTGATAATCCATCGGAATTAGTTTCGTTACTGGAGAAGCTGACGTCAATAGTGACAAGGAAAAATATAACAATGATATACTTGAAAGAAACTGATGAAATATTTAACATAATAGGGAAAAATGAATTCAAAGACATATTCAATAAATTACAACAGTGTACTCAATCAAAAGGCAAAAAAACCCTAAAAATTATAATATACAAACCCCCCAAAAGAATAACAGATAAAATAATACAATTTAAATTGATAAATGATTACCATACAACACCCATAGGAGGACATTTAGGTGTGAGAAAAACGATATTAAAACTCAAACAGAAATACATATGGAAAAATATGAACAAAATGATAAAAACATTTATTAACAATTGTGAAACTTGTGCTAAAAATAAACAGACAAAACATATAAAAGAAAACCAAATTATAACAGATACACCTGCTAACACATTCGAAACAATCGTCATAGACACAGTAGGGCCACTTAGGTTGAGCAACAACTATAGATATATACTCACAATGCAGTGCGAATTATCAAAATATGTTATTGCCTATCCAATAGAATCAAAAGACGCTAAAACTATCGCGAAAACAATGGTTGAACAATTAATATTAAAACACGGCCTTTTCAAAAAACTGAAGTCAGATAATGGAACTGAATTCACCAATGAGCTAATGGCAAACATTTGTAGTATGTTAAAAATAGAACAAGTATTCTCGACACCCTATCACCATGAAACACTCGGGACAGTGGAACGTAATCACAGAGTATTAAACGAATATTTATTGAACTTTACCAATGATTACGAATGGGATAAATGGGTACCTTACTATAGTTTTGCATACAACACTAGCCCCCATGTAGATACACAATACTCTCCATACGAATTAGTATATGGCAGATTACCTCATCTACCTAAAGACATAATAGAAAAAGATGAACCAATAAACAATATAGATAATTATGCTAATGAACTAAAACTCAGGTTAAAAAATAGTATCAGCCTAGCACGAAAAATAATCGATAGAGTAAAACACGAAAGAAAACTCAAATTAGACAATTTTGCAAAACCATCAAACTTGAAAGTAGGAGATTTAGTACTAGTACGAAATATGAATAGAAAGAAATTACAAAACACATACCACGGACCATACGAAATAAAATTCAGAGATGGCGTAAATTCAGATATCTTAATAAAAAACAAATGTAAAAGATATCACAACAATTTGTTAAAGTTATACAAGCCACAGACAAGAATCATAATGTAATAAACTATAAACTTACAAATAGATATTTCCACAAAAAAAAAAAAAAAAAAAAAAAAATTATAGAATCAAACAATATGTACACTATAAGTTAAGATTAAACTACAGAAAACATCAAGAAAAGAAATATATATATGAAATCACGAATTAAATAGAATTAAGTCAGAACAAAATTAAGAATAATCAAGTTATATGAAATTGTAATGTATATAAAATTTCGATTAACGAAAAATGAATTAAATAGATTTAAGTCAGAACAAAATTAATAAAAACCTCAAATTATATGAAAATGTAATGTGCGAATCAAAAAATTAAAATTCAAAAAAAATTTCTTTTCACACAAAAGAAAATTTTTTTTTCCCAAAGAGAGAGGGTGTTGTGTACACTTGACACTTGACGTTTCGACACTGGTCGAAATGTCAAATATCATATAAATGGCGACTAGAGCGCCCTAATTGCACGCGGTGGTAAATACCTGGAACTAGGTAATTATTTTTGATTCGCGCAGATTTTTTTGAAAAGCTTAACTGTAATACTATTGCTATAAAAGCTCAGGATTAGAATCAATAAAGATCAATCTGCATTGGTAAGCCAAATTATAAGCGGCGACCAAAACTTCCGAAAAGAATCGTTTTTCTTTATTCTAAAAACGTGTTACTCTCGGAAAGATTAATTCAGGTTTTGCAGAAGCGGCGACAGGCTCGCCAAAGCAAAGCCTTTGTTGGTTCAACTAGTGAGAAATA
The DNA here is from genome assembly GCA_963978885.1 of Nemotelus pantherinus. Classification (NCBI taxonomy): domain Eukaryota; kingdom Metazoa; phylum Arthropoda; class Insecta; order Diptera; family Stratiomyidae; genus Nemotelus; species Nemotelus pantherinus. The sequence continues at coordinate 142,515,005 of OZ022263.1, forward strand.
CTCTGTCTGATTTTTGCATAAGCGGCGACAGGCTCGCCAAAGCAAAAAAAACAGGAATCTCGAGCGAACCAAAGCGTTAGGCAAACAATCAAAGTTATTGCAACTTTACAGTACTTCTAGAAGGCATTGGTATAACCCAGCCCCTGGACACGGACGGTATAACTTTCCATCATTAGCCCCTTCAATCCTCTCGCGCAGAAAGCATGTTGAAATTGCCTTTCGGCCATTTCGACCTAATTGTCAAATTGGAGGGGAACTACTTGGATTTGACCAGATTTGACAATGAGTAGCTAAAAAATTGCTACCCTTCAATGTAAATCTTATGGGCATGTCCACTAGATTTCTACTACCTCACTGGTATAACTACTGGTTGTGTTGTGTGCAGTGAGGTAGTAGAAATGGAGTGGACATGCCCATAAGATTTACATTGAAGGGGATGGTAGCGCTGACGCTGACATCAATATTTCACCATTGGCCTCGATGTTACCTGAAGCATAGTACTGAGTTCGATTTCACGTGAAATTTTCATACAAAATTTCACGTGAAATCTGTTTCGGCGAAAATTTAGCTTGAAAATAAGCAAGTTTGGTACTGTATTCTTAGCATGAAAAGTTGCTTTGAAGTTGCTTTCGCTTCGAAAACATAGATGGCACTAAAACATGTTGTCAATCATTTCACGCCAATTTAGTTTGTGCAGTTCATTCTTTCGAGCGAAAAAGTGACATTTAGTGTTTGAATTTGAAAATGGAGCAGTGCAAATGACTTTCCAATAAGAAAATCGATTGAAAATTGAAATTCTTGATATTTTATCCGTCAAGAATGAGCAGTGTCTCTGCTTTTCTCTGTTGTCAAAATTTTCGCTCGAAAGAATGGGCAGATAATGGGGAAATGTCAAAATTTCACGTGAACTCGAACTCAGTACCAGCCTTGAGACATCCGCCACGAGCAATCAACTCATCAATTTCATATTCAATTTTTCCAAATTCACAAATATGCAATGTAAACATTCTTTGGCCATAAATTCAATCGAGACATGTGAAGAAAAGCTCAGTTTGTAATTCCATTCCAATCGTGCGATCGAATAAAACTTTGTAACGTTGAAATTGTTCGTTTTTTTTTTTATCATTCCGGAGTCCATAACTATAACTGACGCAGTCTTATAGGCGGTGAAGTGAACTCGGCTATTGAGAAATTACTCCGTAAAGTGCCAACGGTTTATTGTCACGGCGGAAGTGAAAAGTTCTCGAAGGAACAAATTGACAAGTGAATTGGTCGTAAATTATTCCGTGAAGTGCCAACGGGTTATTGTCACGGCGGGATATAGAAAACGGAAAGATCAAATCCACTAAGTGCGAAGTGCCCTATATCGCCGGATAAGCGGAAAATAAAATCGAATTCCACCAGATTAGTGGAAAGGAAGTTCCAGACAGCCGAAACACAATTCATCAGCCATGAACCGAACTTCCATGGTTTGCATGTTAGTACATATTAAATAAAAATTGAATATTATCATTCTTTTTACATGCCCCTCTATAAGAAATCTTCCCCAACGAAAAAACCTTACCCAGAATTCGACAACATTAGAAATAGGTTAAGCAAGCGATTTTTAAAATTTTATGAAATTAATAACAAAGTGATCGCGAGTGATTCAAGTGGTGTTTTAAGTTCAATAAGTGAAGAAAAAATTTCAGAAAAAATTTGGTACCGGTACTAAAGTTAACGTGACATCCGTGGACATATTCAACTCGCTCGGAATCGCGGATGCGATAAAGGATCTCCCGAAATTCGACGGGAATCCTCGACTTTTATACGACTTTCTTGACAATAGGTGCGTTTTATTATACATCCAGAGTAGTGCAGGATATCGATTTGCACACGAAACAACAACAACATCCAGAGTACAAACACTTGTGAATTCAGTGGAGTTCGTACTCGTGCTCTCTGTGGAACGTATTTCGAAAAGTCATATCAACTGGAACAGTTGGAATTTTCAAAAATTTCCATGTCACCCTGGCAACCAGGAAATTTTGAAATGACAACTGTCTGGCAGAAAAAACTCGCGTGCTACTCTGGATCGTTTTATTATGCATCCAGGATACCTACTACACTCTGGATGAAAATAAAACGCAGCTAATGTCGACGAAATACTCGGGTTGATAGCTTTTACGAACGGTACAAGCTATGGCCAATTACTTTTGCGGGCCATTAGAAATAAAATCGTTGGACCGGCCAACGAGGTTTTGAATATGTATGGGACACCTCTTAATTGGACTACAATTAAGGAGCATCTCATATTACATTACGCTGACAAACGCAACGAGACGTCACTTATACGGGACCTTCATAAAATGAAACCATCCGCGTGTTAGCTCTTGTGGTGGAAGGTTGTAGCCGGAAAATTGCTGAGAAATTCGCCTTTCTCCGAAGGACGGTTTTTCTCTGAAATTGATAATACGTGTATCAAAGTGTCTTAAACTGCGGTTTCGTGTTCGTTGCGTTGTTTTGAGTCACTTATGTGTTTGTGTTGTCTAGAGTAAAAATTTGAGGTCAAACCAGCCGCTGGACACGGACGGTATAACTTTCCACCATTAGCCCCTTCAATCCTCTCACGCACAAAGCATGTTAAAGCTGCCTTTACGCCATTTCGACCTCATTGTCAAATTGGAGGGGAACTACTTGGATTTGACTCGATTTGGCAATGAGTTGCTAAAAAATTACTACCATCCCCTTCAATGTAAATCTTATGGGCATGTCCACTCCATTTCTACTATCTCACTGGGTCAAACGGGTGTTATCGTAAACCGATGGCTGATACGAATCGTCATAAGCCAACATAATCCTTGTCAAAAGGGATCTAGTATTTAAAAAAGAAATAAAATGAAACAGACGACGGAAACCATCGAAAAATTCTATAGTGAAATAGTTGAAATATTTGCGAGTTTAACAAATCATGTAAGCATCCACGAAAAGGATGCTAGTGTGATCAGTGCGAAAAGGGTTCTATTCTCGGAAATGTGTCTTAATGCCTTTCTATCAGGCAGCAGGGAGCCTCTGGGCTCAACGATTCGGGCAATGAAACCACAAACCTTAGCGGAAGCATTCTCCTTCTGCATCAAGGAGCAAAATATTTTCTACTCGAAGAGTGAAAATAATAAACCATTTTCACAATTGCTAAAAGGAAAACCATTAAGTTTCCCACAAAGTGGCTTAAGTAGTCGATTGCCAACACAAAACAATAACAACCCTCAGAAACTTTTCTCTTATCCCCAACAAAATAACTTGCCTTTTGGATTTTCTCAACCAATTTTCAACGTACCACGACAAACATTTAGTTCGTCTTATAACCCCCAACGACAATTCAGTTCACAAAATTATACTTTTCAACAAAATATGAGACCATTTAATTTTCAACGACAACAAATTAATGTACACAAATTCGCCAAAATTCTAATAACTTTTTCAGGTCCACTGGTCCACCCAACTTTGTTAGTGAAGAATTGTTCCATTTAAGTGAAAATGATAACACTGATGAGAATACTCATGACTACGCTGTTTTAAGTCCCTATCCAGACCCTCCACATGTTTTGAATCTTGACAATTACTATAATCTGCATCAAAATGATAATGAATATATTTCTGATAACTATGACAACAATCAACAAAATAATATTGAATATCCTCAAGTAGTGGAACATGAAATCGACGAAAACTTTCGATAAACTGCCTTGAAAAGTCAGCCAGATACCTAGATGTAAACAAGCATGGATTCATTCTCCCTTACATAAATATATTCTCGGCCTTCGGTCGACCTTTAGAATTCCTCGTTGACACTGGTTCCTCTTCATCATTTTTAAACCCGGAGTTTATCCACCCTGACGATATTGTAGAAACAAAACCTATTAACATTACTACAATTTTAAATAAATACGCTATTAACAAGGAGGTAGTCCTCCCAAACTTTAGTGAATTCAAAACACCTGGACTAACAAGATTTCTAGCATTTAAATTCCACGGATACTTTAACGGGCTACTTGGTCTAGCTAGATGCAATGACTTCAATTGGAGTTAAGTTAGATCTAGTAAAAAAGGTTCTTACTACAAAAAACGCAGTAATCCCCCTACATTTTAAACCTAATTTCACCTCCGGGAAATATGTGATTCAACCTTATTCTAAAATTATATCCAAAATCCCAGTTGATATTCAAAATGGAGATATCTATATTAAAACAACGGAAATTGAACGCGAACTTTATATTCCAGAAGGAGTATACTCAGCCCAGGATTGGTATAGTTGGGCAGAAGTGATAAACCAGTCCAATATTGAGAAATGCTTCTATTTAGATCAACCCTTAAAAGTTGAAAAATTCTCAGATGAAATCTATACTGAGATCAATAACTTTAACATACACTACCAAGACCAAGAAAACTTCGACACCAAGAGTGTAATAGATTCTTTACGAGTCAACCACTTAAACTCTGAAGAGAAGAAAGCTCTTTTAAAGATTTATAGAGAATACGAAGACGTATTCTTCAAGGAGGGTGATAAATTGTCCTTTACAAATGAAATAAAACATCAGATAAAAACTATAGATGATTTGCCTATCTATACAAAATCGTACCGCTACCCTTACATCCATAAAGATGAAGTACGACAGCAAATCACCAGTATGCTTGAACAAGGAATAATCCGTGATGCTAGCGGTAAACAAAAGTGGCGACTGGTGATCGATTATAGAAAACTAAACGAAAAGACAATAAGTGGCAAATATCCCCTTCCTAACATTAATGAGATCTTGGATAAATTAGGGAAGTGTATGTATTTTTCCACACTGGATCTTGCGAACGACTTTCACCAAATTGAGATGGATCCGAAAGATGTTCAAAAGACGGCTTTTACCGTGGATGGAGGACACTTTGAATATGTTCGAATGCCTTCCGGGCTTAAAAATGCCCCGGCCACCTTTCAAAGGGTTATGGACAATGTCCTTAAAGAACTTCAAGGTACGGTTTGTCTCGTCTACCTAGATGACATTATCGTATTCTCCACCTCGCTCCAAGAGCATACTGAAAACCTTCGCAAAGTCTTTGCAAAATTAAGAGAAGCCTATTTCAAAATTCAACCTGATAAATCAGAATTTTTACATAAGGAAGTCGCATTTCTAGGGCATGTCGTAACTACAGAAGGAGTTAAACCCAATCCAGAAAAAACAAAAGCTTTAAGAGAATTTCCTATTCCCCGGTCACAAAAAGAAATCAAGTCCTTTTTAGGCCTCCTAGGCTATTATCGTAAGTTTATTAAAGATTTCGCCAAGCTAACTAAACCTCTCACAGCATGTCTCAAAAAAGGAAAAAAAAATCACACTAGACGAAACATATGTTAAAACTTTTAATCTCTATAAAGATTTGTTAACCAATGATCCAATCCTCCAATACTCTGATTTTTCAAAACCCTTCGTGCTTACTACAGACGCTAGCAACTACGCTATCGGGACCGTACTTTCTCAAGGACCTATTGGTAGTGATAAACCCATATGCTACGCAAGTAGAACACTAACCAATAGTGAAATCAACTATTCTACCATCGAAAAAGAACTGTTGGCGATTGTATGGGCAACCAAATATTTCCGTACTTATTTGTTTGGAAGGAGATTCAAAATAGTTACCGACCACAAGCCTCTTACTTGGATAATTAGTTTCAAAGATCCAAATTCGAGATTGATCCGATGGAGGCTTAAGCTAGAAGAATATGACTACGAAGTTGTTTACAAAAAAGGGACATTAAATAGCAACGCCGATGCTTTGAGCCGAATCAAATTACTTAATCCGCTCAACACAGAAATAAACGCCACAGAGCAAACGAGTCCCCAAGAAGAATCCGTGCCATCATCTACCAGAGCAACTGTCCATTCTGCGGAAGAAGACATGAATGATGGGATACCCATTTCTGAAAAACCCCTAAACGAGTTCTCCTTGCAGTTAATCTTAAAACAATCTAACAGGCCACCTTCAACTTCACTTCAAATGCTTTACAGAAACAAACAAAGAAGAATGGTACAAATATCAAGTAATTCAGAATCAGAAGTCATCAATGTTATGAAAAATTGTTTGGCACCTAATCGACTAAATGCTATCTATTGTGATGATCATATTTTTAGAACTGTCCAGGATGTGTATTCAAAATTTTTCTCCCAATCACGCATATTTAAACTCATTAGATGCACACAAATTCTTAAAGATATTACCGATAATGACGAACAGGACCAAATTATACATAGTTATCATACAAACAATAATCACAGAGGTATCAATGAAACTACCTCACACCTTCAACGAGAATATTATTTCCCTTTTATGAAACAAAAATTAACAAAAAATCATAAATAATTGCGAAACCTGTCAAACGATGAAATATGACCGAAAACCTTCGAAAGTAAAGTTCATGATTCCTGCTACTCCGAATAAACCGCTTGATATAGTACATACCGATATTTACTCAATAAACAATAAAAAAATGCTGACTATTGCAGACAAGTTTTCTAAATTTATCGCAGCTTACACTCTTCCAATCACTAACAGTCTTACAATTATAAAATCCCTAAAACACTACATTAGTTTACACGGAATCTAGTTATCACGGAATTCTGGCCCAGAATTCACTGCATTAATTTTTAAAGACTTTTGTAAACAATATAGTATTAATCATCATATAACATCATATCAACAAAGCACGAGTAACGTTACAGTAGAAAGATTGCATTCCACCTTAACTGAAATTTACAGAATCATACATAAAGAACATAGAGAAAAAGATCATGATGAAATTCTTAGCGAAACTATTATAACCTACAATAACTCAATTCATTCCGCAACAAAATTCACTCCCTACGAAATTTTCTATGAAACTTACACCTAGGTTTAGTAAACATAAGGTTAAGAAAAATAAAAACGTAACGTTAATTACGACTAAGAATAGGAAACTCCATAAATCAAAAGTTAAGAAAAAACGCAAATTTCAGGTTTCTCCAACTAATGACCACAATAGGACAGAAGATGGAAATACACGGCCTGACGAACAACAACGGGATTCTCCCACTCCAACTGGGACAGGCTAAAATCATTCGAGGTTATAATAATCTATTACACATAATCCAACTCGACCAATACCAAGCCAACATAAATAAAATAGAAACCTCGTTACTTGCTCTCGACAAAATTGACGCACTCACAGACTCAATAAGCGTAACGAAACTTAAGTTGAACGAACTTGAAAATAAACTAGATTCACTGACTCCGAAATTCAAAACAAAAAGGGGACTTATAAATGGACTAGGGACACTTATTAAGGGAATAACCGGTAACATGGATGCAAACGATGCCATACGGCTGAACAAAGAAATAGAATCAATAATGACCAACGAAAATTCTTTGAAAAGTGAAATGAATCAACAAGCCGCAATTAATAGTAAAATGATACAACGTTTCGAAAACATTACAAAGCATATAAACTTGCAGCAAGATACAATAACACACTACTTGAAATACACTCAAGATCAAATACAAAATCAAATTAGAATCGATAGCAACAATATATTAGCAATAAATGAAAATAATGGAGAAATAGAAAGTTCACCCAGGCAAGCAGAAGCCCGTATTTTTTTAACAACACTTCACTTCACATTTCGTTGCTGGTGTTTAGATAGAAACTGAAGGTGTCACTGCCACTTTTAACCGTATCTTATACTTCTAATGACTTTCTACACTTCTCAGCACTTGCGTCACTAAATTTGGTTTGAAAACACAGCTTGTTCTAGCTAATTTCATCTCAAAACCAATAGCATTCTTGAAAATGGTTTGGTTTGTTTGTGTGTGCGACATTGAGTCCTGGATACTTGACAGCACCCCGTAAAGCTTGAGAGATGATGGCGAGGAGGAGAAGAATGCTCGAGACACACACCTACAGGCGTTTACACGGATACCGCCACTCTAAAGTCTTATACCTCTATTATAAAACTTCTCCACTTCGAGAATTGCGAAGTCAACATTGATGGCATAGAGTACACCACCGTTGAAAGCATACATTGGGATGAAATAAGCATCTATCCTGCAATGCTCAAGAACCAGGAAAACAATTATACGACCGGTATCAACTTAAAGAAATTAGAAGACTATACATTTTTTGAAGAATACTCCACCGAACGACTCAAAATCCTTATTCAACCGGAAAAATTATACATTACGGTAACCGTATTGGGCACTACTCTGGCCATTATCTTACTTCTGGCCGCATTAATCCTAATAAAAGACTTCAAACAAAAACAGTTCTACTTTTCAAATTCTGCGAAAGCTCCTGCCAATGAACCTCACGGATTTCGTTTCATCTGGCCATCGCTTTCGTCTACGGGGGGAGGTGTTACGATCAACGACCCTATACATGACCCAACAACGACCATTCAACGCTGACACTGACGCTGACATCAATATTCATTCAACGCTGACGCTGACATCAATATTTCACCATTGGCCTCGATGTTACCTGAGACATCCGCCACGAGCAATCAACTCATCAATTTCATATTCAATTTTTCCAAATTCACGAAAATGCAATGTAAACATTCTTTGGCCATAAATTCAATCGAGACATGTGAAGAAAAGCTCAGTTTGTAATTCCATTCTAATCGTGCGATCGAATAAAACTTTGTAACGTTGAAATTGTTTGCTTTTTTTTTATCATTCCGGAGTCCATAACTATAACTCGCGCATATGCGCCGAGGTAAACCACGCAAAGCATATCTTGCACCCAAACATAACATTCTGAACAGCCAGAAAAGTGGCATGCTCCTTAAGCAACCTTTTGCTCAATTTTTGCTATGAGCTGTCCGTACGTAAAGTGGTGATGAGATACAACTTGACGTAAGTTCGCTTATGCGCTGTATAGGCACTTATGTTCACTCCTGTTTGCGTATGTCAAAAAGTGCCTGTTTTGCTCTAAAACTAGTCGGTTTTGAAAGACGATTACGGTCGCAGACTCATCTTTGGTTAGGGCTTATCCCTGAAAATACCCTAAGTAGTCATAGTGACGTCATTTCCGGGAAATTTTTCGGGACTCTCAAAAAACAGGTTATTTAAATATAAATTTTTATATGTGTAAGACTTTCGTCACATGAAGCAAACTTTTTTAAGCTGAGGTGAAACTTTCCCCAACTCATCCTAACCTTTTGGGACTAATTTTTTCCCGGGTGCGTTGTTTTCACTCAGAAAAAATGAGTCACGAGAGGTTTATTATCGACAGAGTCGCGAGAGACAGTAAGACAGTACCATGGGCATATTTCATCGGTTGATTAATTAATAAGCGAGCTCTGACAAACGAATATGACTTATTCCGATATTTCGGGATATTCCCGTGTTAAATGCAATACACATCAAACAATGATAGAGCGAGGGCGGTTAAATGGCCCCATCATGGATTTGACGACAGCGTATTGTAAATGGTACCTACGAAAAACTGAATCGGTCACTCAGCTGAATAGATAGAGATATAGGGTACGGCAATCGCGGTCTCTGTCGTCAATCGGTAAGGTTAGGTTAGGTTAGGTTAGGTTAACGTGGCTGCCGATCTTCAGAGGCCTGACGACCAGCACATATAGGCACAGGAGAGGCCCGTTGTGGTACCACAATATGTAGTGACTCTCTTCTACTCACTAAAGTCAGGAAACCATTTGCTTCTTTTGAGGAACCGGACTATCCCCTTTAGATTTACCAGGGATAGTTCCGTCAAGTTTGAGAGAAAGGGTGCACCAAGTGCCGCCAATCTTCTCTTTGCCGAAGCCCGACACTGGCACATGAGGTAAAGGACGGATTTCTCATCCTCAGAGCCACAACTCCGACAGAAGTAATTAAACTCTACGCCCAAACGTTGTGCATGCCGTCCTATAAGGCAGTGGCCCGTTAGGACGCCCACAGTGCAATGAAGGGCGCTTCGAGTTAACCCTAAAAGCTGCCTGGTGCGATGCGCATCCATGGATACCCTGGACTGCCTTGTTATCACACAGGAAGATTCATCTGCCCAGGACTTAGCGTCCTCAAGATATTTTTGCCTTATGGCCAGTTTGACCGATGTCATCGGTATACCTATTGAAAAGGAGCAAGAGACCTCAGGTAGCAAAGTTCCAATCCTTGCTAGCTCATCGGCCTCACAGTTGTCCTGAAAACCCCTATGTCCAGGTACCCAAATCAATTGAACAACCGAATGTCTCGACATCTCCCTAAGAGATGCACAGCATTCAGCAACCATCATGGACACTGTACAAAGACCAGCAAGGGACTTAATAGCCGCTTGGCTATCTGTGAAAATACCAATATTGACCCCGAATATTCGATTACACAGAAGCCAGTCGACTGCCTGATAAATAGCCACCACCTCCACCTGAAAGACACTACAGTGGTCTGGTAAACGGAGGGACAGCTTGAGATTCAGCTCATCTGAGTATATACCACTCCCGACTCTATTCTTTAGCTTTGAGCCGTCAGTGTACACATGGATAAGCCCATTATCAAGGGTGATATATATCATAGATATGAGAGGAATGGATACGAAATGGGCCGAGAGAAATGAAGCAATTTTCGACCTCTGGTGTAGTTGTGTGAGCGAGAGGTCGCAATGTGTTTGTATGACGAGGGCGGCGTGAAATATTGTAAAACTAAAGGGCAACTTTTTTGGTGCAAATAAAAATTTGTTAATATTGATGTAATGTAATTCACGTCAATAGCGAATCAATGAGTTTCGATTTGCATTAAAAAGGTGCGTAGTATTTTAATTAGTTGTGCGGCAGCTGAACAGGTTTTTTTATGAAAATGATTAGCTCTGAGCAGAGCTGAAGTCTGTTCGCGTACTTTCAGTCACAGAATTTTTGTGAATCATGTGGTGGGGGAAATTCAGGAAAAGTACGAAAAAGCTCTGATTGCATTTCCTGAAAATTGACACACAAAAGATTCAGTTGTCGGTTTTTGTGAGAACAATAGTAATTATAAAGTCATTCTAAGTGGTGATAAATTATCGCCACAAAAATATTCGATCTTCAAAACAACATTACGCAAAAATATGTTGCTTGCCGCGCACATTTGGAAATTTTTACTTTATTTTATTACTTTTTTTTTCAATAGCTCAGACTCTCCTGAAATTTACTGAAAGAGGCGAAATTTTCAGCATTGAGTAAAACGAAGTACATAAACGGCTTCATTGCAATTAATTGCATTTAATTGTAGTACGCGAACAGACCTAATTGTTGCCGTGTGAGCATTGAATCAAGTTATAATAGACAAAAAAATGTTTGTTTATTATCAAAAAAGAATTTATGTAAACAAATGCTTTTGCTTTATTCTGAATACTAATTATTAGGTCCGTGCTGAACAATACATGAAACAGTTCCAAGACTTGCTGAGGCTGCCGCTTTCTGGGTGATTTACCATGCATTCAACGTAGAGTTTGGAGCATGTTTTATAAAATAAATCGACGAAATATGTCAAGACAGAATCTCTACCATCTCCAATCATCAAGACGCAAAATAGGCTATAGAGACAAAATTGCTTTGATTTTTATGAAAGGTAGATTTGACGCAACAAAGTTTCTAGCATTTTCCCATCAACACTGAAAAAACCACAGCGCCAGACGCCATAGTTTATAGACTTCTAGCGCCATGTACATAGTCGATTTCGGGATTGTGATAAAATATAGCGCCGCACGCCATAGTACATGGCGAAAAGTACATAGGAGCAGACGCTATGCTTATAGCCCTCCACGCCATGTACTTTAGTCCCCCACGCCATGTACTATAGCCCTACACATTTTTCACCCTCAGATAAGATTTTAGGCCTTTCTGACCGATGCTTTGTTTCAAAAAATTTGGTTGATTTATTTATTGTTATTACATTTCTCACTGTATGTCTTTTATAATTAATTTTATACCTATGACGCAAATAATGCAACAACAATAATATTATTTCTTGATTAGCCACCTTATTCAACGTATTTTCTATTAACATAAAAAAGTAAACTATAGTGTAAGAACCATTTAGAAAATTTAATTTGCAGACAAACACAGCCAGCAAATCTAAAATTCCCTAAAATAGATATATTTGAAATCAAACTGAAATAAAATTTTCGCGACCAAAACACTTGCTAATTTAATTTCAATCAATCGGTTTGCCTACCAACGTAACATAAAACATCTACACGTGAAATATGTATAAACGACGCGTTTAGATCATTTAGCATCATAATCTGCACGCAGCATTCGTAAATAGTAGCCCAAGTCAATTACGAAGTTTATTTGTGCTACTTTAATTCGTTCATTCACACCGGTTTTCATCGTTCGAACAATTTTCTTCACCTAAATGACGTCAATTCATATAATTAATCAAACTTAATGCCCCTACACGCTATCAAGCTTTCCCCGCCTATGAACAAAAGCAATCAATAAAAATGGCGATCGGGCGGATTGACACATGTTTTATTTTCGTGTTTTCATCAATTAAAAGTATAAATGTTTAGATTGATCAATAAACAGTGCGAAAGTGAAAAGTGTTTTGCACCAATTACACATAAGATTTTGCCCAAGAATGTGTGATGTAAGTACAAATTCAATTTGAATCAATGTACCTCTTTTTACCGGATTTAGGATAGAAAGCTTTCGACTTGTGGAAAGAAATAGTTGTTATATGTGTGCAAGCAACATTTTTGACCTCCCCTTACAAAATAACATCAAATTTCATTCAGAAAATTTGATTCATTTTGAAATTTGTGCCCCATGTGACACATATTTTATTTTCCCTGCTATTCCAACTAACCCGAAAATCGACCATGTTCACAACAATAGAAATGTATGGAAAAGTTTGTTTACATAGAGAGTCAACAGCGCAGAAGGGTATAGTGTGCGGCATTGAGGGGAAAGCTTTTTTGCAGAGAGTAAGTTGCATATGTAGTAAAAATGCTTCATTCACGTACGGGTTCATGGATTATCATTTCGTGTCCATTCTTTATATGTCTATGATATATATATATATATATATATATATATATATATATATATATATATATATATATATATATATATATATATATATATATATATATATATATATATATATATATACATATAAATACATATATATATATATATAAATATATTGTAAACGTGGAATACAATCGCCTAATGATATGGGCAATAATCGGTACTTGTTGGACAGTAGTAAGCAGAATCCGATCGCACCCTCAGCGAGCAGCAAAAAGGTACACTGGGCAGCACCAATCGATGATGGCGGCAGTCGTCAGACAACCAGCGTAGATTGCAGAACCAACTCGTAGATAGTGAACAAGAAATATATTGTGTAGTACACAAAATTGTTAGAAATAAAAGTTATTATAACTTCAGGTGTGGGGTCGTAACCCAAAAGTGCTGAAAATGAGTCAACGCTCAAATTTGAAGAAGGGTGCGGCTCCAAAAGTAAGAATGCCGAGCCGCATGCCCGAAATCGACGCCGCCATTGAAATGGCACGAGTACGACGTGGTGATGCCGCCGCCACCGAGGGGGCACCAGTCTCGCGAGACGAAGCCGCTGCCAGTGAAGTTGAAGCGAATCGAAGCGAAGACGCCGCGGTCACTGAGTATATGGTGGATGATCAAGATGCAGCCGCTGCTGTAGAAATGCAGATAAACCGAGGAGAAGAAACCGCCATCATGAAAGACATGCCAAGCCGATGCGTAGATGCCGCTGTTAGTGGTGCAGTGCCTGAGCACAAAATATCAACCGCTGCTACCGAAGTTATTCTGAGCCGACGCAGAAGTATTGATGTTGCTGATGATATACAAGGATGTCAACGAAGAATAGCCGCCGTGGGAAGCATGACAAACTTAAGGAGATCCGCAGCTACTGTTGGAGAGGGGGATATAACCAGATGATATGCCGCATCTGTCGGAAATGCGTATGACAGATGGGAAGGAGCTGGTGAGTGGAAAGTGGATTATTATGGACCAGAAGATGATGCCATAGATAGCGGGAATATGTGTAGTGAATTGTCAACGTTGGAAAGTGCCAAGAAGAAATTGAAGCTACAACTGGAAGTGCTTGAATTGGAGGCCGCAGTTAGGAAGGCAACTAGGGAAGTCACCGAAGACATAGTTGATGCTCGTCGAAATGAACAAAGGCACCATGAAGAAGTTAGACAGATGCCGATGGGAAGAGAAGGATTACCGATGCCAGCCGATGTTATAGCCGCATTGATAGGTGATGCCAAAATTCATCAGCCAGAGGTCGAACAACAAGAAGCACTAGTATCCGAAAGACGTCAGATGTCTTTTCTAGAGCTGCAGGCAGTTCTACCCGAGTACACAGAAGACAATGCTTTCCAACATATCATCCGATTCTTTGAGGATTTGGAGGAAGTCCTGAGGTTAGCCAGAGTCCGAAGCGAGGAGAGGCTTATTTATTTGCGGAGGTCCCTTACTGGTACTGCCAAAGTGTTCTTGCGAACAGTAAAGGCTCGATCATACGAAGAACTTAAAGAATTACTCATAAGAGAGTTTTCCGCCTCGACCAGCTTAGAAGAAATATACGGCAGATTACGCCAAGCCAGATGGAATCCTGAAAATGAATCGTTACACCGATTTATATTAAATCTGCATGGAATCGCTCAGTTGGGATATGTACCGGAGACTGATTTAGTTGACATAACTATAGGATTGGTCAGAAGTAGCGGTTATGACCATTCGGTACTAATTGGGTCAGGAACATTGGAGGAGCTGAAGTACAGGGCTATACGTTATTACAGGCAGGTAAGCTGCGAACCAGTAGAAGAAAGATTCCGAGTGCCATCATTACAAGGCTCGAGATCAGATGTATCAAGAAACCGAAGCCCGATGAGAAATCGGTTTAGTCCGAATGTTTTTCGAAGCCCGAATATCTTCCGAAGACCGAATGCTTCAAGAAGTCCGACTGTCTCGCGAAGTCCGAATATTTTCCGAAGTCCGCAGTCTAGAATAAATAATGAGGAAACCCGATGCTAAAACTGCTGCCAGATGTGACACTTTCAGAATCGGTGTCCTCATCCGAAGAGACCGCCGGGCAGTTGTTTTAATTGTTGGAAGCTGGGACATGATCACTACGAATGTCCCAACAGCCGAAGAATTCCACCTAATGTTACTAACGCTAGCCGAGCTAGGATGTCCACCCCGAATATTCCAGTAGCCGCTGCAGCAATCGATGAAACCGAAGAACGGATGAGTCGTCTCAACATCACAAATCTTGTAAGTGTCTTGTTTCAAAATGTTGAGCACGGAAACGGAATAACAATCAAATGTATTTCTCTTTTTGATACGGGTAGTCCAATCAGTTTGATTACATCAACCCTAGTACCGCCTGAGATAAATATTCAGCCGCAGAGTCCGATGTACCGAGGCCTAAGTGGGAATCTAATCGATTTATGCGGAAGTGTCGAAGCCGAAGTCGAAGATATACCGGTTAAGTTGTATGTTATTAATGAAAGAAAAACGCTGTTCCCGCTGATCTTAGGGAGAGATTACCTAAATCACAGTAATATTCATCTAGTTAAATTCCGATGTTACCATTACGATAAAAACAAGTTGTTACAAATAAAAGAGAATATTGAAATGAAGAAATGTTTGTGTTTCCGTGCTCGAAATAGTGGTTTAAGGAAATTAGAGAATCTTGACTTAGTAAAGAAAGGAAAAAATGAACTAACGCTGCCACCTCAGTCTACCACCTCCGAATCTGAATTAATAGATGAAATTTTTAACATAGAGATTGATGAAGTTGAAGTATCCCCAGATATAGATTTTAAATTGCCGCCTGATTGTTACAAAGAGTTATTAACAATAATGAATAACAAGAAAAGAGAAATAATTCCGGAACCTTTGGACTTTGAAATGAAAATTCATCTGACCTCCGATGTACCCTTCCATTGCTCACCCCGATGGTTATCGGTGATGGAAAAGCAGAAAGTCAAGGAAATTACTGACGAGCTACTCAATGAAGGAATAATAAGGCCAAGCTGTTCCCCGTATGCTTCTGCTATTGTTTTGGTCAAGAAAAGAAATGGAACCATGAGGATGTGTGTCGACTATCGCGGTCTAAACAAGTTGACGGTGAGAGATAACTATCCGCTGCCTCTGATAGAAGACTGTCTAGAATACTTGGAGGGAAAACAAATATTTTCAGTGTTAGATCTCAAGAGCGGGTTCCATCAGGTCCGAGTCGCTGAGTCTTCCATTCAATATACCGCCTTCGTAACTCCGAGTGGGCAATATGAATATACGCGAATGCCATTTGGGCTTAAAAACGCACCAGCAGTGTTCCAACGATTCATTAATACCATTTTCCGGGACCTAATCGAGAAAAGGCGAATTGTCATATAAATGGATGGCATCATGTTAGCATCAGTTAACTTTGAGGAACATTGTAACCTTTTGAAGGAGGTCTTATATCGAATAAATCTCCGAGGTCTGAAGTTAAATATGGCTAAGTGCAAGATAGGATTTTCTGAGGTGGACTTCCTAGGGTATCAAGTAACTAAAAGTGGTATTGCTCCTAGTCAATCCCATCTTACAGCTATTCGAAATTTACAAATGCCGAAAAACGCTCGAGAAGTTCAATCAACCTTAGGTCTATTTTCCTACTTCCGAAGATTTGTGCCGAATTTTTCAAGAATAGCTAAACCTTTTCAGGATCTATTGCGTAAAGATGCTCGTTATGACTTTACCGAGGCTTGTAGTTGTGCCTTTAAGCAACTCCAAAAATTATTGACAGAAGCACTTGTGTTGGCAATATACAACCCGCGGAATGAAACAAAGCTACATACCGATGCAAGTTCATTGGGCTTTGGTGCGGTATTACTGCAAAGGCAGGCAGATAAACGACTTCATCCGATAGCATACTATTCAAAAACTACTTCAGCGGCCGAATCAAAGTATCACAGCTTTGAGTTGGAAACATTGGCCATCATCTATGCTCTAAAGCGGTGAAATAAGCAAGGATCGTCATGAAATATGCTGAGGTCGTCAGGAAATAAGTTCGTTGTTGGGCCTTGGGATATTTCTCTGTTTTCTTGTATCGACGCAGGGTCCTTACTGTAGAGGAATAAAGGTTAGACTAACCCAACAGTGGAGAGTGGATTGTACCACTATTCAACCTACCAAAGCGGCGAGGCCGCAGTTATTGATGGCACCATGTCAAAGCTAACCTTAGACATTTGCCGTGCTTGAATTATGCTCCGCAAGAATAACCTCGCTAGCAGAGACTCAATAGAATAAAACAGTGTATTGCACGCTTACTCAAATGAATCTATTTTCACAATATTCTTACCACTCCTTATATACGATTTTTACAAAACATTACAAACATAACTTAACCTATTTTATTATCTAAACTCAGCATGCCCTGAAATAAATCAATAACACATAAATTTCCCATGACACAATAATCTATATGAATCACATGTGTTCAACTTTCACACGCTACACTTGACCAACATTTCTAGCGCCACTCTATCAACACGTACAAGATTTATTGCCATGTGCGCTTATTCACACTGTAACCAAAACATAACATATTTGGATCGCGTGCCATAGTGACACATAATTTATTATCGATCGCAATATGACTCTGTACTGCATTTGAATATACCATATGGCATGGATATTCACGGTCGCTACTCGGAAACCTGATATGGTCAGTTGTATAACATTGTGTGGTCTGCTATTACGTAGACAATGTTAATGAATTGCATGGTGTTCTATTTTGACTTGTTTGTTTTGTTTTGATTTATTTCATGCATGTGATGTTATATCATTACACTTTTACCCTTTTTTTGATTAGGGTTCATTTGCAACAAAAAAAAAATGAAGACTAATCACAAACGTTAGGTTCAATAGTCCCAGAAGGGGTTTTTATAATAATATTCTCTTATCTTTAGTCACAACAAAGTTTATCATTCTTAATGTACTTTAAAATATAACAAAATTTCTCTATTTGTAGGTTTAATATTTTTTTTTATGGTTCAATATTTTTTTTTTTTATTTACAATAATGCTTACTTAGCTTAACTTAACATAATGCGTATCATTCTGAACGTTTTTATTACAAAATTTTTATATGTAGGTTCGTATATATATATTTTTTTATTTAACTACATTGTCGTTTATGTTACATGTGTGGTAAGGTTTTAATCTGTTTTTATGTACTAATTTACGGTTTCCTGCTATGTCTAAAGTGACATTACAGTGATCCATGTCCAATACTCTATATGGACCTTTATATGGCGGTTGATGTTTCTTTCTATTTTCATTTTTCAAAAGTACGAAATCTCCTATTTTAGGATTCAAAGAATGTATATTTGTTTGGTTCACTGTTCTTTTGATTTTAACTTTTTCAATCAAACTTCGTGCTCTATTGATCGACATCCTCAATCTTGCCTTTAACTCGTTGGCATAATCATCTAAATCGTAAATTACATCTTGATTATCAACTATGTCATTTGGTAAATATGGAAGTTTACCGAAAATCAATTCAAATGGAGTGTAGTTTGTATCTACATTTGGGGTTGTATTGTACGCAAATGTGTAATATGGAACCCATTTGTCCCATTGTTGGTCATCAGCAAACGAATACATATATTCGTTTAGTACCCGATGATTCCTTTCTACTACTCCTAAAGTTTGGTGGTGATATGGTGTTGAAAATATTTGTCTTATTTTTAGCAAATCACAGATGTTGCTCATAAGCTTATTTGTAAACTCAGTACCTAAATCAGACTTGAGTACTTTGAAATGTCCATACTTTAATATAAACTCATTAACTATTCCTACAGCTATGGTTTGTGCTTCTTTATTCTCTATTGGGAACGCTACTACAAATTTAGTTAGTTCACATTGTAAGGTTAATATGTATCTATAGTTATTAGATATTCTTAGTGGACCTACGGTATCTATTTGTATTGTTTCAAAACTCGTTGTTGGTGTGTCGGTTTTCATCATTTCTTCTTTTGTGTGTCTCACCTGTTTGTTTATTTGACAAGGTGTGCAATTCTTTATGTGGGATTTAACCATACCGTTCATGTTTTTCCAGCAATATCTTTGTTTTAGCTTTAACAAAGTTTTGCGAATTCCTAAATGTCCTCCGTGCGGTGAATTGTGATATTCTTCTATTAATTTCACCTGTTCATCTTTATTTGTTATCTTAGCGGGCGGCTTGTATATCATTATTCTTAGCTTCATATGCGCATTATCTTTACCTTTTCGTTGCAACAGGTTAAATACTTTCTTAAATTCTTCTTTGTCTATAGACTTCAATATAACATCATCACTTGATAATGAGAGTTCTTGGATTTTGTTACGTCTAGCAAAATCTAATAGTTTCTCCATAATCAAAACGTGTTCTGAATGTGGATTATCACTATTATTCTCATTACTTTTGTGTCTGCGGGTACCCCTATTTATTGTTAGCTTTGCATTAACGGAAACTGGTTTCACGTTAGATATATCGCTACAATATACTTTTACAATATCTTTCGTACGTACGATATCAATACCTTTATTTTCATCATTGTGCAGGATAAATTTTAACTTCATAACACCGGTGATATCCGACAAGCTAGTGCAATCCCAACAATAGAATTGATCAGGTTCTACTTTTACGTGGTTGCTTTCACTGCGGTTTTCTTGCTTTTTATCCTCTGTTTTCTTTGCCATGCCCCTTGTAATTGCTAATAGCTTACGTTTTGCTGTTTCATCTATAACTGGAGGTATTAATGCTTTTAAAGAGTCAGAATCCAACTCAATCCTTGACAAGGCATCAGCATTCGTGTTCATGCTGCCTTTTTTGTACACAATCGTGAAATCATAATCCGATAAGTCAACTCTAATTCTAGTGAGTTTTGATGAAGGATTTGCATGGGTGAATAAAGATACTAGTGGTCTATGGTCTGTGACAACTACGAACTTTCTTCCGTAGAGATAGGGTCTGAAAAAGTTTATGCCCCAATGTATGGCTAAAAGTTCTTTTTCTATGACTGGTTTGTTGATGTCGTGCTTTGCTAGCGACTTGCTTGCATACGAAATTGGTAAATCCTGTCCAATTTCACCTTGCGATAATACAGCGCCTAATGCGTAATTAGATGCATCAGTTGTTAAAATGAATGGTTTTTCGAAATTTGGATACTGCAAAATTGGTGGCTCAATTAATTTATTCTTAAGTGTTTCATACGCTTTTTGACATTCGTCGGTCCATTCAAAAGTAACGTTCTTTTTCAATAGCGAGTTCAAACTTTTGGCAATTCCGGCAAAATTCGGAATAAAACGCCTGTAGTAGTTGCAAAACGCAACGAATCTGCGTACTTCATCTGCACATTTCGGAACCGGATAGTTTCTGATCGTCTCAAACTTAGATGGGTCTGTTTTAATACCCTCACTGGTTATCAAATGCCCTAAATACACTACTTCCGATTTCAAAAAGTGACACTTCCCAGGGTTCAACTTCAAGTTGTACTGTCGCATTCGCTGTAACACTTTGCGAAGATTATCATTGTGGTGTTTGACACTGCATCCAAAAACTATGATGTCATCTACGTATAGGAATGCCTCATGACTTAAACCACTCAAAGCTATCGTCAACATTCGTTGGAAACTGTTGGACGAAATCTTTAATCCAAATGGTAGTCTCTTGAATTGATAGTGACCATCACTGGTCGAAAACGCGGTGACGGGTCTAGATTCTTTCTCAAGTTCGATTTGGTGGAATGAACTAGTCATGTCCAAAGTTGAGAAATACTTCGCTCTACCGAGCCTATCTAGAACGTCTTCCAATCTAGTCAAAGGAAACTTATCATTGATGATTTTGTCGTTCAATCTACGAAAATCCACTACAAGTCTCCACTTAGCTTTACCATCTGAAGTCTTCTTCGGCACAACCAAAAGTGGTGAATTGTATGGGCTTACTGACGGTTCGACAATATCATTGTCTTCTAAGTCTCTAACTTGTTGTAATATTTCTTCGTTTTGAGCTTGAGGTAGCCTATAATTCTTAATGTAGACCGGACTATCGTCTGCCATCTGCAGCTTTTGTCTGTAGAAATTGTTTGTTGTCAACTTCTCTTCCTCCAAGTGAAAAACATCTTGATATTCTTTGATTATCTCAAGCAAACTGTCCATAGATCTTTTGTCCAAATTATCTTTATCTATAACTCCCAGCAGTTTCTCGAAACGTTTCTGATCACCTCTCTGTTGTTTTCCTGCATATACCTTGTAGTTCTTTAGTGGTTCAACCTCTATGTTGAAGTTGTTTATGACTACATCTCTATCAGTTGTGTTCAGAACCTTTACGTGTCGAACGCCTTTGGCTGGTATAATAGTATTTCCGATGAAAACACCCTTCTCAATTTCTGCGTTCAGCACGATGCTATCCTCATCGATGCTTACATTTACCGGAACTATTGCTTCAGTTCTCGCGGATATATTAATTCCCGAATGGTTCTGACGTTTTGTATCCATGGGTAATACAATTTCCTCATCTGACACACTAAAAGAAATGGTGAATGTTTCATAATCAATTTTACTCATGAAACTAACTAATAAATCTCTACCGATAATACCGTCTGTACTAATCGGAAAATTGTCGTCTACAATGTGAAATAGTTCTGTTATCCTTTTGTTCCCAATTAATAAGTTTAATTTCGAAGTACCTAAAGACGTAGTTACTTCCTTAGTAATACCAGTTAACTTAATTTTATCCTTGCTATTCACTCTATGTTCTAACGCCTTAAATATACCTACTTTACAAATTGATACGTCTGCACCCGTATCTATTAAGAACGATAGTTGTCTATTCGCTCCATCATTATAAATTCTTACGTAATTCGTGCAGCCATCAGTTATTCTGTAAATTTTACATTCCTTACTCGTGTTATTTATTCCGGGAGGTTCCTCATTTCCTCTCCGGAACCTAGGACGTTTCCCTGGTCCGAAATTACGTGTATACTTCTATTATTGTTATTGCGGTGATTACTATGGTTGTTGGCATATCTGTTATTCCTACGGTGATTATCTCTGTTATCATTATTATCCCTATAATGATTTGATCTGTTATCTGTTTTTCTATTAAAATTTCTATGGTTATCGTATCTTTTATTCCTAAAATCTCTTCGACTGTCTCTATCCCTATAACCATTGCTATTTCTATCATTGCCATTGTTTCTGTATCTTCGATCACGGTTATTTCTATTATTTGCAAAATTGCCGATATGCATTACGCTACTCGTAGCTTGAGATTCTAATGTCTCAATTTCTTGCGCTAATGATACTGCCTCAGCAAAAGTTTTGGGCCTAGCTGAAAATATTGTGCTTTTCAGCTGGTCGTTAAGTCCACTTTTAAAGATAGTGAGTGCATAAGTATCGTTCATTTGCGCGATAACTTTCTTTTCTGGTTCTGTAGCCTGATTACCTAGCCCTTGTACCTGTAATTGATTGAGCTCATCAACCAAAGATAAAATCTTATCTTTATATGTAGTAACAGATGATCTGTTCTGACACATGTTACTGAGCATAGAATGAATCTGTGGTACTGTTTTATTGTTTCTAAACCTGCTAGATAATTCATCTTTTAAAGATTCAAAAGTGCTGATTGAGGTGTTAATCAAAGATAATCTCACATTCGCGGTAAGCTTAACTTTAGTGACGAAATCTATGAGTTGAGTTTTTCCTGAAGCGGTTAATGTGGAATTTAGTAATTCTACTATTTTCAAAAAGGATTCTAATTCCTTATACTTTCCCTCGAAAGTAGGAATTATTTTTATGGCAGTCTCTAGACTAAACTCAGACATCTTGGCTTTGTCTTCTAGTACTTGTAAACTAGTCTCTAATTCTTCGGTGATGTCGCACTCTTGTTGGACGTCTTCCGCAGAATATCCTTGTTTACCAAGCTGTAGCCAGATTTCTCCCTCCAATATCGCTGATACCGCTTTGAACTTTAGTTTTATATCTAAAACCTCAGAGCTTTCGTCATTAAAATTGCTGATTGTTTTCCTAAATTTTTCTTTACGCGCCTGTAAATCGTTCAATTTTTCTTTTAAAGTTTCAAACCTATATAAATTCTTCGAACTTTTTCTTAAATTTCTCAAAACCTGTTCGTTTTCCAAGATTAAACCTTCTAAAGTGTCCATACATAATTATTGTAAGACTGGAATTTTATAAGAAAGAACCGTACATTCATAAATAAAAGTTTTTAAAATTCATGTATCAAGACATATATATTGTTTTAATTATTGCTATACATCTATACTCCTATTTAACCTCTTAGCTACATACTCCTTATTCTTTTTATTGTAAACATAGAATATTCCTAATACTATACAGAAAATTGCTGCTGTTGTTAAAGATTGTTGATACTCCTGTATCACCGTTACCTCCTCCGTCGAGCAATTATTTCCCATCTTCTTTAAGTTCCCGTAGTCTTTTCCGGAAGTACTCTTTCTGCTGCCCAAAAGAAATTCGTACTAATCTGTGTAATTCCGCTCGTTCACGCTTTAACTTCGTTTTCCTGCCTCCACGTGGCCGTCTTGGTTTGGGGATGGTGTCCAAGATATCTTTTTCAGCCTTCCTTTTGTTGAATTCTTCAATTCTCCTAGGTCTGGGTCCAAGTGTATTTATTGCTGTGGGCTTGTAGTAGGATGGTGTAGTCGACACTGGCTCAGGGACGTATTCTTCCCGTTCTAACTGTCCTTCTTCTTCTATGCAGCTGCCTGAATCTTCATAGTAGATTCCAGAGTTCCGTTCATCAGGATCGCCATGAAATAAGCAAGGATCGTCATGAAATATGCTGAGGTCGTCAGGAAATAAGTTCGTTGTTGGGCCTTGGGATATTTCTCTGTTTTCTTGTATCGACGCAGGGTCCTTACTGTAGAGGAATAAAGGTTAGACTAACCCAACAGTGGAGAGTGGATTGTACCACTATTCAACCTACCAAAGCGGCGAGGCCGCAGTTATTGATGGCACCATGTCAAAGCTAACCTTAGACATTTGCCGTGCTTGAATTATGCTCCGCAAGAATAACCTCGCTAGCAGAGACTCAATAGAATAAAACAGTGTATTGCACGCTTACTCAAATGAATCTATTTTCACAATATTCTTACCACTCCTTATATACGATTTTTACAAAACATTACAAACATAACTTAACCTATTTTATTATCTAAACTCAGCATGCCCTGAAATAAATCAATAACACATAAATTTCCCATGACACAATAATCTATATGAATCACATGTGTTCAACTTTCACACGCTACACTTGACCAACATTTCTAGCGCCACTCTATCAACACGTACAAGATTTATTGCCATGTGCGCTTATTCACACTGTAACCAAAACATAACATATTTGGATCGCGTGCCATAGTGACACATAATTTATTATCGATCGCAATATGACTCTGTACTGCATTTGAATATACCATATGGCATGGATATTCACGGTCGCTACTCGGAAACCTGATATGGTCAGTTGTATAACATTGTGTGGTCTGCTATTACGTAGACAATGTTAATGAATTGCATGGTGTTCTATTTTGACTTGTTTGTTTTGTTTTGATTTATTTCATGCATGTGATGTTATATCATTACAGCGGTTCCGAGTTTATCTAGAAGGAATTAAGTTCACCATAATAACTGATTGCAATTCGTTGACGCTAACATTAAACCGCAAACAAGTGAATCCAAGAATTGCCCGGTGGGCTTTAGAGCTTGAAAATTTCGACTATGTCATTCAACACCGAAAAGGAACGGGAATGCCCCACGTGGATGCGCTAAGTCGGAGCCCCATAATAGCCGCTGTTACCGATGAGGATGTCGATTACAGATTACAAGTCGCTCAAGCACAAGATGTGGTGATTCAGCATCTTAAAGAAAAACTCCAAGTTGAGAATATTGATAATTATGAACTGCTGAATGGTGTAATATTCCGCAAGAAAGATGATGGAGGTCACTTATTATATGTACCCGCTGCAATGGAAGAGAATATTATTAGAAGGATTCACGAACTCATTGGCCATCAAGGGGTGGATAAGACTCATTCAAAAATTTGCACTAGATACTGGTTCCCGAAAAGTAGAGTCAAGACTGAGAACTTCATTAGGAACTGCATACCATGCATAATGTATTCTCCTCCGGCGAGTTCTACAGAACGGAATTTGTATAACATACCCAAGAAGTCAATGCCATTTGATACCTTGCACATCGATCACTTTGGGCCGTTGCCCTTTTTGAGGTCCAAAAGAAAACATATACTGGTAGTAGTTGACGCCTTTACCAAATATGTGAAATTGTACCCGACAAATAGTACAAGCACCAAAGAAGTTACCGCAGCCCTTAGTAAATATTTCAACTATTATAGTCGACCTAACCGAATCATCTCAGACCGCGGTACGTGTTTCACCTCATTGGAGTTTGCTGAATTTTTGGGACGTAACAACATAAAACATGTGCAAGTAGCTACCGCATCTCCGCAGGCAAATGGACAGGTCGAAAGAGTCAATCGGACTCTCAAAAATATGTTAGGAAAACTGACTGAAGAGATAAATCATGCAGATTGGTCTTCAAAACTGGCCGCTGTCGAATATGCTATCAATAATACCATTCACACCACTACCGGACATACTCCGAGTTGCCTACTTTTTGGAGTAGATCAACGAGGTAATGAAATTGATGAACTAAGTGAATATCTGGGAAACAAATTTGATGTTAGAAGTGTTGAGATCGACCGAGTTAGAGAATCCGCTGCTAAGAATATTCAGAAGTCTCAAAGTTATAACGCTGAATACTTCAATCGACGTCATAAGCCGGCTAGGCAGTTCAAATTGGGGGAATATGTGGTTATGAGAAATGTTGACACTACCCCAGGTCAGAATAAGAAGTTTATTCCCAAGTTCAGCGGACCCTTTGTTATTCATAAAAGTTTAGGCAATGATAGATATGTCGTTAGAGTCATCCCGGATTGTCAACAATCCCAGTTTCCATATGATGGAATTGTTGAGGCAGGTAGATTGAGGAGATGGCAAGCTATTCCTGTAGTCAGTTAAGATCCTTTGAACACTGAACAAGACGCTTTAATAACCAGTGAATCGGAAAATATGATACCAAGTGATTCGGGCTCTAATGAGATGGAATATACCAACGAGGAATGGTTGGACGAGGAAGAATGGGACGTGGAGTACCTGGACGAGTTTAATTTGCATACCGCCGTTACTGAAACAGAAGCCACTTCCGCTGCTCTCCCGATCGAGGTCGATCGGTTGTCAGGTCGGCCGAGTTGTAAACGTGGAATACAATTGTCTAATGATATGGGCAATAATCGGTACTCGTTGGACATTAGTAAGCAGAATCCTTAGAGTATAAAGGTATTAAGAGTCGCAATAACGCAATCAGACTGTCTTCATTTTACCAATGCCACAGCGTAAGGAGTTAGTTCCTAACCAGCGTGCGGACTCCGTATATGTATACGGCTCAAAATTCCAGTGATCTAACCTGAGATTGTATTGGTGTCCAGTTGATTGTAAAAAGAGATAGTGCCTGGAAAGTTTCGTCGAATTGCATTGAACAGAAAGAGATGCAACAGAAGTTTCGACAATTGACTTCGTTAAATTTCTTTAACGACACATCTGTCATTGAGAAATGTCAAGAAGAAATGTCAATTTTCTTAAAAGTTTATAAGTTTAGTATTACATAGTTCTTGCCGATCGATTTGTAATGTCGAGCCATTGCAATGCTGCTATTAAATCACTAAAAGCATTTTGATCGCCTGTAATCGTCCCAGTACGATTTGGTTACTATGCAGATAAAGTCGCAAATGGGAATCTAATTCGTCGGTAAAGATTGAGTCGAGCACCGAGGACCTCTGCCGCAACTTGATAATGGACAAAAGCTGCCTGCTCCAGAAAATCGTCCTAAAAAACCATGGACCGAGAAACGAGCACTATTCGGACAATGGGCATTGATCGATTACATCGAACACGAGTACTGTACTCAGTTCCGTCGTGGATACGTGGATTTGCTGGCAACGAATACCAGGACTCGCGAGAAAGCGAAAACTTTTTACGAAAACAGCTTATCCCCTGGTGCGCCCAACAAAGTGGAGACATATGCAAAAGCTTATTGAATTTTTGTATAGAAAACTGAATAGGAAAACGCCAACTGGTTTTAGTCGTCAATAATAGGTAATTCATTTTTTTTACAAGAGTGCTTGTGTGTTTAAAACTAGGTCTGTTCCCGTATTTTCAGTCACTGCATTTTCCTGAATTTTGCTAAATCATGTGGTGGGAAAATTCATGAAAAGTACGGGAACGCTCTCATTTTTTTTTGTGTACTGAATCCTGCTATCTATACTGAAGCCTGTTGTTTCGAGATGATATCAATAACTTTCTCTGATACTACATTTCTTTTGGGTTTTGAGCAATATTTGGTTCTAAAGGAGATGGTGATGGGTTTGTGCCCACTGTTGCTTATATGGTTTAAGCTTGTGTTCCACTTGATATTTCTGGGCATATAGTTTTTGAAGCTAACGTCTGGAGCTGGGGAATCCCTTCTCCCAGATCTGAACCCAGTGGTGAAAGTTTTATTGCCATTATTCAAAAAGATTAGATTATGGTTGTGGAAAATTTGAAGGAGCTTGATACCTTTAGAATTGTTTTGATGGTCACCCCAGCACCTATTCCTTGCATTGAGGTCACCTCCAAGGATGAAACTTCCGGTACCCGAGGCAAAAGCTATTATTTTATTGAGTTCCCTGTAGAAAACTTCATGATTCAAGTCTGGGGGGCAATAGATGGAAAGGATGAGTTAATTTTCAGGAATTTTTCAAACTCACTAGTAATGAAATAATTAGAAATGTTGAAAATGGGTGTTGGTTCAGAATTTCCTTTGGGAGTGGAATGTCTTTCGACAGGAGAGTGAGCTACCCCTCGGTTTATTTTTAGAACATCCGCAAACTTTTTCTTTCTAAGTGTGGAGTTGATTTCCATCTGGGTATTTCTTGTGGACTGAACGCAGTTATCTAGAAGGGATGGGAATGAACTGAGTTCTTCCTCATCAGAAGATGAATTCTTTTTGCATTTTCCACTACTTTCTTTGCCTCAAAATAGGACATATTTTTAATGGCTGCAATTTTTAAAACTTGTTCCTCACCTTTCCAGACAGGGCAGTTTCTGTTTGAAGACATATGGTTAGGGGAGTTGCACAGGATGCAAATTAAATTGGTGCACGTACCCGTACAGGTTGAAACACCACATTTAAGGCACTTTTTTTCAGGGATTTTGCAGAACTTGGCTATATGGCCCAGTCTTCTACAGTTTGAGCATTGCCTCGGTTTCGAGATATAATAATCGACTCTAATCTTAACATAATCAACTTATATGAAGTCAGGAAAGTCACCTCCTTCGAAGCTGCACTTGACAGTGAGTGAAGGTATGAACCTTCTAGGGTCCTCTCTATCCCTCATTGATGGCATTTCGGCAGATTTGATGACAATGTTCTTGATTTTATTTCTAAAACTATTGCATAGAATTACATTCTTCGGAATATCCTCTAGATCAAAGTTCATGGGGATATTTCTTAATATTCCATACCTAAATATGAAATTGTTGGGTATATAGCCGTTTAGGTTATATTTTGAAAGGACACGCCCATCGAGCAAGGAATTGGCATCTGCTGAATCCTTGAAAATGATTTTAATTTTGCCGAAGCCACTATTCTCAATTTTTTATACATTGTTTAGTCTATCTTTCTTGGTCAATGAATAGAATGTAATATCATCAAGCCTTGCCTTCAAACCATCACCATTCGTTCTTTCAACAACAGCAGGGTACCCTAGAGATGGCCGTGAAGGCCAATCGTCCGCATATGCGGAGCACCCTTTAATGTGACCCCGCCGGATCCTGGTAGGCCGCTTTGCTAGCTCTATGCGGCTGCGGTGGGTCAATAGAAAATGGGGTGGATTAGCTCCCAGAAAACAAAGGGGGACGCTATGTATTATTCATCCGTCATGAAATAATACTAGCCGCAATATTCATCAAAAAAAGGAACGAGGCTTTGTCCGTAAAAGACCAGAAGCAGCTCTCAGGCATAGGCTGCAAGACAGTAAACGAGAAAAACGCACGAATTTACATTTTGGGGGGGGGGAAAACTGCCTCTTTTTAGTAGGCCCAAGGACGAGGCAGACAGCCTCAGGCCCCTGATGCTATGGGGCTCAGATCCCAGATGTTAGGGGGTCTCGCCGCCCACTGACCTTGACCGACATAAACCATAAATCAAAACAAAGCTCACCAAGCAAACTATTTGGCCAAGGTCCCTCCCTTCAAAAAGCTGACAATCCACAAACTACTCAAATATCGGCCAAATATCGGCCTCCGGTCTTCTTATTGGGCTTTCGCCCAATAAGAAGACCGGAGGTTCAAGTTTAGAGAGTAAATGAGAGTAACAAACTAATATTGACATGAAGACAGCATATACGAGAGTTACATTTCATACGAGAGTAACATTTTTAGATTATATTACATTGCCAAGAGGAATGGTTCAAGTGAGAATGTTGACAATTGAGTTGGCATTTGGCCTTGTCGTTTTCTCTTCTCTAGTTTTTTTTTTTTTGTTTATGCTTCATTTAACATAGCTTGCCTTTTGGGGCTAATAAACAAGTTTAGTTAAAGTCAATACTTTACTAATGTTACTATTTCGGTAATATTTTATTAATACTTTTGTGATTGCTCAAATTTAATCATTTTCTAAGATCCATTCTCAACTCATACAAATCTACTCGCAATAGAAAAGAGGTTATACATATTCTCATTAATCAAACTACGTTTGTGTCCTCTTATTTTGCAAATTGATTTCAATTCCACCTTCATTCACATACCTAAAAACACTATCTTCATGTTGCCATATTAGCATATTCACCCAAAATAAACCTAGCCACGTGCCAAATAGTGTAAAACTAACATTAATATTTGTATGTATAACTAAATTAAATATAATACGTACATATACATTTTTTCTCTAGATTGATGAGAACTCGACTTTTCGTTTTGAATTAATGAATTTCGAAATAAAGAATAATTCATCGTTAAAGCAAGAAACGGTATCCGGATATTTTTTATTGTATAATAGAGTTTTTTTTGTGTAGACTTTATAGTATAAATATACGTTGCGTTCATTATTACAGTTAGATTAGACAATAGGGAGGATTAAGAAAAAAATGTGTTTACGTTGATATTCAAGCCTCTTTGATAAATCCAAAATAACAACGTTGAAGATAAAAGCGAGACAGTTTTCTTTGGAACTAGCCATTATAATTAAGGAAAACTTTACTATTGGAACTAGCCATTATAATTAAGGAAGACTTTACTATTATTCCTTTTAACTCCAGAACTGTTACATGGAGTTTCATTTCGTCCTTTATAAAATATTTATCGTATCAAAATATAAATATTACTAATGCTTGTTTCATAAAATATACATCACTATCAAATGTCAGTCTTTCCATATACTTCGCCATTTGACAAATGTATCTTTAAATCCTCTTATAAATACTTTTGCTTCTTTCCAAATACCTAAATGGTTAGTGGTCTTTTCTTCGTCAATTTTTTCCATCATTCAGATTCGGATATTTTATTTTGAAAGAATCTTTAATTAATCAATAATGCGAGAAATCGTCAAGTGAGTGTTTATCTTGCCCGACATAACACCGTAGCAATTTTTACTGTCGATAGAATTGATTGGGAATTTGCCGCATATGTTTAACTGGTTCTTGAACATGAATAGGCCAATTGACATTAATGCGGCTATTTCCTGATTATCGTCTACTACAGTAAATCGAGCACATTTGTGGAAGTTTTGTATATATATTGTATGTGTGAAGTTTTGTATACAGGTTGTGCTACGCCTGGGTGTGAGGACGAACCTTAGTCGAAATGCAAGTAATGACTAAATATTATTATTACAACGCATCCACGCACAAAGAAATAACGTTTTATTTATATTTTAGCTAAAAATTCGCGTGTGAAATCTCCGTGTATATCGGCACTGCCCGGTGGAAATATCAAAATGACCACGAAAAATGACGTCAAAGCTACAACGACTACGTAGCATGTACTTCTAGAAGGCATTGCAAGAACGAAGTCAATTGTTTTCAAAGGGGCTTCATTCTGCAACTTTGCATGTAATTTTCTCGTAACAAACTTGGAAAGGCCGGCACAATTAGGTATAAATTTCAATATTCAATTTGAATTTGATTCTTAGTTAGGTATTTGCAGCATTGAATGAAAATATATTTTTCACCAAAAATAGATATGAATGAGTGATGCAGTTAGGTATGATTGCCCCTCCTCTTCAATATCTAATGCTTTAAAACGAGTCGGCTAAACTCAACTACGTGTCCCTAACCCTTTAGACAATTTTATCGATTGTGCGTTTGTGTTTGATTGGGGGTGTTTTTCTTTTGCTTGTTTATCTTCAGTGTGTTGTATTTTCGTGTATTTTTTTAAGTTTTTTGTTAGTTATTCTGTTAGTTTCCTTCAAGCTGTAGCTAGTTTTCTTAAAGTTCTAGTTTGTTATTCTTTAAGTCAAGTTAGTTATTGTTCCCGACCAGGGATCAAAAATTGAAGAATAAAAAAAACGTACAAAAAATACAAAATACACAAATACAATACAAACAAACAAACAAAACAAACAAAAGACAACCCCCCAAAAACAAACACACAGCCACAAAAAAAAAACAATCGGGTAAATTGTCTAATGGCTATGGGATCACGTAATCGAGTTTTACCAACCTGTCTGCCTGTAGGAAAATAAAGCTGGAGTTACAATCAATGCAACACAACATTGTTGCACAAAAAAAGGAGTTTGAAGACATGAGAATGTATAGGAGCAGTTACAATGATACAACACCAGTTTGCTGCGCAGTAAATATTGCTCATACCTCAAACTTGGCATGGCATCAAAATTTTTGAAAATATTCAATTCCAATGGGAAATGTCATATGCAAATGAAATTCAGAATTTATTTTTTTGTCTCATTTTTGCTTCGCAATATATTCTGCAGCTTTTAAAGGATAAAAAACTCAGTGATATCACTTTCCAAGACTTTAAAGAATCCTTATTAAACAGCGATTTCGCTAATATATCCACTGACGCGTTTGAATCCAAAAAGAAGTCATTTAATTGATTCAGGATCATAGAATTGAAACTTTTTCACTGTATGTATTAATGTTTGTTTTTACAGTCACATATTATTTGAATTAAAGTTACATATTTTTATTTTTTATTGTTTAAATAATTTATATCACCACAGTCGAATTTGGGTGTATAGTTATTAAATAAATGTGATTGAAGTCTGATATCAACTAATTTATTGAATTACAATGACATAGGCAGAATTTTGCGTAAATATAAGTTATTTTTGGTTCATAACAATTTTGATAGTTATTTTCTTCTTTGGCTTACAATGCTGCTGGTTATTGTATTGTATTTTACATATTCTGTACTATTACTCTTGGATCATTGACTTTATGCATTAGCAGATCCACTATCAATTTCTCTTTCATTTCTTCTCTCTTCTCACATTTCTTCGCTCAAAGTGTGCCACGGAAGAAAACAATATGAAAGCAAAACTGTTATGACCCAGAAAATATAATAATAACACACAATTGTGTGTTTTTTAGGGTAGTTTTTGTTTGTTTGTGTGTACGTGTGTTTAATTATCATCGTGTTCAGTATGTTTTTGAGAATCCTTCTTCTAGTTTTTGTCCCTAATACCACCAGAGAACAAGCAGGAATCAAAAATTTAAGAATAACTAACAAAAACGTACAAAAACACCAGAAGACAATACACTGAAGATAAACCAAAAACAAAAAACACCGCCAAAAGCCAAGACACAATCACAAAATTGTCTAACGGTTATGAAACAAATTGTCAAGTATCATTATTATAACTAATATAATATGAATTTACTTGTTAGTGGCAATCGGAATGAAAACAAATTCAATTTTCAACTTCCATCGAATCGATAAGTAAAACGCGTCAGCTATAATCGCGAGAGCAAAAGAGAGTGATTGAATCAAGTTTCGAAGCGCAGACAACCAGCAGATAAAGCTTCTTAGTAAACTTCACTTAAAAAGTGCGGCAAACCAGACGTCGAATTACGGCAGCATGTTTTCGATTGGGAAAAGCAGCCAGAAGTAGAATCAACGGAAACATTACAGCAAACATTAACAACAACCTATTGCAATTCTAACGAAGAATAACTTGAAGAATTCACGACTTGATTCAGGATAATGTCATAACATTGGAGAAATAGTCGATACTTCGATTATCCTTATATAACTCGTACTTGTAAAATTTGATTATTTTCAAAATATTTAGGAACAAGAAATATAGAAATACTTATCAATCAAATATTCTTATACATAAATATAATATTCATGAATATATTTTGAATGCGTATTTCAAACAGTGACGAATAATTTTATTTAAATGGGAGGTGCAGTGATTTATAGGAGAAAAATTCTTATTTCAAAACAACATTTTCATATGCCAAAAATTAATTTTTTAATAAAAAAAGAACGTTTGTCGTGCTTTTCCATTAAGTGTTATTTCGGTGCTTAAAACAAAATGTGATTACAATCCTTTTATAAAAACATCATAAACGCATTCTATGTGCAGAGTTTTAAAAAAGTATCAATTTGGTTATTTGAACAATTATTGAATATTGTAAATCCCTGGTGGTAAACTGTCGCTGTTCATTTGAATCTTCACTGGAAATTTAGTGATCGATTCCCGTTTATTTTTATTTTTATTTAAATAAATTCTGTACCAAAAATTCTGTAGGATTCTGTCTGTAAGACGATTAAAATAAATTCAGCACGAAAAACGAAAATGGAGGTTTCGCACACACCGGCAAGCAAGCCATCATCACATACCTTACCACTAGCCAGAATCGAGCCAGCGAGTAAGGTTCAACGAACTGCCGTACTTGTAACAATTGGAGACAATTGTTTTTAATGGCGGAGGAGTTGGCAATTGCATCAAATCCAAACAAGGTGTACGATATTCGTTTACGACCGCAATCTAGAAATTGCAGCATTGCACCTTTCCACGCATATTCCATTCCCACGAGCGAGAATTTAAGAATTAATTAAGTCAGTTGTAATATGGAGGGACTTCACTGATCTTTTCCAAAAAAAAACAATTTATGTAACATTTTAATAACTTGTACTTACGCTTCTCTATTCGCCGGAACTCTGGTGAGTCGGGAAAATCTATTCCCACATTTTCGCACTATGCACTTCATATTTTAATATTTTTTTTATTTAAACAATTAATTCTTTTCCACGTTTATTGATTACAAATTATGGCTAGAAATTGAATGACAATTCAATTCTCTTTGAATTTACTTGCGCCAATTTTTTCCAATCTGGCAGCTCGAAAGCTTCGTTAATTTGCAAAAAGACAACATCTGGCCGCCCTAATTCGGTCAATGTACCGTACAACTACATACGCATGCTAGATTTTTCGTTGCTCACATACGGCTAACACTCGCAAAAATACTACCACACTCTCAGGTCGCTTTGACAGATAATGCATTGCGTAAATGAAGGCGCCATTCCAATGTCAAAGTGTTTTTTTCTGGAAAATGGAAGGAGTTCACCCACTTATCATTCTATACACTTTGCCAATGCCTTCTAGAAGTACGGGCCGTCAGGCTACGTAATCATTCTCGCCGTGACGTCATGAGTTTAGGAAATTTGACATTTCCACGAGGCAGTGCCGATGTACACGGAGATTTCATTACGGTTTTTTGGTTAAAATATGAACAAAACGTTAGTTTTTTGTGCGTGGACGCGTTGCAATAATAATATTTAGTCATAACGTACACTTTGTACCAATTAATTGTATCGGGACAGTAAATCGACACGAACCATCACATAACCTAACACCAACCGATAAACATTTCGTAGCGAATTTTCCACATTATACCGCACGCACCGCATTAATTTGTATTTTAGCTGTTCACTAGCACTGTTCTGCATAAACCACTTTAGTTTTCATTTCACTCACTTTAACACAACCCGTACAATTAACATTTTCCCGCGGACGTCCCATAAGACTATGTGTGTTTTTCGCGACATTTGTCCCGATGCTCTGACGTCACCATTCGGCATTACGGCCCGTACATCTAGAAGGCATTGATTTTACCAAGATTTCACCCATACCAAAGTGTATAGAATGATAAGTGGGTGAACTCCTTCCCTTTTCCAGAAAAAACACTTTGACCTTCAAATTGAGCCTCCATTTACGCAATGCATTATCTGTCAAAGCAACCTGAGAGTGTTCTAGTATTTTTTGCGAGAGTGAGCCGTATGTGAGCAGCGAAAAATCTAGCCTGAGTATGTAGTTGTCGAATCGTATATTGCATTTCTTTCTGTTCCATACGATTTCTTCCAACTTTCCAGACTGACTAACAATACAATCTCAGGTTAGATCACTGGAAGTTTTGGGCCGTATACATATACGGAGTCCGCACGCTGGTTAGGAACTAACTCTTTACGCTGTGCCCATACTATGAAAATTTACGAACATTCGGACAAATTGTTCGGGGCGTAGATGAATGGCTCGTTTCGGGTGTAGGGGCTTGGCGCGGAAATTTGAAAATATATAAATGTTGTGCGTATGAATATTCAAGCTTCAATATTCTTTATACTAAATAAATAAAGAATTAACTAATATATGTATATATATATATATATATATATATATATATATATATATATATATATATATAAATATATATATGTATAATTATATATATATAATTATATATACATATAAATAATTATATATATATATATATATATATATATATATATATATATATATATATATATATATATATATATATATATATATATATATTTATATATATATATATATTTATATATATATATATATATATATATATATATATATATATATATATATATATATATATACAAACATATATATAAATTATATACATTTCTACTTATATACACATATGTAAATATACATATAATATATACATATATATATATATATATATATATATATATATATATATATATATATATATATATATATATATATATATCTATATATATATATATATATATATATATATATATATATATATATATATATATATATATATGTATATATATATATATGTATATATATATATATATGTATATATATATACACATATCTATATATATATATATATATATATATATATATATATATATATATATATATATATATATATATATATATATATATATATATATATATATATATATATATATATATATATATATATATATGTATATATATATACACACACATCTATATATATATATATATATATATATATATATATATATATATATATATATATATATATATATATATATATATATATATATATATATATATATATATGTATATATATATACACACACATCTATATATATATATATATATATATATATATATATATATATATATATATATATATATATATATATATATATATATATATATATATGTGTGTGTGTTTGTGTGTTTGTTGAATAGTCCGATTTTTTTTTTATCGGGCTATTCGGAGTTTTTTTTATCAGGCTGCTCTTTATGAATTGCTTTCGAAGCGCGTATTTGAATTTTTTTGCAATATTTTTTGTGCAGTTAAAACATGTCCAAATAATACCTGCACATAAAATAATTGTTTATATTTTTCTAATTCTTTACATTGCTAACTAGTGTTCTACCCATATCTAAATTGCCTCTCGAAATTTTCAAACAAATTTAATTTACAAATCATATGCCCCTATGCATCATCTTCTTACTTACGCCATTGACCTTCGACAGTCCTCGCGCCATCTTGAAAAAGTAAAATCCGGCTGCTGTCAAAGTGTCGCGTTCAAAGACGCTAACTCGCGGAGTCAATCGGGATATCGGCAATAATTTCTATTCAGCGTATTATTTATAATTGGAAGTTGTCGGATTTCGTTCAGAACCTTACAGCAAGTGCTATAGTGGAAAGTTTCTTGTGAATTAACATTTCAAAAGTGAGATAGTGCTATTTGTTTGAGCGATGTCTCGCTGCTCAGTTGTCTTTGCCTTTTTTTAATAACTTTAGTCTATGTCGCTTCTATTTCCAATACTCTGGTGCTTTTGCATACTTTTCCCAGTCACGTATCATAGCTCGTTTTGTAAAAAGTCTCTTTTCATTAGTTGTTTCATATCGATTTCTATTGCGTGTCGGTAGATTATTTACATTTGCTTTACGTGGCTAGCAAAATTTGACAGCAGCCGGATTTTGTGCTCCCATGTAGTGATAGAGTGAAAGGCAAGGGGGAAGGCACAAACTCGCGACACACACCTACAGGCGTTTACAGTGTTTCTGCTACTCTTAATATCTTTATACTCTAAGGCAGAATCCGATCGCACCCTCAGCGAGCAGCAAAAAGGTACACTGGGCAACACCAATCGATGGTGGCGGCAGTCGTCAGACAACCAGCGTAGATTTCAGGACCAACTCGTAGATAGTGAACAAGAAATATATTGTGTAGTACACAAAATTGTTAGAAATAAAAGTAATTATAATATATATATATATATATATATATATATATATATATATATATATATATATATATATATATATATATATATATATATGTATATATATATATATATATATATATATATATATATATATATATGTATATATATATATATATATATATATATATATATATATATATATATATACATATATATATATATATATATATATATATATATATATATATATATATATATATATATATATATATATATATATGTATATATATATATATATATATATATATATATATATATATATATATTTATATGCATAGTATGAATTTGACAGCAGTCCGATTTTTTATCTGGCTATTCGAATTTGTTTTTATCAGGCTGCTCTTTATGCATTGCTTTCGAAGCGCGTATTTGAATATTTTGCAATATTTTTTGTGCAGTTAAAACATGTCCAAATAATACCTGCACATCAAATAATTGTTTATATTATTATAATTCTTTATATCAGCTGCGTTTTATTTTCATCCAGAGTGTAGTAGGTATCTTGGATGCATAATAAAACGATCCAGAGTAGCACGCGAGTTTTTTTCTGTGAGACAGTTGTCATTTCAAAATTTGAACTGTCATATAACCAACGCCGTTTTCAAATGTATGACTATTTATCCTGGTTGCCAGGGTGACATGGAAATTTTTGAAAATTCCATCTTTTCCAGTTGACATGACTTTTCGAAATACGTTCCACAGAGAGCACTAGTACGAACTCCATAGAATTTACAAGTGTTCGTACTCTGGATGTTGTTGTTGTTTCGTGTGCAAATCGATATCCTGCACTACTCTGGATGTAAAATAAAACGCACCTATTGTTAACTTGTGTTCTACCCATATCTAAATTGCCTCTCGAAATTTTCAAACAAATTTTATGTACAAATCAAATGCCCCATGCATCATCTTCTTCCTTACGCCATTGACCTTCGACAGTCATCGCGCCATCTTGAAAAAGTAAAATCCGGTTGCTGTCAAAGTGTCGCGTTCAAAGACGCCAACTCGCGAAGTCAATCGGTATATCAGCAATAATTTTCTACTTAGCGTGTTCTTTATAATTGAAACTTCCCGGATTTCGTTAAGAACCTTATATGCCGTTCACGCTACACTCTGAATCAGGCGATTTCGATCAGCTGATCGCTTTAGAGCTAAATCAACTTAAATCTACCTGATTACCCATACATTTTTTTCGGCTTCTGACTGAGTTAATCAAGTAGATTTAGAGTTAATCAAGTACAAATCAGGTACTATTGTGAATTTTGTCCCTGGTGAATTTTTCTCAGAGCGTGGTGGATTCCATTCGTGAGAGCGAGAGTAGATTTGAATGAAATGTCATTCGAATTTCGTCCTAAAATAGCAAAAATTGAACAAAAAAGGAAAATGTGAGTTGTACAAAGTGAAAAGAAAATGTTCTTGCATGTTCCTGCACCATTTTCAACAACTTTCACGCAAAAAAAATTGTACACATAAATTCGAATGACATTTCTCTCTCTAAATCTCCTCATTCTAAATCACTTCGGGTAGTGTGAACGCTTACCTGATTAACTTTGACAGATTAACTTTGACAGATTAACTCTGATTAACTTTGACAGATTAACTTGATTTAGAGTGTAGTGTGAACGGCTTATTACAGAAAGTGCTATAGTGGAAAGTTTCTTGTGAATTAACATTTAAAAAGTAGGATAATGCTAGTTGTTTGAGCGATGTCTCGCTGCTCAGTTGTCTTTGCTATTTTTTAATAACTTTAATCAATTTTTTTTTTCCTCCTTCCTTCCACTCTCTCCATCACTCAATCAGTATGCACGGTCCGTGTGCATCAACGTATTATCAAACATATCGTCCTAGTACTTCCCAGACAATTAAAAATTGGTATAAGGGAAGATACAATTGTTATTAATTTTAATCACATTTCATACCTTAAGCTATATGATTGTCCTCATTGACATGTGTCCAGAGAAAAGTCTACAAAAAAACTCTGGTATCTCCTTCATTAAGGATTAGTGTTTTTGATGTGAGATTTCAAGTGTACCTTGAACTCTATTATGTTTTTCGCTGATTTGACCCAGTTCGGCAATGAATTGTAATATGCGATAGCCTGCTGTATTGGATCCATCTTCAATCTATCTGTTCTTGGAGTTGTAAGAAATAAATTTCTAGCAGTTCTGGTTTCCCGGTTAGTTATCTCCAACACAGTGCGGGGGGTGTTAGGCCATTTCAAATTGTTTCTCAGGATGTTAAAAATCAGTTTTCCCCTTTTAAAATTAACTAGTTGTTGAATATTTAACAATCCTGTTCGAGTGTACACAGTAACTGTTGGTGTTAGCATCGGCATTCTAAACATAATTTTAATTCCTTTAGAAATAAGTCTGCCAATCAACTCAATGTTTTGCTTTGATATCTGACTCCATAGAATACTTCCGTATGTGATTGTTGAAAGAATATAAGCATTAAACATCATTAATTTAGTTCTGGTTTCCAAGAACTCAAATTTTCTTAAGGCTGCGATCATTGGTGCGACTTTATGTCTGATGTGGTTAATGTGCTGTAACCATAACATTTTCTCATCCAGGATTAAACCAAGATATTTCATAGATTCAGCTTTTTCCAGACGAATTCCGTTTATCTGAATAAAGGGGTTTATAGGACATTTGTTTTTCTGCTGGAAAATTATGTACTTGGTCTTGTTGATGTTTATAAGCAGTTTGCTATGCCTAAGCCACACTTGGTATGTTTCTAGATCTCTATTAATTTTATACTCCAGAGACGGTTCATCCTTTCCAGAATATAAAAGGAGTGTGTCATCAGCAAAAAGGACCAATTTGCCAGAGAGCTGGAGATGTTGGATGCAGTTCACATACAGGATGAATAGTACTGGTCCAAGAATTGATCCCTGCGGTATGCCTATATATAAAACGCTCCCGACTGATGCACTGTAATTGTTTTGTCACGATCCGCCTATCCAATAGATAATCTTTTATTATCGAGTTAAATTTCTTGCTAATGCCATATTTTTCGAGACGTTGAAGCAAAATTCTGTGGTCAATCGTGTCAAAGGCCTTCTTGAGATCGACAAAAATAGCTGCTACATAGTTACCTCTATCCAATGAACTGTTAATGAATTGGACCGCGTCTAACGTAGCCGCTATTGTATTGCTGTGTTCTTGGAAACCGTACTGTATTGGAGCTAAAATTGCTGCCTCATTGATGTGTTGCACTATGCGGAAATTTAAGATTCTCTCAAATATCTTGCTCATTACACTGGTAACAGCTATTGGGCGATAATTAGAAGGATCCGAAGGATCGCCTCCCTTAAAGATTGGTGTTATTCGGGCCAATTTAAGGCAAGAAGGAAAAGAACCTGCTTTTAAGTGAATGTTAATAATTTTCGTTAAAATCTAGGCTATTTCATTTTTTAGCATTTTGACGTCTTCGGAAGTTAAATTGTCGACACCTGGAGAAACTTTGGTTTTTAGTTTATCAATAATTTCCATTACTTCACTTGGCACTGTAGGTCTTAAATGAATACTGGCATAACTCTCAGGAATTGCACTTTCACTTTGCTCGAAAACATTGTGGAATTGTTGAGTGATATTAGTTCCAATCATTGCAAAATAATTATTCAATTCTTCTGTGATGCCTTCAGGGGTTGAGATTAATAATCCATTTATTGATAATTCATTAATATATGTTGCCCGCTGGTTTACATTTTTTCCTGCTTGCATTAACTCATTAATAACTCTTCAGTATTTTGAACTACTTCCAGCCGATGCTTCAAACTTTTTCGAGTAAAATTCCCGTTTAGCTTCCTTTATCAGTCGACTCGATTCCCTTTTTAACACTGTGTAGTTCTGCTTCTTAACTGCGGAATTTTGATCTGACATGTATATTTTGTAAGCTTTGCGCTTCTTTTTAGAAACATCTATAACTTTTTTGGTTATCCACGATTCTTGGCGAACTCTTATATACTTGGTAGTTGTTGCTTTGTTTTTGGCTTGAGTTAATATGCCAATGAGTTCTTCAAAATTTGTCACTATGTTGCTACGTAGATCATCGATCACATATTTTTTAAATTTGAACTTACAAGTAGTATTAATGGCTATTTTTTTTTGAGGCAACTTTGCTTTAACATGACTCTTTATTGACAAATTTATTATTCTGTGATCCAAGTCTGGCCATTCATCATCTTCATATGTGGTTCGATCTGCTAAATATGCATTTGTTACGACGACATGGTCTATTAAGGTTTTCGATGTTTGTGTTATGCGTGTAGGTTTAGTCGAATTCAGCAAAATGCCGTTATTGAATGTCAAAATATCATAGTATGCTCTAGTGATATTGGATGCCGTCAGCAGATCAATGTTAGTGTCAGCTAGCGTAACAAGCTTTTCATAAGATGAATAGAGTACATCGATATGATTTATAAATTCAAAGTCATCTTCAAAAGGCGCTTTATAAAATGTACCGACTCTTATTTTTTCAAAATTTAACTCAAGCTCTAC
Source organism: Nemotelus pantherinus (assembly GCA_963978885.1). Lineage (NCBI taxonomy): Eukaryota > Metazoa > Arthropoda > Insecta > Diptera > Stratiomyidae > Nemotelus > Nemotelus pantherinus. Next base: position 142,557,263 of record OZ022263.1, read on the forward strand.
TATGATAGTATTGAAGTTATTAGATACATTGAAAAGCCTTGAACGGATATTAGATTTGACAAATATCGCCGTGCCTCCTCCACGGCCTGACTCTCTGCAACAAAAGTAGCCAATGTATTCATCGGGCGTATACATTTGTATTTCATTATTGTATATCCATGTTTCATTCAAGGTAACTACATCGATGTTGGTTGAACTAAGGTGGACATTTAGGTCATCGATTTTGTTACGAATGCTTCTTATATTAGCATACATTACTTTTAGAGTATTGGTGGTTTGACTCATCATACGTTTAGTAACTATAATCAATTTTATGTTGATTTATTACAACCATCCTTTTATATTAGCCCTAACCAAAGATGAGTCTGCGGCCGGAATCGTCTGTCAAAACCGACCGGTTTTAGAGCAAAAAAGGCACTTTTTGACGTACGCAAACATGAGTGAATTTAAGTGCCCATACAACGCATAAGCGAACGTATGTCAAGTCGTATCTCATTACCACTTGACGTACGGACAGCTCATAGAAAAAATTGAGCAAAAGGTTGCTTAAGGAGCATGCCACTTTTCTGGCTGTTCGGTAAGTTATGTTTGGGTGCAACATATGCTTTGCGTGGTTTACCTCGGCGCATACGTCATCGTACGGACGCAGACTCATCACTAGTTGGACCTATTCTTGGCATTCGTAACTGTCGGCCCGATGATTTGTGTGGCTATGCCCCTTTTGGGTACAATTTACGCATTTCAAAATACTTTCAGAACACGTTTTTGTTGAATGATTTCCGGTACATATAGCACATACATCTTTGTTCTGGCAAGACGATGTTTTGTGGTTGAAACCCTGGCATTTATAACACCTCATAATATTGTGGTCCTCAATGATGTAGTGTGATCCAAAGTCGATATTAATAAACTGGTTGACCATTCGCTTAAATAATTTACCTCCCACTTCAATAAAGGCAATCCATTTGCCTGATTTACGTGCCTGCCTCATGTGGACAATTTCAAATTTATCGTTTAAGTCGATTGAATAGTTCAGACCGGCAATTTCATCCTTTAATTCCTGCGTTGTATATTTTTTCAGTAAACCTTTAATTAACAATCGCGGAATCTTTTGCTTCGTTAGTTCAACTGTGTATTCGCCTTTTAGCTGCTCCTTAGCTTTCCTAGCTAAAATTTCAGTATTTTCCAGCGAATTCGACTTGATGAAAAAACCGCCATTACGCAGTGGTTTAGAGAATTCAACTGGAGTTTTCAATAAACGCGGTTTTATTTTTTCCTTGACTTCTCGAATCGTTTTTGCAGAGTCCTGGTCTTTTTTGGGCTTAATTACTACTCCTCTGTTAAATGTATCCTTTTTTGGTTCTTCGGGCATTTTCACAACATTTGCATAAGATGTTGTAGGCTCATTTTTTATATTTCCCAGTTTTTCTTCTATATTTTTTACTAGCCGGTGGGTTGTTTCAATTTGCGACAGTATTCTGTCGTCACGGCTTTTTTTAAAAGTAGCATCGCATTTAGTGCATAACCACTTTACTTTGTCGCCCAGTTTCATAATGTTGTTGTACTCCTGGGTAGAAATATTTATGCAAGCAATGTGATACCACGTATCGCCGCAAAAACCATCACAAGCAATGCTTTGGTGGTCGTCTTCCACCAATTTTCGGCATTTTCCACACTTAGTGCCGACACTCATGCTGGCAGCACTGTTTTTCAATGTGAGCTGAAACAAAACTATCGCAGACACACACCAATCAAGACACTCGTTCGTAATAGCCCGTCCAGACTACGGATACTTAAGTATCCGGATACATAAGTATTGTCCTCACTGCAGCGACATCAGCAGATACATTTTACCCTTGCCATGAAAATCAATGAAAAGTGTGGACGATACTTATGTATGCGGATACTTAAGTATCCGTAGTCTGGACGGGCTATAATAGATTCACCGCCAATCACACAAGAAATAATCAGTGAAAAGAGAACAGTTACTGTTTTACAAAGATCCTCTTGCTATGAAAAAAACCACCAAAAAAAGGAAAAATATCACCGAGCTCCAAGCACAAGCTGCGCAGCAAAAAACACCTTCAAAAACACACGCCCAAAAAACAAAATACAAGGTTTTTCAAAACTTTTCAAGTCTGTTTCTTAATTATAAAAGATCAGCTGATCTGACACACGTCTACTCGCTTTGACAGGTTGTCAATTTCAAATTATTTCGCTTCTATTTCTAATACTCTGGTGCTTTTGCATAGTTTTCTTAGTCACGTATCATAACTCTTTTTGTAAAAAGCCTCTTTTTATTATTTATTTGACATCGATTTCTATTGCGTGTCGGTAGATTGTTTACATTTGCTTTACGTGACTAGCAAATTTTGACAGCAACCGGATTTTGTGCTCCCATTAGCCCTAACTAAAGATGAGTCTGCGAACGCAATCGTGTCAAAACCGACCGGTTTTAGACCAAAAAAGGCACTTTTTGACATACGCAAACAGGAGTGAACGCAAGTGCCCATACAGCGCATAAGCGAACGTATGTCAAGTTGTATCTCATCACCACTTCACGTACGGACAGCTCATAGCAACAATTGAGCAAAACGTTGCTTAAGGAGCATGCCACTTTTCTCGCTGTTCGGAAAGTTATGTTTGGGTGCAACATAAGCTCTAACTAAAGATGAGTCTGCGACCGTAATCGTCTGTCAAAACCTACCGGTTTTAGAGCAAAAAAGGCACTTTTTGACATACGCAAACAGGAGTGAACGTAAGTGCCCATACAGCGCATAAGCAAACGTATGTCAAGTTGTATCTCATCACCACTTCACGTACGGACAGCTCATAGCAACAATTGAGCAAAACGTTGCTTAAGGAGCATGCCACTTTTCTCGCTGTTCGGAAAGTTATGTTTGGGTGCGACATACGCTTTGCGTGGTTTACCTCGGCGCATATGCGGACGTACGCGCGTAGAATCATCACTAGTTGGACCTATATCACAGCGTAAAGAGTTAGTTCCTAACCAGCGTGCGGACTCCGTATATGTATACGGTCCAAAACTTCCAGTGAACTAGCCTGAGATTGTATTGTTGATCAGCCTGGAAAATTGGAAGAAATCACATGGAACAGAAAGAGGTGCAAGATAAGATTCGACAACTACATACTCAGGCTAGATTTTTCGTTGCTCACATACGACTCACTCTCGCAAAAAATACCAGCACACTCTCAGGTTGCTTTGACAGCTAATGCATTGCGTAAATGGAGGCGTAATTTCAAGGTCGAAGTGTTTTTTTCTGGAAGATGGAAGGAGTTCACCCACTTATCATTCTTTACACTTTGCCTATATGCTTTGCGTGCATTGATATAAAAGTATAGAGGATATGCGAATAGCATATACGTATACTGTCCGTGACTGTTGCCAGAAACAATTGTATTAATATGGGTGAGAATGCAGTGTTCTGACAATCTCAGGTGTTCCAGCATCGTTCCAGTTACTGGGACTGTCAATTTTCGTTTCATAAAATCGATTGTCTTCAAGCCGCGCATTTATAGAACGCTTTATAATTCGTGATCGGGAGCTACATTCAAAAAAATATTGCATTTAGTGTCGTGCGCATATGAGTGGCAGTGTCGAGTGATTATTTCATTAAGCTAATGTGTATACAGAATTAGGTAAAGCAGGTTTTATGTTGTGCGGTTTGGTTGTGGTGAAAGAAAATAAAGTTAATGAGTGAACGGTTTAATATTTTTAAAATATAGCTTTTGTTAGAGAATGCGTGAAGTGTTTAAATTTCAAATACGCCTGTTTATTTCGTTTGCGTGAATGATAGCTTGGCAATTGTCGCGAGAACGAAAACATCACCTGGTTTGTTTACATTTTAAGCAGTGTGACATGTTGACTTTGTAAGTAGGTCAACGCGGGTACTAAACTAAATAATGAAAGGGGGCATTTTCAGCATATGCTCAGGTACATGAAAATAGAAAATGAAATAGTAAAATTGTAGTTTCTGAAGCCAATAAATAACAGTTAATTATGTAACGAGCATTGTAAATCTGCCATAGCCGGTCCCAAGCCCGGTTGAGAAAAGAGGAGGGAGGTGCGAAGCTGTGAGAATAGCTGAGTTTTTGCACCTCTATCGCAAATATGTGCAAATATATACATAAATAAATATATATATATATATATATATATATATATATATATATATATATATATACATCTATATATATATATATATATATATATATATATATATATATATATATATATATATACATATATATATATATATATATATATATACATATATATATATATATATATATATATATATATATATATATATATATATATATATATATATATATATATATACATATATATATATATATATATATATATATATATATATATATATATATATATATATATATATATATATATATACATATGCATATACATATACATTATGAATTAATATTATGAATTAAATTATCCAAGGGAAGCCGTAAATCCGCCAACGCCGGTCCAAAGCCCGGTTGCAAAAGGAGGAGGGGGGCTGGTGACTTAAGATTTGGTTCTGTGGTAAGATTCGTATTTTAAAATGCATTTGAAATGTTCTGAGTTTATGGTTGATAAATGATTTGAACAGAAGTTATAATTATCAATAACATTGGTTTATAAATTTAATAACGCGCACTGATTTGTGTTGCATTTTCTCGGGATAAAATTCAGAAATTTATTCAAATCATTGATTCAATTTCTTTTATTTGAATTCATCACAAATGTTAATAAATAAAATTTCCACGTATTTCATCATCAACCGTTCATAGATATTGTGAATGTATTTTACTATTAAATTCTTCCAGTTAAATCGAAACACCATTTTAATATATTTAAAATATATTGGCCACTTTAATTATACGAAATCGTATAATCACTACACCTTTGTATTTTTATGCCAGATGCATGTATTCAAACAATCCAAAAAACAATCCTCTATCAAACAATCCAAAAATTGGCAACAAAAATTTCGCTATCCCCATATCCTCTATACTTTTATATCAATGTTTGCGTGGTTTACCTCGGCGCGTATGCGGACGTACGCACGCAGAATCATCACTAGTTGGACCAATGGAGGTAGTAGACAATGGAGTGGCCCTTCACATTTGAAATGTATTGGTGGGGACGTAACCAAGAGCTAAGGGGTATGCGATATTTTGTCTGCCTCTTGCACATCTATCTCATTTGCAATCATACGTCATATGATCACCACGTGGAAAATATCTTGTCAAGTTGATTGATGGGACGCTTGACGAAAGTTGCAGGGGTAGATGCAAAGCAGTTGTGTCACATGGGCGACTCTACTATTTTATCTCTATGGTCGGACCTATATAGTGATAGAGTGAAAGGCAAGGGGGAAGAAAAGTTAAAAAGAAAAAGGTATAAACTCGCGACACACACCTACAGGCGTTTACAGTGTTTCTGCTACTCTTAATATCTTTATGCTTCAAATACATATTGGCCCAAGATAAACTATCTCGGGTTGGCCCACCACAGGCCAATTCGAGGACAGATGCTGCTGTCCACACCATGGCCAGAGTTGGTGAGCTTCAGATGTCTATTGTCAGCCTGTCAAATCCGTTTGGCTGGTGGTGGATGTTGGTGCTCAAATTCCACTCAGATCGGAATGCAGCCCAAAAACGAACAATCGTAGCCACCTTACGCCAAGGGGGTGTACACATATTGGCCATAAGCTTTGTTGGTCTGGCTTGGGCCAATATGTATTTCCTACATTATAAAAAGTAAAGCAATCCCACGACAACCCTTGTACGGGTCTAGGGGTTGAAGCTGGTAGAGAGCTTCATTACAATTTTATTAATCATTGTGGATACGAGTGTGGAGTGATTAGTTCCACGACTCACTTTACCCCTGATTTAAATCAGGTACCTAATTAGAGCTAGGTGAACTCAAAGCTTGGTGCGCGGACCCTCGTCCGAACCTGGATTCGAACCAGGGACCCCACACGCAAGAAGCCAGTGCTCTACCCACTAGGCTACTCAAGCTCATTTCCTACATTATACTCAAAGAAATTCATCGTCTACTAGCGGTCCGTCTGCTCCATGTTTTTGTGTATTCGAAGAAGCAGGAGCGCGCTTGTGTCTGTGATGTTAAGAGATCTTCTCTTCTTCTCTTTACGAAATGTCAACACATCATCATGATTGATGTGTCATTGAAAAGATATCTATTCGACTTTTTTGTCGATCCGTTCAGTATGCAATGAATTGTTTCATTAGAGGGAGAAAATATAAGAAAAAAATATTTTAGTGATGATTTTCTACAAAACACTGCAAAAAATTGTTTATAATACGACAACAATCCTGTGACAATTCGTAGAAGAGGTGTGACAAATTAAAAAACTCAAGAACGGGATTGGAAACAAGTTTTGTGTTGGATAGATTCGATAGATTCGAAATGGAAATGACATCTAGCTAGAGTGTAGTAATGATTATAATTGTTTGACATTTCTACGGCGAGCAGCAACAGGAACGTCACTGAAGTTGGAAGTCGGGGACAACAAATACAACAACGGCCTGAAAACCAGTTTGGATGATCGCGGAATGAATTTTTATATACAAATTTCTTCTTAAAGTGCGAGTTATTTGAAATTCGGTCTATACAATAATGTCTTCGGGTCAATGATTCAATATACAATAAATATCTTCCGCTAAGTAATTGTTGGCCAAAAATCGATTTTAAAATCGTACAGCATAGTGCAAATAGATGTTCTGTTTATATTTTACTCACGTGTTGTGAAATCAGTGCCCATTCCGAGCAGTTTGTTCAAAGACACAATGTTGGAAACTGACGTTGAAGCCGTCTCCAAAGAGTGGCTCCAAAACGAACTACGATTATCAAACGGTAAGGACCTGATGCTACTAGACTGTCGCAGCTCGAATGAATACGCCGAATGCCATATACGGACCGCTGTCAATTTTTCCATACCGAGCATCATTCTCAGACGCCTGAATGCCGGGAAAATTGATTTAATATCAACGATAAAGTCTGCGGATTTACGGCAGCGGCTGCAGTCCGACTGTATTAAGTTGTTCGTTTTGTACAGTGACTGCAGTTTCACCGGAAGTGGATGCAACGTTCATCAGACGGCAATGGGCAGTGAGGAATGCCAAGAAAACACGACAGTTCACGGTTTACCGGCTGCGTCCTTGAGCACTGACGATCAGTACGAGCAACAACAGAACGCTGGCAGCAATTTGAGCCTCCAAACGAACAGTTTGACCGCGGATCCAACGACACACACAACAACAATTAACGTGTTGCATCGTCGTCTTAAACAAGATGGCTGCCGCGTAGTTTGCTTGCAAGGTGAGTCTTCCCATAAACATAGAAAGATGCATGCCTACGTTTCATACAAGTAGTTGCCCAGATATAGCAACGATTTTCATCGAATTCATGAATTAGGCCTGATCCGTATTTCTTGAATCACTTTCCGCTAAGCTGCCAGGTAGGCACGGAAACGATTAAATGTTCTAGGCGCAGGCCCCAAAACTGCACATGGGTCTATGGCCATGATGATTCGGGCGGGTTGCAGATGTTTTCAGTGTCAATTTAATAGATGCTGCTCATGCTTTCATAGCATATCAGCTAGGAGGCATTGTCTTGATGGGAAAAAATTTTAGGTCTTTGATTCGAAGAGTGTTTTTATTTGCATGTGGGTGCTATTATGTAGCACCGAAGCGAAGGCCATTCCGATTCGCTCTAGCAAATTAGCCTTTTGATCGCCTTCGATCGCTAAAGGAACGAGCAGAAACGAAGTGGGCGCACAAAAAACATAATAAGCAAAGTAAGTGGTCTGTGAAGCGCACCCATATCATTTACTCCCTGACTACTCCACTACCATCCTCTAGTTCAAAAATGTTTATTGTTTATTTCTTCACACACAACCATTCTTGCTCCATGCGAACTTTTGAAATTTGGTATTTGATGTGTGCATATCCACCCAAAAGCAAAAGACTGTTAGCATTGTTTAAGTATCAAAACTTGCACGGCTAACGTATTATGTATGCCATATTTCTCTTAGATGACGGGCTGGTCCAATTTTGAATGTCGTTTTCGCCTCGTCTTCGTGGAATCACACTATTCCCAGATTCATTTGCACGCTTATATATTTCTCTACAAATTAGTGGATGGAAAGTTATCGAACGATGGCTTGTCTCTATATTACCTACATATGCACACTCAACACACGAGAGTCATCCGGGACTGTTGTCGACTCACCTGTGAATTGCATGAACCCCTCATCTGGTTTAGTTGCACTGCAATTTGATATGGTATTTTCTCCATTATCACCTCAAGTCCGTAGACATTAAGAAAGTTTTACACACCAGTGGGGAAATTTATTTTTCATTCATATTTGCACATGAACGATTGTAGTGCGCTGAAATGCTAGCAGCTTTTCCACTAACTAGAGAATGAAATCACTATATTAAAATTTGAAGACTGAGTTTAGTGCCCGCTGATTGGGGTCCTCATGCGAAGTAGAATCATTTACCCAATAACTTCCCTTTGATTATTCTGCATCATGCGGTATTTAAGTCGATATGGTAACGATTTCCTCTTTTCCACTTGTCAAAAAAGTTTCGTGTTGAGTCGCACAATAATCTTCTCTGTAGAAACGCACACTCCGATGGTTGAAATAAGGTCTGTTCCCGTACTACAATTAATTGCGATTAATTGCAATGAAGCCGTTTTTTGTACTCCGTTTTAGTACGCTTCATTGCAATTAATTGCAATTAATCGTAGTACGGGAACAGACCTATAATGCCACCTGGATTATGAAATTTTAAAATTTACTCATGAGTAAAAAAAATCAATACTTTATGTACCACATAAATGCCATATTGGTCAATTTTTTTCAGTCGTGAGCGCCACTCAAAATTTAAATTTTTAGAATCACACTTAAGCTCAACTTTACTACTTTCTAAATCATCTACGTAGTTGATGTTCATTAATTCAACAATGAAATTATTTTCGGCCGTCGGAATTTGTGAAATTTTCGCGGAACCAATTGGTGTGATTGTTTGCAATTTCGCTTCCTGTGGACATCGCTCTGTGGGGTGAGATACTAGCTTCCTTCTATATTATTTGGATATATATATATATATATATATATATATATATATAGACATATACATTCTGTCCTGAAGTAACATATATATTTAAAAATATATATGTGTTTCTATATATATATATATATATATATATATATATATATATATATATATATATATATATGTATGTTTAAATATTATATATATATATATATATATATATATATATATATGTTTCTATATATATATATATATATATATATATATATATATATATATATATATATATATATATATATATATATATATATATATATATATATATGTGTTTCTATATATATATATATATATATATATATATATATATATATATATATATATATATATATATATATATATATATATATATACTTAATTGATATCGAAATCACATAGTTGGTCGAAAGGACTTACGAAAGTTCAAATCGTTCGTTTTAATGCGTTGAGTAGGAAATATTCAAATAGTAAACCAAACCGATTCACAGACAAAGTTTGACATAGCCGAAATCGGAAGACGCAAAAAAAAGAGAGATATAATAAAAAAAACTTTGTTGATAATGCAAACATAATCCAGAATGTGAAATACAAGAAATTATATTTTTTTTAACATAATATACTGAAATAAGATAAACATTCATATGAGTGTAATTGAAATTTGCAAATATGATTTTTGAAAGACCTCAACTCAACAAATTTGAACTTGGCTGACATCTGGTTCAGTTATGAATATTATTTTGTTCGATTCGAAAAATGTAACAGATTTTCAGAGTTTGGCTCTTCTACCAAAACATTCGGCAATCGAACTTGTAAGAACAACACTGATCATGACTGGACCGCCTACAGAATCTCACAAAGAACATATAAAAATATGCTGAGGGCCTCCAAGAGGGAATCATTCAAATCTTTTTGTGAGATTGGAAGGTCGATGAGCGACGTCGAGTCTGTGCAAGGTCCTGTAGGAGAGCAGATCAGCTGAACTGGACTTGCTAAAACGTCCGGGTGGTGATTATACCAAATCCAAAAATAAATCTCTACAGGCTTTAGCTAAGACTCGCTTTTCGGGCGCTCCGGTGATTGAAATGCAGAAGCCTGCCAAAATTTCCTGCTCTTCCCAATAGTACGAAATGTTGGTACACAGCTAGATCTGTTCTCACTAGCGAAAAAGTCAGGGATGCTATCATTTTCTTTGAAAATATCATATCACCGGACCCGTATGGCATCCATTAGGCTATACTATGTGTGGAAAATGACTACCTGTAGTCAAACTTAAAAAAAATCTTTTGGGCATACATGGCTCACCTTGGCGATAGGTTAATGTGGTCTTTACACCTAAACCGGGGAGAGATGGCTATTCAGATCCAAGAGCTTTAAGCTGATCAGCTTATCTTGCGTCTTTTCCCCTACCATTGGTCCTAGAATTTGTTAAGAAATCTGGGAAACTGGGAGACTGGTGTGTCAGTGGTATCTGTAGGTGGTACGAGGCTAAGCTATATTTTTTAGACGAAAAACCCAGTTTTTATAACGGGGCGAAAAAGACTGACTACTCTGTCGTATTAGCGCGAATGGTTTTCGAGGTTCAAATTACGTACACGGGTACGCAAGAACCTATTGCGGATTTACGTTATAATAGAATTGAATCGTATTATTTATTTATTTAATCTATTTTAACAGGCTACTCCTCAATTAAAAAATAGAAATACTAGAAAGAACCAAAAAAGATGTTAAAGAATGAAAAAATTTACAAATAATTGAAAATATTAAGTATATACGAGGGGATAATGATAAGGAATATAAACCAAGGTGATTAAACTTAAAAGATATATTTCTTTTTCAACATAGTCTGCTAACAAGTTAATACATTTAGTCCATCTTTTTTCCAAACCCAGGATACCCCCATGAAAAAATCTCTCAAAATGCTTCAACAGCGGCCATAATTTCTCTATCATCTTCAAATTTCTCACCCGAAGGTGTTTTTTGAGACGAGGAAAGAGGTAGAAGTTTCTGGGAGCTAGATCTGGCGAATAGGGCGGGTGTTCAAGCAGTTCGAATCCTGTTTCTTTAATTGCAGCCATCGCGACTGCAGCCTTGGAACCGGTGCATTTTCTTGATGAAACATAACTCCGGCTCGCAGTTTGCCGCGTCTTTTTTCCTTCAATGCCTCTCGCAATCTTCTTATTTGGTCTGCGTTGTAAGAGTCTGATATAGTGGTTCCCTTTTCCAAATATTCCACCATAATAATTGCTTCAGCGTCCCAAAAAAACTGATGCCATAACCTTTCCTGCCGAACACGACATGTTGAATTTCATCGGCGTCGGCGAAGAGAGTCGCTTCCAGGTCTCGTTCATGGTCACGAAACGTGACAAAAAATTCTCCTGATCTGCCTGGAACTTTTTGAGATTCATCCTTGAAATGTCGACTCGTTTCTTCTTATGCTCGTCCGTTAACATTCTCGGTACTCAATGCACAGAGACCTTCTTCAGATGTAATTTGTTGGTAAAGATTTTTCGAACACTACCATATGAGATCCCTGTGACCTCAGCTACATGCCTGATGGTCAATCTTCGATCTGCCAACACGGCATCTTCGACTTTTTACTAATGTTCGACGAATATTATATATATATATATATATATATATATATATATATATATATATATATATATATATATATATATATATATATATATATATATATATATGTATGTTTATATTTATATATATATATATATATATATATATATATATATATATATATATATATATATATATATATATGTATGTTTATATATATATATATATATATATATATATATATATATATATATATATATATGTATGTTTATATATATATATATATATATATATATATATATGTATGTTATATATATATATATATATATATATATATATATATATATATATATATATATATATATATATATATATGTATGTTTATATATATATATATATGTATGTTATATATATATATATATATATATATATATATATATATATATATATATATATGTATGTTTATATATATATATATATATATATATATATATATATATGTATATATATATATATATATATATATATATATATATATTATATATATATGTGTTTCTATATATATATATATATATATATATATATATATATATATATACTTAGTCCTGCCATAAGTTCTGTCACATAATTTCTCACATTGGCAACAACTTTATTTTATGAGTGTTAAAAATAACGCAAAGATTTGTGTATCGTGCGATCCAGAGATATAACGAGATCCAGACTGTTGAAGATCGACCTCGTTCTGGACGTCCGCGTGATGTACGCTCTTCTGCTGCCATCAAAGCGGTCGAGAGTCAAATTCGTCGAAATCCGCTTCGTAAACAACGAATCATGGCTCGAGAGATGAACATCTCCACCCGAAGTATGTCTCGCATCATAAAATCGGACCTCGGGGTGAGTGGCTTTCGACGATCAACGGGACATTTGCTGACTGAGCAGTTGAAGCAAATTAGGAGCACCAGATCGAAAGAGCTCCTTCGGCGGTACGGCAACAACAAACATCGAGAAATTTTATTTACCGATGAAAAAATTTTTACGGTGGAGGAACATTTCAACCGCCAAAATGATACGGTATATGCCCACAGCTCCAGAGAAGCCCGAGAAGTTGCCACTAGGGTACAGCGAGGACATAATCCAGCATCAGTCATGGTGGGGTGTCAGCTACGAAGGGGTCACCGAGCTTCATTTTTGCGAAAAAGGCGTAAAAACTGCAGCGAAAAATTATCAAACGGACATCCTGGAGGGATGTGTGAAGCCGTTGAACTCTACGCTATTCAACAACCGACATTGGGTTTTCCAGCAAGATTCTGCGCCAGCCCACAAAGCTCGAACCACACAAGCGTGGTTGGAAACCAATATTCCAGAGTTTATAAGGGCGACGGAATGGCCTTCTGGGAGCCCAGATTTGAATCCCCTGGACTACAAACTGTGGGCGGAGTTAGAGTCCATGGTGTGCACGAGACGACATCCAAATATCGAGAGCCTTAAGCGATCTTTGACAGAAGCAGTAGCTAATTTTCCGCTAGAAACAGTGCGTACTGCTATCGATGACTGGCCCAACAGATTAAAGAGCTGTGTAAAGGCTAAAGGCGGCCACTTTGAATAATTTGTTGCTTATTTTACTTTCATTAGTATGCCAAAATAAAATATATTTTCCTTTGTCAAAAACTCTTTTTCATTTGTACGAAAATTGCCCATATACGTGTGACAGAACTTATGGCACGACTATGTATATGTATGTTTATATATATATATATATATATATATATATATATATATATATATATATATATATGTATATATGTTTATATATATATATATATATATATATAAACATTTATATATATATATATATATATATATATATAAACATACATATATATATATATATGTATATATAAACATATATATATATATATATATGTATATATAAACATATATATATATATATATATATATATATATATATATACATACATATATATAGATATATATATATATATATATATATATAGATATATATATATATATATATATATATATATATATATATATAGATATATATATATATATATATAGATATATATATATATATATATATATATATATATATATATATATATATATATATATATATATATAGATATATATATATATATATATATATATATATATATATATATATATATATATATATATATATATATATATATAAACATACATACATATATATATATATATATATATATATATATATATATATATATATATATATGTATGTATGTTTATGTATATATATATATATGTATATATATATATGTATATATATATATATATATGTATGTTTATATCTGTTCGATATCTGTTCGATACGTTTTGATACTTGTTTTTATTATACCATTCATGTTAAACTTTAAAGTTATTTCTCATACTGCTTATGCTTCACGAAGTATTGATCTACAGTTTTATACGCGTCAGCAAATTAAATATTGAACTATTGGTGTTCAATAAAAATTATAAGCAGTATGAGGAATGATCAAAGTTCATTCTCGATACAATTGTAAAATATGTTATAGTAGGGGAGCCCAGGATGCTAAATTTGCAGTTACTAAAGCGTCGTGGGGACCTATTGGATTGTGAAGATTAGGTTCTAAAATGAAAAAAATATTATGTCAAGCTTTCCATTTTAGTGGGGGGGAGAGCGTGTAAAAGTGTTCAAAAACGTAAAAAAAAACAGTCACATGGAAATACTCGAGCGCGTCAGACACTCATAGTGTATACGCGCTTTGTCTTTCTGATAACCGATAGATATTAATCTGACGATTAACTAGAGGGGGGTGGCCGTAAAAAGGGGTAAAAAAAAAACAAAAAAAAAAGTTATTCGAGCGTGTCAGATATTCAGAGGGAATGTTAAGTGATCCCAAAAAATTGTCCTATTTAAATGACTGACGATTTGGACGTGACCGAAAGTCATGACTGAGTTTTTAAAATGTAAAAAAATAATGTGACCATGAAATACTCGAGCGTGTCAGATTTTTATACAGAGGGTTTAACTTGATGTCTTAGTTGTCCTAAATGATAATCTGACAATTATATGGAGGGATATTGTTAATCTGACAATTTAAAAACACTTTTTTTTTTCTTTTCTTCTTTTTATTGCTGGATGAAATAAAAACAATATGTACATATATATATATATATATATATATATATATATATATATATATATATATATATATATATATATATATATATACATATATATATATATATATATATATATATATATATATATATATATATATATATATATATATATATATATATATATATATATATATATATATATATATATATATATATATATATATATATATATATATATATATATATATATATATATATATATATATATATATATATATATATATATATATATATATATATATATATATATATATATATATCTAGAAAATTCAATCATTTATTGATATGAAAGTAGAAAAAATATATATAAAACAAGTATTTTAATCTTCATCCTCACTGGATTCGTCTTCGAAGTTGGTTTCCAATTGTTCAACTTCCTCGTCATATGAAACTTATTGCATTAAATTCACTTAATTATTTTAAAACACAACAAACAAATCAAAGCGTCGTACATCAACAAAAACTAACAAGTCATTGTGATCGGCTAAGATGTCATCATGGCAGCAGACGGTAGTGTGAGGACAGTGCGAGGATTGAGAGATAGAGAAAGAGTGAGAAGGAAGATTGGCGTGGAGTGGGGAATACACAGTTCCCAGCATATATACGCTTCATCATTTATTGATGGTTTTAGCTACATCGCCTCATGAAAACCGTCAGATTATATGTTTTTCGTAATCCTGATAGGATTTCCTTCAAAATAAAAAAAAAATCAATCGCGCTCGAGTTTTTCGAGGTGAGGTTTTTTTTTACAACTTTGTGACTTGCCCATTTCCTTATGCCACGCTCAAATTGTCAGATTATTGAAATATACTCTTTTCTTTTCTGGATGTACTTAACTTACCTTATCTTAATCTGACGCGCTCGAGTTTTTCTGAGGATCAATTTTTTTTTTACTAATCTGACGGCTGCCCTCAATGCACCCCACTATATTAAGAGCTCATATATGGTAGGGTACATTACAGGGGTGCAAGGCTTCTCCCCATATGATTTTCTGACGCGCTCGAGTAACGCGCGAAATCCACCGCTTGGGCTCCCCTACTATTTGAATAATTAGTCGTAAGCAAATGTATTGTAAGCAAAATTATGCTATATAAAAAGAACGAATCAATGTGAATAAAATCAATCTTAGCGGGACAAAGCCTTTTATTTATCCTTGTTGAGCTGCTAGGGGCGCTAAGTTAGTTGAGTTCTGGCACTGAGCTTGAATCCAACGGTTCTATTAGAATTCCTAATTTCTGGTATTGTACTAGAAGTTAGCGCTAAAATAGAACCATTCAACATTTCTATTAGGATTCCTAATCTCTGGTATTGTACTAGAGGTTAGCGCTAAAATAGAATTGTTCAAAGGTGAGAATACGTACTGAACGTATTCTACATCACCTGATACTAGTTGAAGTTTGAGTTCTTGTACTGTACTTGAATTCAGCATTTCAACTGAACCACCTGGTTTCTAGTATTGCACTAGAAGGCAGTGTCCAAAGGACTCCTTTCTGAAGGCTAGAATAAGTGCTGTACTTAGTCTACGCCCGACCTACAGAAAAAGGACCGACATCAGGTGCTCAAAATACAATAACGACACCTATCAAGAGCGATTCAAGAAAAGCCTTGGTCGGTATATAAAAACATTGGTGACCCCGACGTGATCTTCAGAAGTAAGATCAAGAACGTTTGCATTGATTAATTAGCACACCTTAGTTCGTTACCATGGAGATGATTGCAGAAGAGCAATCTGTTCTGGGAGCAGATATTCAGAAGCTCCATAAGAGAATCACAAAAGATTCATATGAACGCAAAACGAGAGAGTACCTCGATACAATGATGGCAGATTTAGATTCTTACTAGAAGAAGTTCCAGGCAACTCACGCCAATCTGCAGCTCATGAAAGATGAAAACACCGAGCATCCATATTTTAAGCTCGGCTACTACGATGCAATTACTGTCGTGTGTAGGGACATCAAACTATGGATACGAAAAGCTGAAGACAAACTTGCAGCTAAAACTTCGAACGAGATTACAACAGCCAGTTTTGATAAAGAGGGCGAAGAGCCCAACAAATTCAAAGTAGCAAGTGACCTAGTATCACAAGATGAGGAGCTACTCGTCAAGCTAATACGAAGACAAAAGGCATTGATGAAGAGCATCGCTCTCTTCATCAAAGATATAGAAAGCAAACTTGAGGAAAGGCAAGTACGAGCATATTACGAGTTCAAGAAAACTCGACTGCAAGAATACGAGCTACAATTATCACAAAATGACCAATTGATTTGGGAAAACACGGTAGTCGAGAATTCGGAGGGCTACACAGCTGAATACTATAACGAGCTGATGAGCTGGTTGCATGATACAGTCATAATATTGCAACAGCAGCTTCAAGAGGCAACAGATTCAGTGGAATCTAGCACTGAAATCTCCTCCAACATTAAATTACCTCAAATTACACTACCCTGTTTCGACGGAAACTATTTGGGTTGGCCTGAGTTTTATGATTTGTATACGCAGCTTATTCATAGTCGCTCTATTGGGAAAGCGCAGAAAATGCATTACTTAATAAGCAACCTGACTGGGGAAGCGAAACGATTGATCAAACATTTACCGGTGTCAGCAGAAAATTACGATGACGCTTGGACTATAATCAAGAATCGTTACAACAACAAAAAACTGCTGGTAAATCATCTTCTGACTAAGCTTCTTTCACAGTCATCATGTGTAACAGAGTCCGCGACGGCTATTAAATCATTGCATGACACTACAAATGAATGTTTGATGGCTCTGAAGAATTTAGGCTTATCGATTGATACATGGGATCCAATATTATTATACTTGCTCATAAAGAAGTTAGATCGCTCTACACACGCATTATATGAGCAATCACTAGCTGAACCTAGAGAATTGAGCACCGTCAATGAGTTTTTAAGGTTCTTGGAATATCGCTTTCAAAGCCTCGAAGTTACAGGCGGAAGTAATCATCGACAATCCAAACCGTCTTCTCTTTTAACTGCATCCAATGCTGTAAAATGTGTTGTATGCCAAAAATTCCATCCTCTATATGCGTGCAAAGCATTTCTGGCATTGACACCTGAGGTTCGATTGGAAGTCGCAAAAAGGAACAACTTATGTTTGAATTGTTTAAAGCAAGGTCATCGCAGTAAACAGTGTTCATCAAGAAGCTGCAAAAGCTGCGAGAAGAAGCATAATTCATTGCTTCATTTAGATGCATTGGCAGTGAAAACACGCCAGCAAAATACCACCACACACAATACAACCACAGTAAAGTCACAAGACAATCTAGGTTCAATTCAAAATAAACCAAGCTCAACCACTCTGGTCGCTCAAGAGAATACTGACAAAAATAAATATGTGATGCTAAGCACAATTGTGGTAAATATCTCTGCACCGGATGGCCAACAGTATGAGTGCCGAGCAATTTTAGATTCAGGATCTCAGTTGAATTTCATCACAAAGCAACTAGTAAACAAACTTGGATTGAATGTAACCCCTGAAAAATTGAATATTCGAGGCATTGGTCAAGGAAAGCAAACAGCAGAGTCAAAAGTTAACGTGTTGTTGCATTCTAGAACTACCGGACATTCAACGAGAATTGAAGCTTTCACGTTAACACAAATTACTACCGACCAGCCATCACGTTTTATCGATGTCTCAGCATGGCCAATTCCAAAGAACATTAAATTGGCTGATCCCGAATACAATTATCCAGCCAGAATAGATCTCCTTATTGGAGCAGAAAACTATCTAGAACTCTTATCAGTTGGGCAGATACGACTTAGACCAAAGCTACCAATACTCCAAAACACTGTGTTCGGATGGATACTGTCGGGCAAGGTAGTCGAAAAATCCCCGTCTGAAGTATGCTGCGGAATCTGTAGCCACGACTCCAACGAACTTGAAAATAAAGTCCAAAATTTCTGGAAATTAGACGATGTAGAACCGGCAGCTCAGTTAACTCACCAAGAAAGAATATGCGAAGAACATTTTAATGCCCACACCATCCATGAAAAGGATGGAAGATTTGTTGTGAAATTGCCATTTGCAAAAGATCCACTATTATTAGGAGATTCAAAGGAGAGAGCATTACAACGTTTCTTGTCTTTGGAGCGCAAATTAAACAAAGATCAATCATTGAAAAATCAATATACAAATTTCATAGAAGAGTATTTGCGTCTAGGACACATGGAGGAAGTAAACATGAACGATATTCCTAAACCACATTATTTCTTGCCACACCATTGTGTCTTAAGGCCTGATAGCACAACGACTAAGTTGAGAGTGGTATTCGATGCTTCGGCTAAAACATCGACAAATATTTCGCTCAACGATATACTGTATACAGGTCCATCACTCCAAGAAGATGTTTTCACTATACTTTTGCGCTTCCGCCTTCCAAGGTTTGTATTCACGGCGGACATCGAAAAAATGTATCGCCAAGTGAGGGTGAGAAAAGAGGATCAGAAATATCAACTAATATTGTGGAGAGATGACCCAAATGAAAGTGTCAGGTGCTACCAACTTTCCACAGTCACTTATGGGGTTACAACCGCCCCTTACTTAGCGATAAAATGCCTGAGGCGGTTAGCATCTGAGAATGAAATTTCAAGTCCTGTAGCCGCGGAAGCTATAACCAGTAATATTTATGTTGACGATGTCATGGCTGGATCAAATAGTCTAAGACAAACGATCGAAATGAAAAACCAATTACGCCAAGTTCTTCTTTCTGGTGGATTTAAACTAAGAAAATGGTGTGCAAACCACACTCAGCTGCTAGAAGGCATCTCTAATGATGATCGTGCAATTCAATTCACAGTCAACGGAAAACACGATGAGCACATAAAAACGCTAGGCGTAAATTGGCTACCCAATTCTGACAATTTCTGGGTACAAGTCTTGCAGTCAAACGAAACTAGAGTGACAAAAAGGACCGTATCTTCAGACATTGCCCACATTTTCGACCCACTTGGGATAATGAGCCCAGTTGTGATTAAGGCCAAAATCTTCTTACAAAAATTATGGAAGTTGAATCTTGAATGGGACGCGGCAGTACCGATGGAAATGCATACTCAGTGGGTGAATTTCCGTCAACAATTGAAAACTTTAGAGAACATTCAGTTTCCAAGGCATTTATTTTCTCGAGGAACGCCGCATAGTATTCAGATTCATGCATTCAGTGATGCATCAGAAAAGGCATATGGATCAGCGATTTACATTCGATCAAAACATAAAGTTGGTACTATCGCAGTAAGACTCTTGTGTGCAAAATCAAAGGTTGCTCCAACAAAGATCGTATCTCTGCCTCGATTAGAGCTTCAAGCTGCTACACTTACAGCAAAGCTTGCCATACGAGTAAAGAAGGACTTACATTGGGAAGAAATACCTTGTACATTTTGGACTGATTCAGAAATTGTCCTTGCTTGGTTAAGAAAACCATCTTCATCATATGTAACGTTCATAGCTAATCGTGTTGCAGCTATACAGGAGTTGACATCAGTAGATCAATGGCGACATGTACCAACAAAAGAAAACCCAGCAGATGTAGTTTCAAGAGGAATCTCGCCAGAAAAATTAAGTGAAACTTTATGTTGGTTTTATGGACCAATATTCCTGAATGGGGCAGAACAAAATTGGTCAGTTAATCCTAAATTCGAGACGACACTTGAGATGAAGCCGGTAAAAGTGGTACTGTCAGTAGCAGAGGACACAGATAATTTCTTGGCTACTATTGATCACCGAAACTCGTTTCAGCATCTAAGAAGAGTGGTTGCATACATGCTGCGTTTCATCAACAATGCACGAAACAGCGAAAGCTCACAAAGACGGAAGAAGTATCTTTGTATCGATGAATTAGAAGTCGCTACAAGGTTAATCATTCAAGAATCTCAACGGCGAGGATTCCCAGGAGATTTAGCATTGCTAAAGAAAAGCAAAATGGTTGACAAGCAAAGTAATTTAAGTGCATTAACGCCATTCTTAGATCAAAATGGCATAATTAGAGTCGGAGGACGCCTGCAAGAAGCGAACATTGCGTACGATGCCAAGCATCCAATGCTTCTGCCGTATAGTGATCAGATAACCCGGCTGATAATGACAGAATATCACGTGAAAAATTCTCACATCGGTCCACAAGGCCTATTAGCAATCACCCGACAGCGTTTTTGACCTATCAAAGGGAAAACCATAGCACGATCAATTGTACTAAATTGTGTTCATTGCAGTAAAACAAAACCGAAGCTGCTGACTCAAATGATGGGTACTCTGCCAGAAAAGAGAGTCCAACCTAGTCGTCCATTCTGGACCACCGGTGTCGACTTCTGTGGCCCATTCTGGACTCATTTCAAAATTCGTGGCAAAAAACCGCAGAAAACTTATGTGGCCGTATTTGTATGTTTTGCCACTAAGGCAGTGCATTTGGAAGTAGTAAGTGATCTTACGACAAACGCATTCATTGGAGCATTAAAACGGTTTGTGAGCAGAAGAGGTAATTGCAGACACTTGTACTGCGACAACGCAACCAATTTTGTGGGGGCCCGAAATCAATTAGAAGAGCTTCGATTAACAATATATTCTAAAACTGCAGAGGAACAAATTGATAAGTTCTGTACCAGCAGAGGAACCGAATTTCATTTTATTCCCCCCGGAGCACCCCATTTTGGCGGGTTGTGGGAGGCTGCTGTAAAATCCGTGAAAACATTACTACGGCTTGATCAAAAGACTCGTGAGAAATTTGTCTTAAAATTTGTCTTGAAATCTGCCTGTCCTTTCTAATACAAGTATCGCCGAGCCCGTAGAACAACCTTCGCGCGCTGATCTTCATACACAATGGAAACGTATTGTTCACTTAAAGACTGAATTTTGGCAGCGCTGGGTAAAAGAATACCTCAGTGAGCTCCAGTACAGGGGAAAATGGAAACAGCGGTGTAATAACGCAGAACCTGGAATGATGGTAGTTATAAAAGATAACAACGTACCTCCGATGCAATGGTCACTTGGCCGAATTATTGAAACCATAAAAGGCGACGATGATCTAGTACGAGTTGCAATCGTTAAGACAGCAGGCGGGGTCATTAAAAGGCCTATCCACAATCTCGCCCCTCTGCCTATAGAGTCGAGCAATAGCATAAGTACCGAAGTGGAAGTCCAGTCGCAAGACAGTAACGAGGTTGCATCAGAGACCAGGAAGACCAAACGAACCGCTGATCGAAGAGAAGTACCATTAAAGTCCAAAAAATCCCGCGGGAGCCATTCTCCAATCAGTTTGGTACTTCTAACATGCTTGATATTGCCAATATTTGGACTTGAACAAATTTGCGTGACACCCTTCAAATCAAACCCAGGGCTTTATTACGAACGACTAGGTCATACATTCCTGTCATCTGATGAATGGAATGTGGTGGTATTTTATAATACCACAAACTATTGGAGAGAAGCAACTGTCATAAAGAAGGGACTCAGTAACTTAAATCATATATGCAAGGACATAATAGTTAAGGTATCATGTGAACCTGCATTGTTTCATTTCCAAGATATGATAAATGAGATAGAAGAAGGAAACAAATTGCTGCGACAACATGAGCATTCCAGGAAAAGAAGAGCTCCGTTGAATATAATTGGTAACGTTGCAAACTCCTTATTCGGTGTTTTGGACTCTTCATACGCAGAACAAATGGCAGACATCATAAATTCCCTCGACAAAACCGACCAACACCTGCTGAATCTCTTACGAAATCAGACGTCTGTGATTGACTCAACAATAAACATCATGAATGATACATACGGAAGAATGGAAGGTCGACTAAAGGAGTTCGATGAATACCTTAATCAAACCATCTATAGCATAAAGAGTATAAATTACGAGTTCCATCAAGAAAAGTTAATTGAATATTTTAACACTCTATCAATTCGGTTAATGCTTCTGATCACAAAATATCGAAACATACAAAATGCGTTATTGAAAACCATGACAGATACGCATCACGGAAAGGTGAGTCCACAACTCTTAACACCAGACCAGCTGCGGCGACAGTTAATTATCATAAAAGAAAATCTTCCTGCGAATTTGCGCCTAATTGAAGCCCGCAAAAATCTACTCAACTTATATGGGACAATGTCGATAGAAGGAAAAATGCTAGGGGATCAGCTAATCTTCAGAATAAAGCTTCCGCTTATTTCTCACGAGTCTTTTGAACTTCTGCATATAGTTCCAGTGCCTATTGCAATGAGCGACGGGTTCTATTCGATGAGTGTTTCAACGTCGTTCATCATCGTCAATCTCCATCGAGATTTATATTATCCGATATCGGAACTGGAGTTATCCCGGTGTGCCAGCATCAATCATTCTGAGTATCTTTGCAGGCAAAATCATCCTCTTTATCGAAAGGGTTCGATTTCTAGTCGTTGCGAGTTCACCATCTTGACGGAATCCGGTCCAGATACTTCATGCAACTTCATTAGAACTAATGAGATAAATCGATGGACGCAGTTATCAAGTCCAAATCATTGGATGTACGTCGTACAACAACCGACCAGCATCAACATTGTATGTGACAACAGAATGCAAAGTAAAACCTTAACTGGATCAGGCATCATCAACACGACTAACGGATGCATAATTAAAGACGAATCGACAATACTGCAAGCCAACACTGTATATTCCAGCATGATAAAGGATTCTTTTATACCATCGAAAAATGTTCCTGATGTCGTCCCTATAGTGGAGTTTTCAGTAAAACATTTATCGTCTGCATGGGATACGCTAGAACCCAAATTGAAGGCGCTACATGACAAGGTTGCGTCATTGAAGACAGCCGAAGCGAATAGTGCAACGAATGCGCATCATCATATTCATCATTATAGTATTGGTTACTCAAGCTTGGCGATCGCGATCATCTGCCTTTCATGTCTTCTATGGCGGTTTTTTAGAAGACACGCTCAACCGAAAAGTTCAAGGCCACCAGTACCAGCTCCACGGCAACTT
>OZ022263.1:142588682-142590370 GCA_963978885.1 Nemotelus pantherinus
CGTGGGCTCTGAAGCTCAACTTGAGTCAATCATGACGCCCAAGTACCTGATTGAAGCCTTGGATTTGATTCTCTGGTCTCCGACGGTGACTTCAAAGCACTCGGATTTTCGCCGGCTGCTTATCAATACCGCCTCAGTTATCAATACCGCCTCAGTCTTGTGCCCTGCGAGCTCTAGACCAGCACTTTCTAGCCATTTCCTGACTTGGTACACCGCCTCGTCCGCCAGCAGTTCAATTCCTTCCAGATTTGCAGCAGATACCAACACACCTATGTCGTCCGCGAATCCGATTATTGTTACCCCTCTTGGCAATTTTAGGGTAAGCACGTCGTTGTACATAATGTTCCAGAGTAGAGGCCCCAAGACAGATCCCTGTGGGACACCTGCTGTAACGCAGTGACGTTTCGGCCCGTCATCGGAGTCATACCATAAAACTCGGTTCCGAAAATAGTCAGCGATTAACTCCGTCAGGTAGTAAGGAACTTTCAGCTTGAGTAACTTAGTTACTATTCGGTTCCAATTTGCCGAGTTGAACGCGTTTTTGATGTCGAGCGTGATAAGAGCACAGTAGTTTCGGGATGCTCTACGCGCTTCAAGCGCGGGCTTGATTAGCTCGATTATCACACTGATAGCGTCAACCGTCGAACGTGCTTTGCGAAAACCGTATTGGCGATCAGATAGTCCTCCATTGTCTTCCACCGCCGGTAGAAGCCTGTTGTAGATGATCCGCTCCAGTGTTTTGCCTAGGACGTCCAGCAGGCAGATGGGGCGATAAGATGCCGGTTCTCCAACCGGTTTGTTTGACTTTGGCAACAACACTAGCTTCTGCCTCTTCCAACATGCTGGGAAAGTTCGGTCATTCAGGCATGTGTTGTAGACACTTACAAACATTTCCGGCCTCGACTTGATGGCTATCTTAAGCCACTTGTTTGTAATTCCATCTAACCCAGGCGCCTTTTTGTCCTTTAGTCCCTTGCACACCTCCGAAAGTTCTGCTTCGGTGGCCTGGTGCACATCCTCCGCCGCATTCCCTGCTTCAGGTACGATGACACCATCCTGATGATGAGGAAACAGCGTTTCAACTATCTTCCTGAGTAGTACGGGACAACTGGCCTGTGTTGAGCATGGGCCCTTTATGCGTGACATGACTGCTCGGTATGCACCTCCCCATGGGTCGATACTCGCCTCCTCACACAGCTTTTTGAAGCAAGCCTTCTTGCTGTTTCGAATAGCCAGTTGTAGTTTTTTCCGCGCCTCCTGGTATGATCGCTGCAGCTCCTCATGATTGGGCTGATTTACACCACGTTGGCACTGTATTCTAGCTTTCAGACAAAGCGCTCGGAGCTTCGCTAGTTCATCGGACCACCAGTAATTTGGTTTCCTATACGGTAATTGTTTTCGCCGTGGCATCGAGGCATCACATGCGCGCGATATCAATTCCACAACCTGTGCAGCCTTTTCCTCCGCGGTTCCTCGAGGTATTTCAGCTTGTCGTAGTGTTTCAACGAAGGCTCCTTCATCGAATTTCCGGGCTGACCAGCCCTTGCCGACTTTTTCCTTGGCTAGTTGTGATCGACTGCCCAACTTGTAGTGGGTCTCAAACATAATAGCTTGATGATCGCTATGGGTGTAATGCTCAGACACGTACCATGTTATGTCTCTCGCCACCTTCGTACTAGCATATGTCA
>OZ022263.1:142590570-142593070 GCA_963978885.1 Nemotelus pantherinus
ATGGTTACAGGAAAAAGCTATATAATCTTTTTTGTTGGAAATATGCTAAGCTACAAATTCGTCATACATTGTTTTTCTGAAGACGTGACCGTTACTGAGATATTTAGGAAAGGTCACTTTTGGTGACCTTTGACCCCGTATAAAAAGCGACGCAGCACTCGGATCGATGGGGACTTTTGACATTTTGTTCAACACGCCAGTACCAAGGTTTTTCAGCTTTCCCCTAATTTTTCCGAAGCACCATGTTAGATTTCCCCGGACTATATATATATATATATATATATATATATATATATATATATATATATATATATATATATATATATATATATATATATATATATATATGTATATATATATGTATATGTATATATATATGTATATATATATATATATATATATATATATATATATATATATATATGTATGTATATATATATGTATGTATATATATATATATGTATATATATATATATATATATATATATATATATATATATATATATATATATATATATATATATATATATATATATGTGTGTGTTTTTATATAGCGACCAAGGCTTTTCTTGAATTGCTCTTGATAGGTGTCGTCATTGTGCTTTGAGTATATTTGCACCTGATGTCGGTCCTTTTTCTGTAGGTCGGGCGTAGACTAAGTACAGCACTTATTCTAGCCTTCAGAAAGGAGTCTTTTGGACACTGCCTTCTAGTGCAATACTAGAAACCAAGTGGTTTAGTTGAAATGTTGAATTCAAGTACAGTACAAGAACTCAAACTTCAACTAGTATCAGGCGATGTAGAATACGTTCAGTACGTATTCTCACCTTTGAACAATTCTATTTTAGCACTAACCTCTAGTAAAATACCAGAAATTAGGAATTCTAATAGAAATTTTGAATGGTTCTATTTTAGCGCTAACTTCTAGTACAATACCAGAAATTAGGAATTCTAATAGAACCGTTGGATTCAAGCTCAGTACCAGAACTCAACTAACCTAAGCGCCCCAAGCAGCCTCACCAAGGATAAATAAAAGGCTTTGTCCACGCTAAGATTGATTTTATTCACATTATATAGCATAATTTTTGCTTACATTACATTTGCTTACGACTAATTATTCACAACATATTTTTAAATTATATCGAGAATGAACTTTGATCATTCCTCATGCTGCTTATAATTTTTATTGAATACCAATAGTTCAATATTTAATTTGCTGACGCGTATAAAACTGTAGATCAATACTTCCCGGCAAAGAAAGGAAGTATGAGAAATAACTTTAAAGTTTAACATGAATGGTATAATAAAAACAAGTATCGAAACGTATCGAACAGATATCGAACAGATATCGAACAATATGTATATATATATATATATATATATATATATATATATATATATATATATATAACACATCGTTCAATAAGTCCCGAGACTAACAACGAAAACAACATTTTTTTTTCAAAAATCATTTTTAATCATCAATATAATCTCCTTTTAGAGTGATACAATCTTTCCAACGCCTTCCCAACATTTCTATACCATGTTTATAGAAGGATTTATTCTTTGCTTCAAAATAGGCTTCAGTTTCGGCAAGGACCTCCTCATTCAAGCCAAATTTTTTTCCTTGGAGCATTTTTTGAGATCAGCAAAGAGCCAGTAGTCGCTGGGGGCTAAATCTGGCGAATACGGGGGGTGAGGAAGCAAATAGAAGCCCAATTCGTTCAGTTTTGCCATTGTTTTCATGGACTTGTGGCATGGTGCATTGTCTTGATGAAAAAGGATTTTTTTCTTCTTCATGTGCGGTCGTTTTGCTGCGATTTCCTCCTTCAAACGTACCAACAAGTCAATATAATAATCACTGTTGATCGATTTACCTTTTTCCAGGTAGTCAATGAAAATCCCGCCATGTGTATCCCAAAAAACAGACGCCATGACTTTGCCAGCAGACTGCTGCGTTTTTGGACGCTTTGGGCGGCTTTCGCCAACCATGCGCGACTCAGATGATTGCCGATTCGACTCCGGAGTGAAATGATGTGTCCATGTTTCATCCATGGTCACGTATCGACGCAGGAAATCCTTTTTATTACGAGTAAATAGCGATAAACAGCTCTCTGAATCGCCGACTCGTTGCTATTTTTGTTCCACAGAAAGCAATCGCGGCACCCACTTGGAAAAAATCTTTTTCATGCTCAATTTTTCATGAAGGATTGTAAATACGCTTCCAGATGATATCTGTGTCATTTCTGCAATCTCACGGACCTTCACTTTGCGATTTTTCATTACAATTTTTAACACTTCACTCACATTTTCCTGTGTAACGGCTTCCAATGGCCTACCCGAACGTTCCGCATCGTTTGTGTCCGTACGATCACGTTTAAACTCAGCATACCAACGACAAATCGTTGGTTTCGATGAAGAGGAGTCCGGGTAATGTGTTTTTACCCATTAAAAAACAATGTTTTATCAACACGCGAAACTCGCTTTTTTCCATTTTTCA
>OZ022263.1:142595570-142625570 GCA_963978885.1 Nemotelus pantherinus
GCTACGGCAGGCATTGAAAGTGAACTCTTTCAAACCATCGACTCTAACGAAAAATTTTCGTTTTTTACGGTGAAAATCAACTCATATAAAAATCTTATGCGATTTGCCACAAAGTTTTCAAACGATAATGATCTTGCAATGCAGTCATCGGCTCATAACGAAACACGCAGATTAGGTTTTTGGAAGTATTTAATACTACTTATAAAAATAAATATTAAAAACGATGTAAATTTTATAAAATATATATTAATGTTATCAATATTAGATTAAAATACTTACTAAACTTACATGCTACGAACATAAAAAATGAAAACTGTCTTAACCTACTTGGATGTGTATTTATGTTGTGGATTAGGTGTTTCCACAGTGTGATTTTAATGTGAGGCAGGTGTGATAGATGCTAGCAAAGGGTTGCCAGCGCGAGGCGTTTTTTGTTATTTTCGTATCAATAGGTGCTTACATAAAGTATTCATATCGCGAACATTTACAATCTAGAAAATTTTTGGTTTCAAACATCTTTCATTTTTTGACCCTATCCCTATAACTTTCGACTCGACAAAATTATCCGATAAAATTGAAAACGCTAGATTTATTTGATTTTAACGTGAGGTAATTGTGGGAGACTTTGAGTTGCAGTGATAGTAAAATGTTGCAAGCACTAAGCATTTTCGGCACGCAACGCTCCTTCTCCAAATCATCTCGGGCTTACGGAACTAGAAGGGCAGCCTTCAAAGTTCTGAGGAAGTTTCAAAACGTCTCCCCTGACACAATGTCCGACAAGGACAAAAAGTCCCTTGAAGGGGCAAAATCATACACTGGGGAGCACCCGCTCCCTCTAAATCCTGCAGGTACAACTCAGAAACGACAGAGGTCGGCTGAGCAGAAGTACCAGGGCAGGCAGGACTGCAAAAAGCAGAAAACAACGACTACCCCTTCAGGTATAACTCGGCCGTTTAATGAAGTAGCCAAAGAGTGCCTTGTCTGGGATGTAATTGATGCCAGCAAGGGAGATGGAATCATCTCCTCCGAAAAAAAAGGCAGGCTCTTTTCGTAGTGCAGAAGGCTAGCTCGGGTCCTCCACCTACGGTGAATGACGCGGGCTGGCACAAGGGAATCAGGCTGGTTGCGTGTGGAGACCAACGATCGGCCGATTTCTACAAGCAGGCTATCTCCGAGCTGGGGGAACTCTGGCCAGGCGCCAGGATTAAGGTGGTGTCCAAGGATGAGATCCCCAGTCGGCCAAGATGCAAGACATTAACAACCGGGTTTGCGGGTTACGCACCAATGGATACAGACTGATAATACCTGACGGCTCTTGTAAGCCATGTGTCTGTATTCTTGTCAGGAAAACCATAAATGTCCTTGTATTACATCACTTCTGTGACAAGGATAACATGACTGTTGCAGTGGAATACGACCAAAGTCCATGCTGGTTTGCTTCTTGCTATATGGCACATGATCATGGCACTAGCCCTCCCTGCAACATTGTCAGGGGGATTGTGGCTAAAACCAGGAAAACAAGTGTGCCGCTGATTATGGGAGCTGACGCTAACGCTCATAACGAAGTATGGGGTAGCTCCAATACAAATGGTCGAAGCGAGGAACTTTTTGATTTCATCCTTGCCCACGACCTCTTCATCGCCAACACTGGCAGCGAACCGACTTTTCTTACCTCAAACCGTAGGGAGGTGCTTGACGTTACCTTGATTAGTGGGCGGCACTCGCAACTTCTCCGTGACTGGAGGGTTCTACATGAGTGTTCTTACTCTGATCACAGGTACATATCGTACAACGTGGCTGGCCGCAGCTCTGCCGAGCAGGTAGCCTTTATTAACAGAAAGAGAACGGACTAGAAGCTATTTAATTCTCTAGTTCGATCCTCACTGGAAACTGTTCCTAAGAGCATTGACTGCTATCATGATCTGGATAAGGCAGTTGACACCCTTACTAGTTCTCTCAACTTCGCGTCTAGGGAAGCATGTAAGCCACCCACGGGCAGGGGAAATCCTAAGCCCCTCTGGTGGAATAAGGAGATCAGTACCTTGCGAAGAGAATGTAGGAGGGAGTTCAATTGCTCAAAAAGATCTAATCACTGGTCGATATATAAAACGAAGCTTAAGGCTTTTAAGTATGCCGTACGTAAGGCAAAGAGGACCTCATGGAGATCTTTCTGTGATAACGTGGAGAGTCTCAGCGAGGCAAATCGCCTTCGTAAGCTCTTAAGCACGACACCGAAGGCTATGGGGTGCATCATGAATCCTGAGGGCATTTGGACTAGTTCGAGCACAGATACTCTCAAAGTACTGACAGACGCACACTTTCCGGGCAATCATTGCCCTCTAGAAGTGGCGTGTCAGTCGGAGCAAAATTACAGTTCAATGCCGCCGTTCAGAATATCAAATTCTCAACTCAGGTGGGCTATTAACTCCTTTGAGCCGTTTAAGTCCCCGGGCCCTGATGGCGTCCTTGCGGCTGACATCCAGAAGTCCATGGAAGTATCGCTACCTTGGCTCAGAGAGATTTATAACGCTTGTCTACGCTTCTCGTATGTTCCCACCAGCTGGCGGGAATCCAGAGTGGTGTTTATTCCTAAAGCAGGAAAAGTTACGAACGTTAAGCCGAAGAACTATCGTCCAATAAGTCTTAACTCCGTCCTGCTTAAGATTTTGGAAAGGATAATTGATTACCATATTAAAAGATCAATCGATCCTATGCTGATCTCACAGTCGCAGCATGCTTATACCAAAGGTAAGTCTGTTGAAACCGCTCTTCACGACCTTATTGAGCAAGTTGAGAAATCTCTTACTCTAAAGGAATATACGCTTGCTGTGTTCCTTTACATCGGGGGGCCTTCAACAACGTTAACTCTAACGCAATTGTTGAGGCTCTCTCGGTGATGCATGTGGATGAACGATTGATTGCTGTTATTGTGCACATTCTCAAAAGTAGAGTTGTAATCTCTACGCTGGGTATTGCCAGCGTAAGACGAGGAGTCAGCCCGGGCACACCTCAGGGTGGAGTTCTCTGGACCGTGCCGGCTGCAAAGTGATTGCTTATGCAGACGACATAGCTGTTTCAGTGTCGAGAAAGTATTTATCTACGCTATCGGAGAGGTTAAATCACTCTCTTGACATACTTTCGCGTTGGAGTCGTGAGTGCGGCTTGAATGTGAATCCTAATAAAACGGAACTAGTGCTGTTTACAAGGAGGTACAAAGTTCCTGGTTTTGAGTTACCCAAATTGAATGGGGTCTCCATTAACTTGAGCCAGAAGGTCAAATACTTAGGGCTGATCCTTGACTCGAAGTTACTATGGACGTACAATGTGGCAGAAAGAGCTCGGAAGGCTTTCAACGCACTTTACTGCTGCAAAAGGGCCAGAGGGGCGAGTTAGGGATTGCAGCCTCGTACTGTTGATTGGCTTTACACTGCTGTGGTGGTATCAATTCTGTTGTTTGGGGTGGCGTTCTGGTCGCAGGCTGCTCTTAAGGCTACCTGCAAACGGCAGCTTGAAAAAGTGCGGAGAATGGCTGCACTATTGGTAACTGGAGCGCTCCGCTCCACACGTACTAAGGCACTCTTTGTGCTGCTGCATTGGCTGCCAACCAACCTACTGATCTCACAGCAAGCTAATCTTGCTGCTGTGAGACTAAATTGTATCTCAGCATGGAATAGGACAGAGTTCGGTCATGCGCGGATTTTGGCTGAGGGAGTACCCGCACCAGCTGTTGTTGACTACATCGCCCCACAATGCATACTGGATTTAGAGTTTACAACTCGCATTCCATGCAGGGAGGAATGGTGTGATGGTATCACCCTTGATAATGGGCTTATCCATGTGTACACTGACGGCTCAAAGCAAAACAATAGAGTCTGGAGTGGTGTATACTCAGATGAGCTGAATCTCAACCTGTCCCTCCGTCTACCAGACCACTGTAGTGTCTTTCAGGCGGAGGTAGTGGCTATTTATCAGGCAGTCGACTGACTTCTGTGTAATCGAATATTCGGGGTCAATATTGGTATTTTCACAGATAGCCAAGCGGCTATTATGTCCCTTGCTGGTCCTTGTACAATGTGCAAGATTGTTGCTGAATGCCGTGCATCTCTTAGGGAGATTTCGAGACATTCGGTTGTTCAATTGATTTGGGTACCTGGACATAGGGGTTTTCAGGGCAAATGTGAGGCCGATGAGCTAGCAAGGCTTGGAACTTTGCTACCTGAGGTCTCTTGCTCCTTTTCAATAGGTATACCGATGACATCGGTCAAACTGGCCATAAGGCAAAAATATCTTGAGGACGCTAAGAAGTCCTGGGCAGATGAATCTTCCTGTGTGATAAC
Source organism: Nemotelus pantherinus (assembly GCA_963978885.1). Classification (NCBI taxonomy): domain Eukaryota; kingdom Metazoa; phylum Arthropoda; class Insecta; order Diptera; family Stratiomyidae; genus Nemotelus; species Nemotelus pantherinus. Next base: position 142,599,908 of record OZ022263.1, read on the forward strand.
TAGGCAGTCCTGGGTATCCATGGATGCGCATCGCACCAGGCAGCTTTTAGGCTTAACTCGAAGCGCCCTTCGTTGCACTGTGGGCGTTCTAACGGGCCACTGCCTTATAGGACGGCATGCAAAACGTTTGGGCGTAGAGTTTAATTACTTCTGTCGGAGCTGTGGCTCTGAGGATGAGGAGGAATCCGTCCTTCACCTCATGTGCCAGTGTCCGGCTTTGGCAAGGAGAAGACTGGCGGCACTTGGTGCACCCTTTCTCTCAAATCTGACGGAACTGTCCCTGGTAAAGCTAAAGGGGATAGTCCGGTTTGTCAAAGGAAGCAAATGGTTTCCTGACTTTAGTGAGTAGAAGAGAGTCACTCAAATATTGTGGCATCACAACGGGCCTTTCCTGTGCCTATGTGTGCTGGTCGTCAGGCCTCTGAAGATCGGCAGCCACGTTAACCTTATATATATATATATATATATATATATATATATATATATATATATATATATATATATATATATATATATATATATATATATATATATATATATATATATGTATATATATATATATATATATATATATATATATATATATATATATATATATATATATATATATATATATATATATACATATATATATATATATATACACTACCGTGCAAAAGTTTAAGGACATCATCAAAAAAATCGATTTTTTTGAGTTTGTGATTGTTTTTTATTGTGTTCAACAACATTTTATTATTAAATCTGGTATATTAACTAGAAAATATACGTTTTCATTATGATTTACATACATAAGCATCAAATCAGCTGGTTATTATTAGTCAAAATGATGGAATTATAAAGGAACCAAAAATTCTTCGTTTTAAGTAGCATCATTTTTGCGCTGTAATTTCAAATATAATAACGATTATTTTATTTTAAACTATTCAAATATGGGCGCTTATGTCTTACACAGTCATTCTGGATCATTTGAGTGCCTGTCAAAAAAATAACGGTTCTTTGCGCCCTCTGCTGTGTTCTGTGTGCACTAGAACTGTCAAATTCATTCCCGTTATTGTTTACACGCGCAAAACCAACTGTGATCGCTGGAAATGTCTCGTAAAAAGGAAATTTCACTTGAAAAACGTTCACAAATACTTATTTTGAGAAAAGTGCGTAAAACAATTCGCGAAATTGCAAATATTATTGGTGTTTCAAAGTGTGGAGTTGAAACCACGTTGAAGCGGTTCGCTGAAACCAACTCAAATATGAGTCGAAAACGCACTGGTCGACCAAAAAAAACAACTCAAGCTGGTGATCGACACATGTTATTGATAAGCAAGCAAAATCGGTTCAAAACCGCACCAGATATTCGAGCTGAAATCAACGAAACCCTGACGAACCCAATTTCGGTGGATACTGTCAAACGTCGTTTGAGAGAGAAAGGCTATTTTGGTCGCGTTGCTGTGAGGAAACCACTTCTACGACCACAAAACAAGCGGAAAAGACTATTGTTTGCTCGAAAATATAAAGATTGGTCAGTAAATCAGTGGAAATCTGTGTTATGGACCGATGAATCAAAGTTCGAGATTTTTGGATCCAGGCGGCGCCAGTATGTTCGTCGAAATAAAAATGAGCGGTCTAATCCCCAATGTATTGCGCCAACAGTTAAACATGGCGGAGGCTCCGTGATGGTCTGGGGGTGTTTCAGCTACGATGGTGTTGGAGAACTGGTCAAAATCGACGGAATAATGCGGAAGGAACACTATCACAATATTCTTCAACGAAGTGCCATTCCATCTGGCATTCGTTTGATCGGTAACGGATTTATCTTTCAACAAGATAATGATCCTAAGCACATCTCCCATCTGTGCATAAACTATCTACGGTCCAAGGAAGAGAAAGGTGTGCTCAAAATCATGGATTGGCCGCCGCAATCCCCTGACATCAACCCGATCGAATTATTATGGGATGAGCTCGACCGACAGGTGAAGAGCATGCAGGTGACCAGTGAAAAACAGTTGTTGGACAGTCTTAAAGTGACTTGGAACAATCTCGCAACTGAAACACTTCAAAAATTGGTCGAAAGGCTTCCAAGAATTTGCGCTGCAATCATCAAAGCACGAGGTGGACACATTGATGAAAAAAACCTGATTTGACTTGTCTTGATATTTTCGGTATATTTAAAAATTTGTATGTGAAATTTGCATTCAATGACCATAAATCATAACAAAATAGTATATTTTCTAGTTTATATGCAAGATTTAATCATAAAATGCTATTAAACATAATAAAATACAATCACAAACTCCAAAAATCATTTTTTTTATGATGTCCTTAAAGTTTTGCACGGTAGTGTATATATATATATATATATATATATATATATATATATATATATATATATATATATATATATATATATATATATATATATATACATATATACATATATATATATATATATATATATATATATATATATATATATATATATACATATATACATATATATATACATATATATATCATCAAAAAAATTCAGTGACTATTTCTCGGGAACGCGCCATTCGATTAAGCTGAAACTTTCAGGATGCATTGGTGTATATGCAGAATAGTGCCAGGTCTCACAAAAAGTTAATAAAAAGCCGGCGGCCATTTTAGTGATAATTTAAATATACCTATTTTTCTGTCAAAAGATAACTTGCAAAAATTAAGTTTATGTAATGAATTTTGAACGACTTTTTAATGTAAATTTGATAATATTTTTGAAATGTTTAACCCTATGTGTGCACTAGGCGCCTAAAATGAGGTTGGGAAAATTTGAAAATTGTTGAACTGCGATAAATTTTACTAGATTATTAAATCATTATGAAACGTAAAGGACGTAATAATGTTGTTAAGCTGCACCCTTGCATAGTTTTTGATTAACGTGCTGGCAACTCTGTAGCTACGGCAGGCACTGAAAGTGAAAACATTCAAACCATCGAATCTTTTAAAAAATTTCGTTTCTTACAATAAAAACCCACTTGTATACAAATCATATGCTTTATCTACACAGTCAAATCAAAACTTTGCAAATTTCATGTCGGACAAGAACGGTAACCCTTTCCCAATTTACCTATATTTTTAGCATCAAAAACTTCTGTTCACGAGAACTCACGAACCAAAAATCAGATACAGTTGAAATTTGCAGAATACATTGGACTTAAGTAGGACCAAGTCTGATAGAAGCGATTTTGAATTAGGCAACTCTGCGCCAGTGGTGCCATCTTGAAAAATTACAAAGAAAAAAAACTGCTTTTTGCCCTATGAATTCTGATTCAGTTACCAGATTTTCATGAAATTGACACAGTAGCTGAACCTTACTTTGAGCCGTAGATTTCGATTGAAAAATTCGGTTTGGTTGAAAAATTTCGTTGAAAAATTCGATTGGTGCTGCCAGCTATGGTAATTTTTGTGTCTTTGGTTATGAAAATTCGCTCAGGAAAATAAAACTTGTTGCCCTATAACTTCCAGTGCAATCATGAAATCAATACGAATTTCATACAATTAATGGAACTTATTATAGACATTATTCAGGCCGAAATTGGTTGAAAAGCCACGATAGGGTTTGTCAGCTATTTTTGGTTTTGTGTTTATTTGCAATATCTTTATTAAGCGATTTTATCGTAGAATTTTCAAATGGTAATGATATTGAAGTGACAATCAAGAGTAAATATTAAGTTTTCAATTATTTGAAAAAATTCGCAGCTGGGAACCCTTAATTTCTTTATACTCCTATAACTTCGAATGCAGTCATCGGATCGAGACGAAGTTCGCAGGGTAGGTTAATTTCAACGTGAGGCAGATGTGGCTGCCAACCCGAGTCGGCTGTGCTACTTTTGTATCAATAAATGCTTACAGTTAGTATTCATACCGGAAACATTTACAATGAAAATAAATAACCAATGTTTCAATTCCCAAAGTTCTGCAAATTTTTCCGGCTCGCAGCACCAAACACCAACTTCAGTTACAGTGCTGCAGGCACTGAGCATTTTCGTTATTGATGTGATATGAGTTGCTGCTTTCAAAATTTTGTGAAATAAGCAGCTGATAACGAATATAATTAACAAGTGTTTTGCTCTCATAAACTTTGAAATTCATACCAGTGGTAATATCTGAAACCTTTCCACCATATGAGTTATAATGCATTCTTGAGACCAAAGTAAAACGTGGTGTTTGAAACAGTTTGGCCGTAATAAGCAGCTCGTGTGGCAGAATATGCACTTAAAACCTGCACGATTCTTCTACTGTTCTTTGAACATTAGTGTTTCTAGTTTTATTTTTGATACTAAATTTTACTTACTGGTTGTTTCAGCTTTGGATTGCAAGTTCTTAGTTGATAGATTTCTTCGGAATGTTGTCACTTCCGTTCAAATTTATTGTTGCGTACCTTCACAAGTTATAGTAGCTCCTGATGATGGTGTTGGTACTTTCGATTCGTTTTTCTTCCTCTTTTCAGACTTTCTCAGTTCGACACAATAAGAAGATTCGAGAGTATTTGTTGTAGTGTCTGCCTTTCGTTAAACACCCTGGGGTACTTTCGCAGGTTACAAGAGTTCGTAGAGTCTGCGACGACTCTTGATATGGCTGCAGCAGCAGCGATACCGATACGTAATCCAGATGTTGCTGTTTCAGCCGGTTCGTAAATTTCGCTGGCTCCGCCAAGGAAACTCCATCGAGCTGCTCCTGTCGGGGTCCCCAATTAAGATCTCTGTTCACATGGCATGAAATCAATTGACAATCTAAATTATTTTTCTTAAACTTCAAACAATTTTCAACTTAGCCTACTTGATTTATAAATTTTGATGAATTTTCAACTTAGCCTACTTGATTTATAAATTTTGATGTGGTGTGTTTGATGTCAAGTAGTGTGGTGAATAGTGAATGTGAAAATGATAAGTGTATATATTTGTGTATCCACAACACAGTTAGGTATAGCTCTGGTAGGGATTCTAGGTTTTTCCCAAAATATAATACACTCCCGAATGAGGAAATTAGCGCTTTCACTAACAGTCAATTTAACTTCGCGAATGTTAAAAAAAGTACTGCAAGAACTTGACGATTGGAAGGTAACTCTGCGCCTGTTATTTGATAATTTACGTCACCAACTAAGAAAACACATTTTTTATTGCTTCTTAAGGGGGTATTCCGGTTTTTCACGCGATAATCGTTCATTATTTCAATATGAATTTTAATACATAAAAATAAATACTCAATGGATATGGTTGTATTTTGCGTTTATTGCAGGATTTAAACTTTAGAAAAAACTTGGATTTAAAAAAAAAAGTTGAAAATTGTTGTTGCTATGAGCGCTTGAAGTTGACCTTTGAAAATCAATCTTGGCAGGATTGCGTCCGTTTGAATTATCTGAAATTAGCAAATGGGGTGTCATTTTACACAGGAGAATACCCGTTACAAGATGAACTACGCTTATCAATATCCAATTATTCGTTAAAAAATGGCAGCTTATAAAAAAAAAATTTCTCATATTTCCTTTTTTTTTTAGTTTTTTTATTAAAAATTATAGTTAATTGTTTTGTATCATCAGAATCGTAGTTCATCTTTTTCCTTAAACTATAGCGAATAATTTGATATATCACTCATTAAACTCTGTAAGACCGTTTTCGGGAAATCTTGCCAAGAAGTTGAGAAAAGATGGTTTTGAGAAAATCGCGTTTAAAGTTTTATCTCAAACACTCTCGCCTCAAGCGTGCCGGGGATTTTCCAGAGATGATAGTGGTGGAAATGCGAATAACTTCAAAACGAAAGCAGATACTGCGATAAAATTTGAAAGCAAGATTATATGATCATAGTGGAATAAGAAAATGCAAAAAAAAATTTTCAATTTTTTCAAACCGAAAAACCGGAATACCCCCTTAATTCCACTGCCATCTTTTAAATGTAAAACAATACGTGCTAATTGAGAACAAATGACAAATGCCGTGAATACGCACCGCTACTGCCGCGCAACATGTATGAACATGGTCGGCACGGGTTATCGTGTTCCAAATAAGGTACAATTTTATTTCCGAATGTCTAGATATTTCTTTTTTTTACATTGTTTTCCTATTCACTCCAAAAAACGAACCAACGGTTTTTTTAGAGGCAAATGAACAAAACTATGCGTTAGAAATTTAAAACTTTCAAAAATAAGGGACACCCTAATATATATATATATATATATATATATATATATATATATATATATATATATATATATATATATATATATATATATATATATATATATACCTAGTCTAGCCATAAATACTGTTACAAACTTTTTGAAGCACTGTTCAATAAAAGAGATGTTATATGTTAAGAAATCATTGTTTATTTATTAAATGCATTGTCAACAACGGAAATTGCAACAAGTTATTCGAAGTGATTGCCTTTTGCCTTTACACAAGCCTTTAATCGAGCTGGCCACCTATCTCTGGAAACACGCACGACTTTAATCGGAAAGGTGGCGACTGCATGTGTAAGAGACTTCTTTAAGGATTCGATATTAGAATGTCTTTTAGAGCACGTCATTCGCTCTAAGACAGACCATAATTCGTAATCCAGCGGATTCAGGTCTGGGCTAGAGGAAGGCCAATCTTCAGCTTTAATAAAATCTGGAACATTTTCTTCAAGCCATTTTTGGGTTGACTTCGCCTTATGACCTGGTGCAGAATCTTGCTGGAAACTCCAAGGCTGATTTTTGAATAATGACGTGTTGAGAGGTTTCACTACACTTTCAAGGACACTTTCTTGATAAATTTTGGCAGACGTTTTGACGCCCTTCTCACAAAAATGCCACTTTGTCACCCCGTTGTAGCTAACGCCCCACTAAACCATTACTGAGGCTGGATGATGACCTCTTTGAACCTTTTGGGCAACTTGAGAAGCTTCTCTGGCACTGCGAGCATAAACCCTATCGTTTTGTTTATTAAATGTTTCTTCAACAGTAAAAATTTTTTCGTCCGTAAACAAAATTTTACGGTGTTCTTGGTTTGCGTGCCGGCAAATTAATCGTTTTGATTTTTCCACTCTATTTTTTTTAACGAATCTGTTAGTAAATGCCCGGTAGATCTACGATAAGCACCCAACCCCAAGTCACTTTTGATGGTACGTGAAATTGTTCTTTGGGGTATTTTCATCTCACGCGATAAAATTTTTTGGTTCCGAAGAGGATTACGGCGAATTCTCTCGTGCACGGCTTTAACCGCTTGAGGTGTTCGAGTAGTTCGCGGACGACCACTTCTTTCACGGTCACTTACTCCAGACGTATCATTAAATCTTTCAATAGCCCGATATACAAACATTCGGCTTATACCAAGGATATGCAGAGTCTTAAAAATATCACTTGGTTGCATTCCTACTTTATGAAGTACAATCACAGCAATTCTATTTTCTTTGGCGCCCCAATCCATGTTCACTACACTAAAAATTAAACTCAAATGATGACAAATGCATCGAGCACAAGCGTACTATAGCGATTAGCTCAATTTTTAAGAAATGCAATATCACGGTTCCTTTCTGCAGGGTTGCCAAACCTTGTAATAATATTTATGGCTAGACTAGGTATATATATATATATATATATATATATATATATATATATATATATATATATATATATATATATATATATATGTATATATGTATATATATATATATATATATATATATATATATATATATATATCAAATTTCTAATCAAATTTTTTCAAACAGGTATTTAATGACAGCTCTAATTTCGTTTTTCTCCATTTTGATTGTCTCTCTTCGACTCTTCAAATGAATGTATCTCCCTGGAATCGTGACCTATATTTATATGTTTTTTTATGCCGACCTCGTGAGTATATGTGGTAGTAAAATTATTTTTTTTTTTAATTTTATGCGAACTGGAAATAACCGATTATCATTACTTATTGATCAACCCTCGTACATATTTGAAACTTCAACAAATTAAAACAATACTTGAGTTAACATGGAAGAAAGTGCAAAAACGGTAAAATAATCAAGCATTCTAAGGAGCTTTAACAATTAAATCTTTAATTTGAGACTTAAATTGAGAGAACATTAGCGGAAAAGGACCAAGCTGAAGATCGTTGTGTTTCCTGGGGATACGCACTAGCAGCGAGTTAAAATAAACTTCAGACTGCGCGAAGGGAAGAGAAAACACTAATTGAGATTTTAGTAATATTATCTATAGTTAAATGATTGATTCCTGATTAGATTATTTATATTTGAACAATCGATGGATAATAATAATCAAAATAGAAGATATTTTATATTCATATCAATTTTTTTATTTAAATTAATTAACCCCAATCTTTTTAGTTAAGTTCAAACAATGTCTTCCACAATCGTGAAGAACAACAAACTCCTTGACAATCAAATTATTTTTTTTAACTTGAAAAACAATTTTAAACTTAGCCTACTTGTGTGTTGTGATGTAGTGTGCTAAATAGTGAATGTAATGAGTCGTTTCGTGTTGTTTATTCACAATACTCCCCTGCCAGCGTTTTACGCGTTATCGCAAGGCGTAGGAGAGTGGCACCTTTATGGTTCGCCCAGTTAGAGAGACGTATGGAGACGTATGGAAACTTTCCTCGCTGGTCTCTTTTCGGGAGCCGAAGGTAGCAATGGTGCGGTCGTAGCTTTTGATGTTTGCTCCTTTGTGGAAGGGTTGTCGACAGGTTCCGTAAAGAATGACATGTAACAGGGTTTTAGCCTGTTAATGGAAACATTGACGGATTTATTTCGTATGTCAAGTGTGAAATAATGGGTATGTCTGACTCAGACTTTGAATGGACCGTCGCTCGGTGGAAGGAGTGGTGGACGAACAGAATCGACTCTAACGAAAACGTGAGAGCAAGATTCGAGTTGCTTGAAGATGAATATCTTCGACGTTGTGTGGTGTTTGGCTTCAGCCGGCCGAACTTCGGCCATAATAGTCGAAAGTTCGGAAGCAAAGTCGGTTTGGCTAATCTTCCTAATATTTTCAAGAAGAAAATCATTATGAAGACGCAGGTTTTCTCCGTATAGGAGCTGTGCCGGTGAAGCTGATAATTCTTCTCGGATAAGGGACCTTAAACCGAGAAGAATTAGTGGAACTTTTCTAGTTCAGGACGCATCGTTGTGAGCCATGATAGCCAATTTTACAGTACGATGCCATTTTTCTAAGAAACCGTTGACCTGAGCATGGTACGCTGTGGTACAATTGCGTTCGAAGCCCAAGAGTCGACCAAGCTCAGCATGGAGCGCTGACTCCAATTGTCTGCCCTGGTCGGTGACAATGTATTGGGGAGCTCCAAATCTAGCAATCCAAGTGTTTAGTAGCACAGCCATTGGCAGTCATGCTGGCTAAAGGAATTGCTTCAGGCCAACGTGTGAAACGGTCGATGATGGTGAGACAATAAGTGTATCCCTGCGAGTGTGTTAGGGGATCAATTCTGTCGATGTGTCTAACCTTAAAACGTTCGGAGACCGTAGGAAAGGTCGATACAGGTTTGCGCACATGTTTGGTTATCTTACATTTTTGACAAGATAGACATTCTGGGGCCCAAGTGGCAATGTTCTTATTCATCGACGGCCAGCAGAAATTATGAATACCAGGATTAGCAATATTTTGTTGTGAGTTGAACACCTGTTTCCTGAATGTAAGAGGAATATTAGGTCGAATGGTTGGGCCAGACACATCACAACAAATGTTGACGTTGGTTTAACACGAATTTGGAGTCCTTTAGAATCCTCTGAAACTCTGCGTTAGATGCTTGGGACGTGGCAAATGCAGCAAAGTCGAAGGTACTGGGAAGAATGGTTTCTTCTAGACGAGAGAGTGCGTCAGCAACAACGTTGTTGCAACCAGAGACATGCCGAATGTCAGAAGTGAACTCACTTATATAACTTAGATGCCTAAGTTGACGAGGTGTGGCCTTTGCTGGCTTTTGTTTGAAAGCAAAAATCAGTGGTTTGTGATCAGTGTATAGTGTGAACCTCTGGGCCTGCAAAAAATATCGGAAGTAACGAATGCCCTGATAAGCCGCTAAGTGTTCGCGGTCGTATGCACTATACTTTCTTTGTCCGTCTCTAAGTTTGGCCGAGTAAAAACCAAGGGGTTGCCAAGAGCTTTGACATTTTTGCTGCAGGGCAGCCCCGATTGTAGTATCAGATGTGTCTACGAATATACCAAGCTCGGCGTTTAAATCCGAGAAGGAAAATAGAGTGGCTTCTGTTAAACCAGTCTTGACTTGGTCGAAAGCTTTTACTAGCTTCTATTGACGAGCCGATTGTCTTAGCACCATCTTTCGTGGAGCCACAAAGATAGGCGTTGAGTGGTCGAAGGAAATGGCATTTCTCCAAGTTAATAATGAGACCATGGTCCGCAAACCGTTTAAAAATTTGTTCTAATTGAACAAGATGCTCCTCTTCGGAAGTCGAAGCTCCCGAAATGTCGTCGAGGTATATGAAACAGAATTTTAGTCCGTGTAGGACTTCATGTGTGCCATATAGTTCATGACATAAGTCTAGGATAATGGAGATCGAATATATATCCGGGACGGTTATGGCGTTAAGGCGTTTGTAATCGCTGCAAGGACGCCATTCCCCATTAGCCTTGCGAACCATGTGTAGTGGAAAAGACCAGCTGCTGTTTGAGGGGTGGCATATTCTCTGCTGTAGCAGGAAATCGAATTCCTTTTTGGCCGCCGCGAGCTTATCTGATGCCAGTCGACGTAGTCTCGACACTATTGGAGGGTCTGTGGTCAAGATGTGGTGTATCACCTTGTGTTTACAGGGTTGTGAGAACCCTTTATTGACCGTGATGGCCTGGTTTTTGGTTGTAATCAGAGGTTTGCTCAAACAAAACACTAAGTTTTGGACATTTGTACGAAGTGTACGGGCCTTGCGATGAAAGCGAAGTATGGGGATCCACAAGGATAGCATTTGTCAAGTCGATGACTAGCCCATAGTGGCAGAGGAAGTCTGCGCTTAAAATGGGTCTAGAGACATCGACAATTATGAAGTCCCATGAAAACTCACGACGGAGTCCGAATTCTAGCTTAATCACCTTTTGTCCGTAGGTGTTAATGTTGAGTGATTTGCCGCGGCAAGTCGCAGACTAGAAGGTAGAAGTTTTTCGGTTGCAGCACCGACATATCTCCGCCCGTATCTACAAGGTAGTGTCGTTTAGACAAGTTGTGAATTATTAGACGACGGCTAGATGATAAGTCGCGTTTTCTTACCGTCTGAAGAGAACGGCGACCTAGTTTTTTGGTTCAGATGAACCAGCCTTGTAGGTGCATGGAAGAATGCATTTAAGTGCCTTTAAGCTGAATTTGTTGTGATACCAACAAACATCAGACTTCCTTGGCCGGCTTCGGTGACGTGACTGCGAGCGAGAGCGATATTTTGTTCTGGACGAGTGACCGTGACTGGGCGAGTGACCGTGGACCGTGCTTGCAGGTGCTGATTAAACATCCTCATGAGGGTGGCTACTTGTCTGGGGAGCTCTGCCACCTCTGGCTGCTGTGCGGAAATGGCGACTTCGTGTTGCTGAGGTTTATTGAAAACCTCAGCAATCTTATCGGCCATCTCCGCAAGTTTTTCAAAGCTGGCCTCCGGAGAACAGGCCAAGATGGCTTGCGACTGTTCCGGAGGCCGCTGTAGCCAGAGGGTCTTCAGCAAATCATCACCTACTGCAGAACCCCCCAGCTGTCTCATCTCCCGCAACAGCTGCGGAGGTTAATGGTCTCCCAAACTCAGGTCTCCAAATGGAGGGGTTTCAATTTTGCCGAATCACTAGCCGAAAGCCGTGATACGAGTGCCCTCTTGAGGACTCATACGGATACTCTAGGTCACGGCTCGCAGCCACGTCCCTCACCACCTTCAACTCCATCGAACCCAGCGAGGAGACCACATAGTGATATTTTGTCTGCAAGCTCTGAATACCAGCTTTTGCAAATTGGCTCTCCAGTTGGGAGAACCACAAAGCTGGCTCTTCTTGCCAAAACGCGGGTGATTACGGACGTTGCACTAAGTTGCGGTGCCGCGGACGCGCCTGAGGGAACCGCATACTCTTTTTTCAACGACATTTTGAACGAAATGCGCGACGGAACGGACGAAACGCGGCCAAAGAATAGGTTGGCTGAACGTGTGTATATATAGGAGTATAGTATTGTAACCTGTAAATGAATACAGATTAAATATATGTACCTATAAATTACAAATCCTAGTTACAATATTTTTCATATATTTTAATAATTAATGAGCTCGATATTGAATTTAGTTAGTGTTTAGTTCTGTATGGCGTTAAGATCGAACTCATGCCGTATATGGCCTAGTTTGCCGCAAATATAACAAGCTTTTGTGTAGTCTGGACAGTTGCGCGAAATGTGATTGTTTTTATTGCACTTGTAAAATAAAGCGTTACGACTGTCGGCTGCGCTGCTCTGCTGATCTTCGCAATTGCCCGCCAAATAGCTGATTTTATTGCAATTATAACAACTCGGTTCGTTTATTTTCTTTATATATAAAAGTAAATTCGAGCAATGTCTCGAGTTGCACATTCGTGTAAAATGTTCAAACTTGTTACATTCATAAAATTTTCTCGATTACAACTTTTTTTAAAAAAATTTAAGTTTTGCTTGTACCTAGTCTAGCCATAAATATTGTTACAAGGTTTGGCAACCCTGCAGAAAGGAACCGTTATATTGCATTTCTTAAAAATTGAGCTAATCGCTATAGTACGCTTGTGCTTGATGCATTTGTCATCATTTGAGTTTAATTTTTAGTGTAGTGAACATGGATTGGGGCGCCAAAGAAAATAGAATTGCTGTGATTGCACTTCATAAAGTAGGAATGCAACCAAGTGATATTTTTAAGACTCTGCATATCCTTGGTATAAGCCGAATGTTTGTATATCGGGCTATTGAAAGATTTAATGATACGTCTGGAGTAAGTGACCGTGAAAGAAGTGGCCGTCCGCGAACTACTCGAAAACCTCAAGCGGTCAAAGCCGTGCGCGAGAGAATTCGCCGTAATCCTCTTCGGAAACAAAAAATTTTATCGCGTGAGATGAAAATACCCCAAAGAACAATTTCACGTATCATCAAAAGTGACTTGGGGTTGGGTGCTTATCGTAGATCTACCGGGCATTTACTAACAGATTCGTTAAAAAAAAATAGAGTGGAAAAATCAAAACGATTACTTTGCCGGTACGCAAACCAAGAACACCGTAAAATTTTGTTTACGGACGAAAAAATTTTTACTGTTGAAGAAACATTTAATAAACAAAACGATAGGGTTTATGCTCGCAGTGCCAGAGAAGCTTCTCAAGTTGCCCAAAAGGTTCAAAGAGGTCATCATCCAGCCTCAGTAATGGTTTGGTGGGGTGTTAGCTACAACGGGGTGACATTTTTGTGAGAAGGGCGTCAAAACGTCTGCCAAAATTTATCAAGAAAGTGTCCTTGAAAGTGTAGTGAAACCTCTCAACACGTCATTATTCAAAAATCAGCCTTGGAGTTTCCAGCAAGATTCTGCACCAGGTCATAAGGCGAAGTCAACCCAAAAATGGCTTGAAGAAAATGTTCCAGATTTTATTAAAGCTGAAGATTGGCCTTCCTCTAGCCCAGACCTGAATCCGCTGGATTACGAATTATGGTCTGTCTTAGAGCAAATGACGTGCTCTAAAAGACATTCTAATATCGACTCCTTAAAGAAGTCTCTTACACATGCAGTCGCCAACTTTCCGATTAAAGTCGTGCGTGCTTCCATAGATAAGTGGCCAGCTCGATTAAAGGCTTGTGTAAAGGCAAAAGGCAATCACTTCGAATAACTTGTTGCAATTTCCGTTGTTGACAATGCATTTAATAAATTAACAATGATTTCTTAACATATAACACCTCTTTTATTGAACAGTGCTTCAAAAAGTTTGTAACAGTATTTATGGCTAGACTAGGTACTTACTGGTTGTATTTCTTTATTTCGATTGGCCATTCTAGATTGCGTTACGCAGTCGTGCCTCTCCGCAAAACAAGATGAATAACCAGGTGCAATTTTCCAAGACGATTGTTAGCATGTTGAGAAGTCGGATTAAGATCGTTTTTTTTTCTTTTCTTTTTAAATTTTGTTGAATATCAAGCGCTGAGAGATACTTGTAATAGTTACTTCGTTTCTTGTGATAGTCGCAGCGGTTGCTCATCGTGTTGATCCGCATGGTGAGAATCTTGCGGGAATTACCCTTGGATCACCGTGATTCATATGATAGTTGGCTTCCTTCTACTCTTTATATAGGTCTTCCTCCACCAACTCTTCCTAGACGTGATCACTTTGGGGTCACCAATTTTAGTAATATTATCTATAATTAAATGATTGATTCCTGATTAGATCATTTATATTCGAACAATCTATAAATAATAATAATCAAAATAGAAAATATTTTATATTCATATCAATCTTTTTATTTAAATTAATTAACTACAATCTTTTTAGTTAAACTCAAACACTCTCTTCCACAATCGTGAAGCAAAACAAACTCCTCGACAATCAAATCATTTTTTTTTTTCAAACTTCATAACAATTTTTAACTTAGTCTACTTGTGTGTTTTGATGTAGCTATTGTTAAGTAGTGTGGTGAGTAGTGAATGTAATGAGTCTTCTCATGTTGTGTATCCACAAGATCTATCTGTTCGATTGACGTTATGTAAGCACAGCATAGGTCAATGGAGTAGCTTGAAAAGCAAGCACTCGTCAAGGAACACTTCGGAAATCTATTGAAGGAATTTGAAATCAAAACAGTTGGAAAGAGGTAGAGATATTCGCAAAAGGAGCAGAGCATCTAAGGATGAAACCGGACAGACGAGAAGTTTTGGCGGTTATATAGGCAATGTGCTGGTCGAATTTGAGCCTTGGATCAAAATACACACCAAAATTATCAACAGCCGTAATAGACGACCCCTATAGAGTATAGAAATATATTAATGGTGACATTTTATACGTATAGGATATTTGGTGACATTTGCATATGTTCAAGGTAAGTGAATTTTCAGAGCACAAGTCGCAAAAAGTACAGAGATTATTTTGGAGTTGGAGGCAGTCGTTGGTAGATTCAATTGCTTTGGAAATTTTGAAGTCGTCGGCAAACAAGAGGCAGGAAGAACATAGAATGGAGCCCTGATGAACACCAGAAAGCGGACATAAAGGAGAAGAGGTGGAGGAATGCACAGTTACAGCACAAGAACGACCAAAAACATAGGATGAACACCAAGGGAAAAGAAGACCAAACACCCCATAACTTCGAAGCTTAGCAAGAAGAATTCGGCGATCACCAGGAAAGTTTTTGAGAAGTCGGTATATACCACATCAACTTGTTTTCGTTGGTCTTAAGCAGAAGCAACCAAGTTAGTAAAGGATACAAGATTAGAGGTGGGAGATCTACCTTCAACGAATCCATGCTGTTCAGGATCAAGGAAAGGATGGAGGAGAGGAAGCAGCCTGTTGTAAACCACTCTTTCAAGAACTTTTCCAAAAACAGGAAGGAGGGAAATGGCACGGTAGTTGGAAACACAGCTTGGGTCGCCAGACTTGTGGATGGGTGAAATATAAGCAAATTTCCAACTGGTGGGGAAGGAGCCGGAGGAGGTAGGTAAGTTGAAGTGCTGACGAACGACAAAGGCCCGTTGTGATATCATAATAATTTATGACTCTCTCCTACTCACTGAACTCAAGAAACCATCTGCTTCTTTTGAACAACCCCACTATCCTCTATAAATTGACCAGGGGTAGTTCGGTGAGGTTTGAGAGAAAGAGCGCATCAAGTGCCGCCACCCTTCTCCTTGCCAAAGCCGGGCGCTGGCACATGAGTTAGAGGTCGGATTCGTCCTCAGAGCCACAACTCCGACCAATCGTTGCGCATGCCGCTCTATGAGGCAGTGGGACGTAAGAACGCCCACAGTGCAACGCAGAGCGCTTCGAGTTAAGCCTAAGAGCTGCTTGGTGCGATGCGCATTCATGGATAAACAGACTTGCCTTGTTATCGCGCAGGGTGATTCATTATCCCAGGACTTCCTAGCGTCCTCAAGATATTTTTGCCTGATAGCCCATTCGACAGATGTCATCTGTGTACCTATTGAAAAAAAAGCGAGAGACTTCCGGTATCAAGGAACCAAGCCTTCCTAGTTCATCGGCCTCAAAGTTGCCCTGAAAATCAGTCGTTCGGATACCTGACCGACTTGCTGGTCTGGACGTCGACAGAGCCAACTGTCGTGGGTATGGCAGTTGGCATCCTCCGCTTCGTCAGCATGACAATCCCTCTCTTTGGGAGTTACAGCTGGAGGCCGTGCTCGGTCATTCACCGATCAACCCTCCTCATGACTTGGTTAAGTTTAAGTTGAGCGAAATCGGCAGATCTAGAAGTGTCATCATCGTAACCTACTAGGAACATATCCACCGGCATTTCCAGGCGCAGCAGATAATCGTACATGATTTTCTAGAGGTCAGGTCCAAAGTTCGACCCCCGTGCCACACCTGAGGTGACAGGCCTCCTTCTGACTCTTTCCTCGGTATCATAGAGCATCCATCGGTATTTGATATAGTCCCGCATCATGGCTAGCAAGCATCCAGCGATAAGGAACCTCTGTTCAAGCACTCGAAAGATCTCTGTCCACCTCGCCGAGTTGAAGGCATTTTGTACATCCAGTGTTACCAGCAGGACGATTTGTTACCAGCAGGACGGCTTGGTAACAGGCCCCCTCCGCCCCTACAAAAGCTACAGCCCCAACGAAATCTGAGATGGCATCGATTGTTAAATGCCCTTTCCGGAAGCCGTGATGCCCGTCAGAAGGATCGCCAGCCGATCTGACTGCAAAAAGCAGTCGCAGCTTGAGTAAACGTTCGAGAAGACATGAATAAAATAAAACATGATATAAACATGCACAGCAGACGGTATACTGATGGATTGCCCAGGTTACTTTTCTCCTTGTCTACAAGTACCAGTCGAGTTAATTTCCATCCCGAAGGGAAGACCCCCGAGACTAAACATGAGTTATACAAATCCAATAGTAGAAGCGGCTCACACTCCGTCACGACTTTAAGGAGCAAGTCCATGTAAACGCCTCAAAATTAGTCATATTTTCTAAATGTTTTAGAAAGTGATAAAATAATTTCATTGTTTTAAACTTGTAACATAACTTTATTTAACCTTTCTTTTAACCTTACTTTCTTTTAATTTAACCTTTATTTAACCAGGATAATTTTTCGTCGGTCGTCTCGTACGCGAGGTCCAAAAGTGCTCATTTATCACACATTCTGATCTGGAACAAAAACACAGCTCTGAAACAAAAACATTAAATTATTTTCTTTTTATAACATATTAACGGGAAGAATAAACCTATAACACTAAAAAAAGCATAAAATTCAATACAAAATAAGCCTTTGAAAAATAATTCAGAATGTTGGGCTATTTTTTGGACAATTTTGACCCCCAAAAAGTATTTTATTAACGCGAAATATCTGAAATTCCGATAACAATGTAGAGAAAAGCTTCTCAAAATTTCAGACAAATCGGTCAATAACTTCTTGAGTGGAAAAACGAGCAGTTTCTAAAAATATAGTTTCGAGATAATCGCGTTTAAAACTTTAGTACAGTATAACGACCAGTTTTAGTGACTTACCGATTAATCTGCAATCCCAAGTGCATGCAATAGTCCTTCTGACTCTTCAAAAAGCTGATTTTCTTCAATTTGTAGCTATTTGCAGGCTGTACGAGCAGCTTTTGTTTCAGAAAGGCTCTTAACGGCCTTGTCGGGTTATTCGCGCCTCGTCTGTATTTTCGGCAAAAACTTTGGCATCGGTGCCAATAGTCTAATTCTTAGAAAACAAATTAGAAGGTTCATTATTCTTAATACTGAGCTGTAACCTTCATTAAATATCCCAGCAGCAATCTACGCTGCTATTACGCTAAGATTTCAACAACTTTTAAATATTTGATATGAAATGTCTAATATTAGAAATACGTAATAATTTTATAAATTATATCTATATTTGTTTTAATATTAATGGTTAACATTTTTAAAACAATTCTATTGGAAATTGATAAAAAGGGAACAATGATCACACATCAATAACCTTTATGAATAAATTATTTCGATGGATATAAGTCGGAGATGTTAAAATTTGTTAAAAAAAAAATTTATAATTTCCAACTGCAAGTGGTCACATCAGTCAAGTATGCACTGTGTGCTGGTGTCTGTTGAAAATCAGTGCATACTTTCGAAACCACTTTGTCAAATAAAAATTTTCTGTGTAAATAAAATTTTTTTTTCAATTTTAATCATCCCGCAAAAACAATTCCAATTTGATTCGGCTTCGGAGGCTTATTCCGCAAAACGATCGAGTTTCCCGTATCAATATTCTCTACTTTGATTAGCTTTAGAGACGATATACGTTGTCTATGCTGATTTATAGACAAGAAGGGAACAATGATCACAAATCAATAACCTTTATGAAAAAACTACAGGTTTACAAGTCACACTCTTAAAACTGACATTAATTGACAAAATTTTTCAATTTTTATTTTCTTTATATATTTTTAACTTAGCCCACTTATTATTCATTGATGTAAGTCTTGAGTGTTTGTGGAACGTTGTGGATTGTGTGTGTATGGAAATGTATATTTTTGTAAGTGTAACCACAATACTCCGCTGTCAACGTTTTACGCGTTATCACGAGGCTTAGGGGAGTGGCACTTTTGTGGCTCTGCCAGCGCGAGAGACGTATGGTGCGAAAGAGACTTTCCTCGGTGGTCTCATTTTAGGAAATGAAGGCAGCAATGCTGTATTTCTATTTGTATGTTGCTGCTTTTCAAAAGGTTTGTTGACAGGTTCCGTAGAGGATGACATGTAACAGGGCTTGAGCCTGTTAATGGAAACATTGACGGATTTATTTCTAATTTCAAGAGTGTAGTAGTTAATATGTCGGGCTAGGACTTTGAATGGACCGTCGTACGGTGGAAGGAGTGGTGGCCGAACAGAATCGACTCTAACGAAAACGTGAGAGCAAGAGTCGAGTTGCTTGAAGATGAATATCTGCGGTGTTGTGTTGTGTTTGGCATCAACCCGCCGAAGTTTTGCCATTGTAGCTGAAAGTTCGGAGGCAAAGTCGGTTTGGTTAATCTTCCTAGAATTTTGTTGAAGTAAATAACTCAGAAGACGCAGGTTTTATAGGAGTTGCATCGTTGTGAGCTATGAAAGCCGATTTTAGAGTATGATGCCATCTTTCTAGGAAAGCGTTAGCCTGAAGGTGGTACGCTGTGGTACGATTGCGTTCGAAGCCCAAGAGTCGACCTAGCTCAGCATCGAGCGCTGACTCGAATGGTCTGCCCTGGTTGGTGACAATGTATTATGGAACTCCAAATCTAGCAATCCATGTGCTTAGTAAAGCAGAAGCACAGTCATTGGCAGTAATGCTGGATAAAGGAATTGCTTCAGGCTAACGTATGAAACGGTCGATTATGGTGAGACAGTATGTGTATCCCTGTGAGTGTGTTAAGGGACCAAATATGTCGATGTGAATGACCTTAAAACGTTCGGAGACCGTAGGAAAGGTCGATACAGGCTAGCTCACATGTCTGGTTATCTGCATTTTTGACAAGATAGACATTCTCGTGCCCAGAATATTGCGATGTTATTTCGTGAAGCACTAATGCCAGGGTGAGTTAAATTGTGTTCCGAATCAAGCACTTTTTTCCTGAACGTAAGAGGAATGTAAGGTCGTATGGTTGGGCCAGACACTTCACAAAAAAAGTCGATGTTGTTGCCAAAGATTGATTGGTCTTTCTTCAAGACGAGAAAGTGTATCTGCAACAACGTTGTTGCAACCAGAGACATACCGAACGTCAGAAGTGAACTCACTTATATAACTTAGATGCCTAAGTTGACGAGGTGTGGCCTTTTCTGGCTTTTGTTTGAAAGCAAAAGTCAGTGGGGTCTGATCACTGTGTAGTGTGAACCTCTGGACCTGCAAAAAATATCGGAAGTAACGAATGCCCTGATAAGCCGCTAAGAGTTCGCGGTCGTATGCACTATACTTTCTTTGTGCGTCGCTAAGTTTGGCCGAGTAAAAACCAAGTGGTTGCCAAGAGCCTTGACATTTTTGCTGCAAAGCAGCCCCGATTGTAGTATCAGATGTTGCAAATGAAATATGTACATACATCCCATTTTGAACTACTTAAAGGGTTAGTCCACTGTTAAACTGCTCCAAATGAACTTTTTTTTTAAACAGCTACCAAAAAAACTATTCAAGATATCGATTTGAAATTTTACATACATCTTTATTGAAGTTAAAAGTTAACATTTTCATTGAAAAAAAATATTAGAAAACAAAATGGCGACCGCCCCAATGGATCGCCGCAGCACCGCCGAAAAGAAAGCAAATTGCGCCTCGTAAATTTCTGGACAAAATAAGCACCTGTGAGCAAACTACCAAACATATTTCATTAGTTTTGAGTATAAAGGACTGCACAAAGGACTGACAAACTTAGAGCCCCAAAGCGATTAAAAAAAATTTGGTATACATTTGAATATTGGTTAAAAAAATGTTTCCCAAATCGTCAAAAAATTTTTTTTTGTTCTAAATTTAGGCCCGTGCAGTCCTTTATACTCAAAACTAATGAAATATTTTTGATAATTTGTTCACAGACGCTTATTTTGTCCAGGAATTTACGAGGCGCAGTTTGATTTTTTTCCATTGGGGCGGTCGCCATTTGGCTTTCTAATAAAAATGTTAACTTTAAACTTCAATAAAGGTGTATGTAAAATTTGAAATCGATATCTTGAATAGTTTTTTTTGGTGGCTGTTTAAAAAAAAAGTTCATTTGGAGCAGTTTAACAGTGGACTAACCCCTTAAGAGATGTCGCTATTATTTCAATCAGTGGGCGATGCAATTAACTTCCGTATTCTCAAATCTCTGTTTATTATTTTGTCAAGCTCTATAAGTTTTTTAATATGAGACCACAGAGATAATATATAACCCTTAAAGTGCATACTTCTTAGGAATCACGTAAAGTGCACACTTGGGTGTCCGACACCCTGACGTGTTCTATGCTGATTTGCTCTGCCGCTATGGAATATTTTATTACAAAAAAATTATGGGATGTACTTGAAAATATTTCCTTCAAAGTTATGTAAATTTTATATTAATTTATTAATTTTTAGTTTGATTAAAAAATTGTTGAAAGAAAAAAAAGTTGAAAAAATGGCTTTTTTTTAACTTAATGTTGTTGGGTGTCAGGCACCCAAAATGCGCTTTCTCTATTATAATGCCAATTTCCCCTACAATACTACTACAGTGTCAAGCTGACAACCAAGCGCGTCGCGAGTATTTTGCCGTCGATTTTCAGAAATTTGTGTTATGTGAAGTTGCGAACTACATTTGCGCGATGAATATTACTGAAATGTGTGTAAATTATACCAGTGAGACGAAAGTGTATTTTTTTTTTGGTGACAGGTTCTCCCAGAGGCAAAAAAGTGATTGCAACTGCATAGTGCCGACGAGTTGATGAATTAGGAAGAAGTATCGACGGTTTGGACTCACTTTTCCGAAGTAAGTTATCAAAATAAAGACAAACAACAGTCTCACATCATAAGTTTTCAAAAGTTTTACAATGTGATTAGCGTTGCATTGTGAAATTTGACTTTTGTTAAAACTCATAGAGCATTGTTTACATTTTTTGCTTTCAAAATTCAAAGCTGTGGTAATCATTGTTAGTTTGGGGGCAACTAATGAAATATTAAAACCATCTTAATTTTTTTTTAGATTTCCTGAAAGTGAAGGTTTAAACTATGTGGAAAAAGTCGTCCAATTAGTAAGTAATTTGTAATATAAAGATAGATGCTATGTAAATAAATAATTTTAATGTTCGTTTAGTCTTGAAATATAATATTTTCATGTTTTCATTTTCAGAATAATTTCATCACTACGAATGCAACTGCGTGAAATGGACACGCTGAGAATTTGGCTGAAATGCATCTTGAATTTATTGTGTATCTTTGCATTAACATTAATAATTATATATATATATATATATATATATATATATAATGGAAATTTTGATATATATATATATATATATATATATATATATATATATATATATATATATATATTTATATATATATATATATATATATATATATATATATATATATATATATATATATATATATATATATATTATATATATATATATATATATATATATATATATATATATATATATTTATATATATATATATATAAATATATATATATATATATATATATATATTATATATATATATATATATATATATATATATATATATATATATATATATATATATATATATATATATATATATATATACCTAAAAAGGACACAGTTATATGTACTAAAAGTGTGCTTTAAACTGAAAAAGACGGCAGATTACTATTTATATACCAATATCTACCAAAAAATTGAAATTTAAAAAACTTTTAAAGGGAAATTTAGTATTTTAATATAATATTTTCAAGTAACTCCTTCGCTTGTTCTAGAGGTCCTTCAATCAATTATGAATGACCCATGTGATAGAAATGGATATTTGAGCCCGCTATGTGATGAGGACTGCGTTGATATTTTGTTTGTTTATTGTGTCAGTTTTGTTTATTATTTGTGCAAGTATAATGTAATTATACGTGGTGATGCTTGTTATAGATGTGAAATAAAATAAATTAAAGGATAAACAAATGTTTTTATATTTTAAAGATTATTATGATAAAAGATTATTCTTTCTTTGGCAACATTACACGCTCCAAAACATGTATATTAAGCTATTGGAATCAAACATTAGAAGGCAGCAACTAAAAATCAATAATAAAATTAAAATCCATGATTTAACGTGGGGAGTGCAGCGCAGAGAGAAGAGCCCTAATGTACCATCAGCATTAATATAGGTTTTTAAAGATTAAAACCTTATTTGCGAAAACAAAAGCGAACAGCTCAGCAGATTTATTCATATGCACTTGAATTTTCTGAAAATGGCATCCGAAATGTGATTACGTCTTTCTAAAGTCGACCATTCATAAGACCATTCTCTTATTTGACGTTAAGAGGAGATAATAACGACTAAAATTATCTTAATGTAAAAAAAACGTATCATTCCATCTCGCCAAAGCTAATAACGGGGTTAAGCTTTGGTGAGAGGCAATAATAGTTTGTTGTTAAACCTAATACTAACTATTATATTATTGAAACTAAACTTAATTTAAAATAAACAAACTATTGTGCCTCACCAAAGCTACTTGATTAGAACAACTTTAACCTAATCTTACTCCTACAGGTGAAACCATCATTGTGTCTTCCCAAAGCGTTACAAGTCCCTTTGAGAAGAGACAATAACGATACACTATACGCTAAACCTAACAAAGCTAAATTAAAATTATAAGACTAACCTAATAAGACGAAAAAAAACAAAAACAAAAGGTTTAATCTAAACCCGACTATTGAGATGCTCAGGGCCCGTGCTGATGATGAGGTAATGGAGCCGTCCCGCATGAGTGAGCCTTGATGGAAACAGGCTCAAGTAGAACAAGCTGACACAACGGTAACGCGGGATGTGAATGCCGCTAGTGGGAGGAGTATGGGTGGCGGACAGGCTAGCGATTCCGGAAGTGCTGCTATTCCCAGAGTGGAGACTTCCAATACTACATTCAGCAGTACTGTTTTGAAAATAACTAAATCAAAACTCCAAAGTCAATAAAAAATATGATCAAATTAATAAATAGAAACCAAAACCGAGAAGAAAATTGTTCGTAAAAACTAGGTTCAGTGAAACCAAGTGCCAGTGGGCAGTTAAGGATGGGAAGAAAGGTATTAAAATTGGGAAAGAAAAATAAAAACAAAAGGATAGAGGAAAGATGAACCATGATTCCGGGTGGAGCAATCCAGAAGATGCCGGAAGGGAACACCCAATTCAAAATAGATGACATATAGTCATCGACAGCTTTTGCCGGATATGGGGTCCGCAAGGCATCAACGGAATCACCCCAACAACCTGACGAGAGTGTAGAGGCGCCACTCAATTCAAATTGCTTAGTCAAGCTAAGCGACTCACAGATGAGGATATGAGTGACGGCATAACCCTCATCAGGTCCAGAACCACAGTACAATCTTCCTGCGTAAACACTTGACAAACATACCAGCTGTATAGGCGCCACTATTGTGGTAGCGACCGTTCACAAAGAAAGATATATAATCCAAAATGAATGATTTGACATAGTGCCAACTACGACCAAAGAATAAAAAAAAAATGGCTGAGGCAACCAAGTGCTCCCGGGAACAAGTGTCACCCCAGCCTATCAGATCATTCATTCGGAGCTATAGGAAATTAGATCAAAGATGTAAATTCAAAACTAAACGGAAATAAGCAAAACAAACTAATCAAGTACAAGTTACAATTCAGGAAATTTGCGAAAATATAAAATGGAATTTGTTGCGCTACATAAAAACTTTGATATAATAAACAATAAAATGAAATGAAAAAAAAAACTAAAACCAAAGCCATCAAGGCTTGGGCGCCATTTGTTGCGGAACAGCTGTGAACAGCCGCCACCACAACAGAATTTTTGGCCTGACCTGCTACCCTCGCGGGACATATGGTGCCGGCTAGTCACCGGTGACGTGGGTTAATTGAGGGGCAGGCCAAGCCCTAGCTGTGTCACGCATTTCGGACGCGGACTAACACAGATACTAAATAGGATGGGAAGAAAGGAGCCCATCTGCCATTCATGGCCTCACTGAAACTTTTGGATGAATTTACTATTCCGTGATTACACTGATCATCCCAAATAAAGAAAACCAAAAGTCTACCGAAGGAGAAAAACCATATAACATGAAAATTCAAAATCAAAATAAATCAATATACAATTAAACTATAAAATAGAATTTTGAATTTCCAATTGTCTAAAAACAAATAATACTAAATAAAATTCAAATTTAAGTAAGTGCCTTCAAATTAACAAATAAAAAAATAAATACAAATATATATATATATACAAAATTACTCACCGGATTCCTGACCGACGGTCGACCGTGGTACGGGATCCACTGAAACTGTTTTTAATCTTAATTTCGAATTTAATTAAACTATACATCTCAATTTTAACTTAGTATTAAATTCACCATTATATTATTGTATCCAAATAGAATTTCAGTTAAGCTCACAAAAACATGATTCACGCAATCATTTTTTTTCTCTCCTTCAACAAAACCCAACAGCCATCCGTATAAAGAATTTTAACATCAACGATTTCGATCATAAACATCGCCGTACCCAAAACATGACCAGCTTTGTAGGCCCAGAACCAGACACCCATAACGTCACGTGCGCCGTGAACATTAATTGTTTCAATTTTCTAAATACTAGCTTAAAGATCGCCTTCCGTATAGAGCATTTGCTCCGCCGCTATGTTACTGTATTGGATATAATCTGACAAAGTCCAATGCTAAATGCTTATGTTGAATGTGTCATGAAACAATGTCCACGAAAACTGGCCTTTTGCAGAAACCATGGCAAGACGCCGCAATGATACAAATGAAAATGATAGCTAAATAATAAATCGACTTCATCCGCTTCG
>OZ022263.1:142630570-142840570 GCA_963978885.1 Nemotelus pantherinus
TCGGCGGATTCTTTTTAGTGACGAGCAAAAGTACGAGCCAGAGCTACAGTACGAGAAGAGGGCAAAATCAGATCGATGGTACGCGGGTTATAAACTGGAAAATTCGAGCGACGAGTGTAATACAGCGGTCGGAGGCGTTGATCGACGAGCAAGGGCCCCAGCGAGGGAGAGTTTCGATCCAGGCGATCCAGGAAGGAAAAGTCAAGGTTAGGTAGATTTTAAGCCCAATATTAAACATTATAGTTATTCATAAAAGTTAGATTCTGAATTCAAGTGCTGTGAGTTTGCGTAGAATTTTATTTAGAGTATAAGTGGAATTACCATTAATGGTAACGCGTTTAATCTATCCTCGAAGTATAATGAATTAGAAGGAATAAATTTTCGATATTGTGAATCCAGTATAGTTTGGTGCTAAAGATTCGGTGTTGTTATTTAGAAAACCGTCGCCCACTTCTCGCTTCGGGGCAACGGACGAAAGGCGAGTTTTCAGTTTTCGAAGCGAGTGGCGCCCTACCCACCCCCTTCTCGCGAGCAAAGGCCGCCTGAAAACCGCCGCCCTGGTGTTCCCGCCGGGGTAGTTGATAACTTGATCGCGATATTCGTTCAAAACGGTAACAAATTGGCGCCCAACGTGGGGCTTAAACAACGGAAGTAACTGTAATAACGGTTTGAAAAGGCTTTAGTCGGATTTAACGTTCATATCGGGGTTAACGGGACGCGGAAAATTTTAGAGTTCATTTATCGGAATTCGCTGCTTAATAAGGCGTTGAAAAGCAAATTTTGGTGCATGATCTATTGAATATTTTGCTTAGCTATTAATTACTTAAGATTTTGGATTTATTTGAATTTTGGTTTGGTTGTGTGACAGGTAGATTGAGAGTGAGTGTTTTTTTAAGTGAATTTTGTGGGTGAAAATTAGAACTTGAAGTGCGTGAGTTATATGATCTAGCTTGTAAGAGGCCATTTCTTTCAGCTTTAGTTAGTAAGTTCCGGGGGTAAATTTTGGGAGCGTTGAATCACAGGGGCGTGTTTTTAGTGGAATAGGTAATTTTTGAACAGTGAAAATTCGTCATCAGTTATTTTTATTTTTGTTTGGATCTTCTACTGGGGGTGCATTTGTTCATCGGAGATTAAAGTTTTCCACTCCTTCGTGATTTGGAAGTCAGTATTTCAGTAATGAAGATTATAGTGGATCGGTTAAGCAAAGATGAGCTCACGTATGAGCTTGCAATCTGCGGCTTCCCAGCGGATACTGTTGTTGTCATGCGCAAGACCCTGCGAGCGACGTTAAAAGCGGAGGCAGCTTTGGACACGTCTTACGTTGAGACAGAATACCCTTTCGACTACGCGGCTGACCATATGGAGCTTTCGGCGAAAGCAGTAGAGATTGAGGAACTGATCGCTAGGGTGTCCGGGGACAGGACGGCCTCTGATTACATCAAGGCAAAGGTCAAGATCGAATTCGGATTTCGGTGGTTAGCAAAGTTACAGGCAATAACCAACGAACAGAAGGAGGAAGCGAAGGCACTTCGTAACAGACTCATTCTAGCAATGGGTTCACTGGAAGAAAAAGTCGAGGGTTCGAGCGACGACGAAGATGAGCAGCATAGCGAGGGACAAGCGGTAGCAATTTCTCCACCAGCAAGGGCCACTAGTCTTGCGGAAGTGGCGAAATGGGGCCTTAAGTTTAGTGGCGATTCGACAGGTTCTGTCAATGCCTTCTTAGAGCGGGTCGAAGAGCTACGCCAGGCACGAGGGCTTACCAAATCTCAGCTTTTCAGGGCAGCAGTCGATCTCTTCGATGGGCGGGCGTTGATTTGGTTTAGGGCCAACCGCAACCTTGTTGCGAGCTGGGACGCGTTAGTAAAAGAGCTGAGGGCAGAATTCTTGCCCTCAGACTATGAAGATCGCCTCTGGGAGGAAATCCGAAGACGGACTCAAAGGGAAAACGAGTCGATGGGGGTGTATGTGGCGATAATGGAGCGCCTTTTTAGTCGGCTAAAGAGTAGTTGCACTGAGGAAGAAAAAGTTCGGACTTTGAGAAGAAATATCGTGCCCTTCTATCAACAGCAGCTATGTCTGAAGCCAGTCGAGTCAATATCCGAATTGGTAAGAATGGGGCGCACATTGGATGCAACGAGGGCTTCAGTAGCGGCGTTCGTACCCCCGACTGTACGATCGAGGAGGTGTTTAGAGCCAGATTTGGCATATGTGAGTGCGGAGACTACAGCGCAGGTAGCGGTGATGTCCGGGGGCAGTCGTGTGCGGTGTTGGAACTGCCGAAAAGAAAGTCACGTATCCAGGGAGTGCTCTGAGCCCAGGCGATGTTTTGGCTGTGGTCGTCAGGGGGTCATGCGTGCTTCATGCCCATCATGCCAAGGAAGAGTTAGTGGGACGGAAAATCGGGCTCGACAAGATACGCAGGGATCGGGAAACGATCGTCGTGCTCGTTAAGCGGCCGAGCGAACACGATATCAAGGCCGGAACGGAGGAGTCATCAGCCGATCGTAGACTATGCGTTGGTGGAAGATAATCCCGACAGTCGACCGCACTTACAAGTGGAGATTGAAGGTACGATTTTGGAGGGATTATTAGATTCAGGGGTGAGTCGTACGATTCTGGGATGGAAAGGGTGGTCTCGGTTGGCAGGTAGAGGTTTGACACTGAGATAGGATGGAATCGAAGAAGTACGTCTCGCAAACGGCGTAACGTGTGCGGTAGATGGAGTTGTTGGACTGGAGTTTGCTTTGAATGGACGAAAGCATACTCTCGAAACATTGGTGATTTCATCGATTCCGCAAGAAGCGATTTTAGGTATAGACTTCTGGCAGCGTTTCGGCGTCGTGTTGGATATGAGAGGCCGGCAGTGGAAATCGATCGCTTCAGTCGAGGTAGAGACGGGTAAGGCGCTGCGAAGTCGATCCCATTTATCGACAGGGGAAGCAGATACGCTGGCGAATTTATTGGAAGAAGAATTCGGGTTGATGGGTGACGGACTAGGGTGCGCGAATTCCGTGGAGCACGTAATCAAAACCACGGCTTCCCCAATAAAGCAGAGATACTACCCGGTCTCTCCTGCGGTGCAAAAACAAATTAATGCGGAGTTAGACGAAATGCTACAGATGGGAGTAGTCGAGCCATCATCTAGTCCGTGGTCTTCGCCGATATGACTAGTTCGGAAGAAAGATGGGTCATTCCGGTTCTGCGTGGACTTCCGAAAGGTGAATGCGGTGTCAGAAAAAGACGCTTATCCCTTGCCGTACATTTCAGCTACCTTAGACAAGCTAAGAAATGCGAAGTACTTGTCGACGCTGGACGTAAAATCCGCGTATTGGCAAGTGCCGATGGCAGAGGAATCTAAGCAGTACACCGCCTTCACCGTGCCGGGAAGGGGTTTGTACCAGTTTCGCAGGATGCCTTTCGGACTTCACAATGCGGGGGCCACATGGGACCGGCTGATTGAAACGGTGCTCGGACCTGATTTAGAACCGTTCGTTTTTACCTATCTCGATGACGTAATAGTCGTAACTGAAACCTTTGATCGTCATATAGAGGTGTTGCGTGAGGTTTTCGTTCGATTGAGGGAAGCAGGTTTACATGTTTCAAGGGAGAAATGCCAATTTTGTAGAGCATAGCTGAAGTATCTGGGCTACATGGTTGATATTCAGGGACTGCACGTAGATCCCGAAAAGGTAAGGGCAGTAAGCGAGTTTCCCCGTCCTACCTCGGTCAAGCAAGTGAGGCAGCTCTTGAGCATGGTGTCCTGGTACCGACGCTTCTTACCAGATCACACTACGGTGGTGGCGCCGTTGACCGATTTAATCAAGAAGGGTCGTAGGTTTGTATGGACGGAGGAATGTGACCGCGCGTTTGCGTTTTGCAAACAAAAGCTTACAACTGCGCCCGTACTATCGTGTCCGAACTTTGACCTTCCGTTCAAGGTGCAGACTGACACCTCCGATGTTGGTATAGGGGCTGTGCTGAGTCAGGCGCACCCGACTGGAGAGAAGGTCGTGTCCTATCTCAGCCGAGCGTTGTCACAATAAGAGAGGAAGTATTCCACAACGGAGAAAGAGTGTCTAAGAGCTCTATGGGCCATCGAAAAGCTCCGACCCTACATCGAAGGGACTCATTTTGTTGTAATCACTGACCATCATTCGCTCGTCTGGCTGAACAGAGAAAGACCCGACGGGTAGGTTAGCTAGATGGGCAGTGCGGTTGCAACAATTTGATTTTGAGGTGGTCCATAGCAAGGGAAAAGAAAATCTGGTTCCTGACGCGCTTTCGCGGGCAATGATAGACGTAGGCGACGTATCCACGCCCCAAGTCACGGAGCGTTGGTATAAAAGCATGTTGGACAAGGTTGGAAAAAAACCCACACAGGTTTTCGGACTGGAAGGTGATCGGTGATACATTGTGGAAGCGGCTCACAGTTCGAGCGACCGGCGGTGGAACTGCTCAAGTCTGGAAGCGAGTTTTCAGCAAAGGTGAGAGACCCGCAATACTGGAGCGTTATCACGATGACCCAAAAGCAGGCCATATGGGGGCGACACGAACGATAGCTCGTATTACGCAGAGCTACTACTGGCCGCGGATGAATATGGATATCCGAGAATACGTAAGAAGGTGTAAGGTGTGCCAGACCTGCAAAGCGGAACAAAAAGCCCCTATTGGTTTAATGTCAACTCGTGCGGGTGAAGCGAAAGTCCCGTGGGAGATGATCTGTGTAGACCTGATAGGACCGCTACCACGCTCGTCGCGAGGGTATTCATATATACTGACAATCTTAGACTACGTGACCAAGTATACTGTGATATTGCCAGTACGAACAGCGACGGCTTCTGCTGTTTTCCGTTTACTCGAGGAGAATGTGTTTTTAGTCTATGGGGTACCGAAAATCGTCGTATGCGATAACGGGGTGCAATTCGTCGGCAAGCAATTTCGGAGTGAAGTGGAAAAGTACGGGGCACGAGTGAGTTATACCGCTTTATATCATCCACAGGCTAACCCAGCGGAAAGGAGGAATCAGGATATAAAGTGTATGCTGCGATGCTACGCTTCTAGTAATCATCGGACGTGGGACCAATATCTACCCAAAATCGCATGTGCCCTGCGTACTTATAAACATGAGGTTACAGGTTTTTCTCCGTACTTCCTGAAATTCGGTCGGGAAATGGTCAGCTTCCGGGAAAGTGTGGAACCACCGGGCAATAGTCAGGCAGACTTCTCCCCCATGAGAAATGCGAAGGATCTAGAGAGAATCCGTGAGGAAGTGGTCGAGAAGATGAAAGAAGCTTCGATGTCTAATAAAAAACGGTATGATATGCGACGCAGGCTGGAAACCTTAAACGTGGGCGACTGGGTATGGCGGAAGAACTATGCTCTGTCTGATGCTAGTAAGAACTTTACGACAAAACTTGCTCCGGCGTTCGTTGGGCCTTTCGCGATACAAAAAAAGGTGTCGTCGTGGACTTATGAGCTAGTTGATATGAAGGGTAAAGGCGCAGGAATTTGGAACGCGAAAGATCTCAAGCGGTACATAGGGACTGAAAACCATTCGTGTGATTAACGCGGATATAACAGGGAGAATGGTGGGGAACCTAACACATAAATCGGGGAAAAGTGAGTTAAATCTTGATAAACTTTTAGCGCTAACGTCGGTGAAGGGATTAATTTTCAGGGATTTAGTCATCATAAGCATAGTAACAAGTATCAGTGGTGGCGGGATATGTTTCCTTGGTGGTGCGATGTAATATCTAAGTTAGCCAGAGAAAGGTATATAAGCTACAAATAATGAGTTGAATGGTTAGCAAGTTTTTGGTGGTGGGTTATATTGTATATGATGAGTCGAGGGTTAGTGTCATATCTCATAATATATTCTAGGTTTAGTTTTAATGAAAGTTTATTTTGAATTAAAATGAAAAAATTACCGATAGCTTGGTGATGTTTCCGGTTGGGCTTTTTATTTATTTATTTTTTCCTTTTTTTTTCTCTTCCCTTTTCCTTTTTTTTGTTTTTTTTTTTTTGGTTCATTGCTTATTCATTCGTTCTGTTTTTAGTCATTTTTTTTCCTTCCTCATAAGATATCCGTAATAGCCATAGCGTCCTAAAAACGAGTTCAGTTTGCATTAGTTTCTCATAGAATAAGTACAGAGACACCAATACCATACTAACTACTGGACGACACATATAATCATGCTTAGGGAAGTATTATATTTGTTTTTGTTGGGACAGTAGGCAACGCTAGTCATTGCGTGGATGAGTGGCGTATGAGTGACGACGTTCGTTTTTCAGTTCATTGAGTGGCGGAACAAACCAAAATTCAAACGTGACTTTAACCATTCGTGAGTCTAAGATACAAGGGCGTGTGGGTCGTATTCGAATTGTAACTTAGTACGGCGTCAAATCCGGGACAGAAGTATAGTCGAGAATTTCTACGTAATTCTCTGAGAAGAGGGGGGTGTCACGGTGTTGGCAATTTTCGCGAGCTAATCAAAAAAATAAAATCTCCACTGTCCTCGGAAGGAGAGAACGATGGAGATTGAGCCGCACTATCGATGCACTAAAAGACCGGATACTAGGTTTTGTGTGTAACAACGTTTAGATTTTAATTAATATAAGTTAAGGGGAAGCACAACCGATACGAAATCTACGACATTGTAACTTAAAGGAGCGTGGCGCGATTACTTCGACTCGGACCAACAACAAGAACACAAAAAACACCAGATAGTAGCAACTCGCAGAATAAAAGCGCGATATATGCCGAGATATAGATATAGATTCACATGACAGATCAGCGTATGGGCCGTGTTGTTCGGATCGGTGAACCCGGATCTAGGCCAACGATTGACCCAATTATAACTGCCTTGAGACAGTCGTCACAGACATGGGTCGTGTTCGAGATCGACGAACAGACCTGAGGCGGCGGCAATGAATACTGAGGCACGCACACCACAGTAGCAATAATTATAATTGCACTAGACCCTAAAAACAAGAAAAAGACAGTTCGCGGAACATAGCAACGACGACGATTATTTCGTTTTGAACATAACATTTTATCTCCCAAATTAAACTAAGGCGGCGCGGATTTTCAAAGGAAGAATGTGTCCCGACACGAATAGCCATTACTTACCTTCACCCTCAGCAACAATCGAACCGGATCCACCAAAAATAGAGCGTGAGTTAACGCCTGAAATATTTATTTTGATCCTCAAGTAGCCAGGCGGCGAGCTGACACCGAGAACTGTCATGAGATGTCAGTTGACAGTCGGAATGTGAGGTGAGATCTCAATGTCCCAAAAGTGGATCTCGTGGTGGAATAGGAATTCAACACTCGGTTAGGTGAGAATGAACTCTGTTGAGTACGATCAACGGGTTTCAAAATCCCGCTGCCGCCAAAAATCTTCCTGGGCACCGGGAAGTGAAAAATCGGTCTCTTGCGATTCAACTGGGTAAGTGGACGGAAGTCCCAAAGCTGAGGCGATCGTCCGATATTGGAATTTTATTTCTATTATTTTTTCCGGAATTGGAATGGAACTGGGACCGCGCTGGATAGGAATCCACTGATCAACCAGGAGACGGAGTAACGAATATATGAGGGATTCGGCGGATTCTTTTTAGTGACGAGCAAAAGTACGAGCCAGAGCTACAGTACGAGAAGAGGGCAAAATCAGATCGATGGTACGCGGGTTATAAACTGGAAAATTCGAGCGACGAGTGTAATACAGCGGTCGGAGGCGTTGATCGACGAGCAAGGGCTCCAGCGAGGGAGAGTTTCGATCCAGGCGATCCAGGAAGGAAAAGTCAAGGTTAGGTAGATTTTAAGCCCAATATTAAACATTATAGTTATTCATAAAAGTTAGATTCTGAATTCAAGTGCTGTGAGTTTGCGTAGAATTTTATTTAGAGTATAAGTGGAATTACCATTAATGGTAACGCGTTTAATCTATCCTTGAAGTATAATGAATTAGAAGGAATAAATTTTCGATATTGTGAATCCAGTATAGTTTGGTGCTAAAGATTCGGTGTTGTTATTTAGAAAACCGTCGCCCACTTCTCGCTTCGGGGCAACGGACGAAAGGCGAGTTTTCAGTTTTCGAAGCGAGTGGCGCCCTACCCACCCCCTTCTCGCGAGCAAAGGCCGCCTGAAAACCGCCGCCATGGTGTTCCCGCCGGGGTAGTTGATAACTTGATCGCGATATTCGTTCAAAACGGTAACAATATATATATACATATATATATATATATATATATATATATATATATATATATATATATATATATATATATATATATATATATATATATTGTTACGTGGTATCAACAACTAAACAAAAAGAAAAGGTCTTCCCGGGGGAAGGCCGCTAAATCCGCGTAACCACCACTCACTTCGGTAGGGATTGTCTCACCACTCGTAGGGCGTCAGGGCCTGTAATATCTGCCTCGTTTACTTGGCGGATATTCACAGGATAGTCATTAAGATAAAGCGTAAGTCACATCAATACGAAAAATCTACAACCGCAGCCCCAGCAAGATGATATCCACTAAACATCGCATTACAATACTGACGGACGTTCGCCTGTAACAAAAGTGTAGTTACAATGAATCAAACTAAACTGGAATTTGTTTTGGGCGGAATTTTGCTCGACGAGAGGTAAAATAAACAAATAAATTTTGTGCTTGCAGGGGAATGCCCAGTCGACAGCATCGGGTTATTTAGGTAAATGCTATACAGCGGATCAATTTAGTGGCATGGCACGATGGATGGACGACTGGAGTTGGAGGACTTAATTTTATGCAGCGGTTGCCATTTACTAGTCAAGGACACCGAAGCGCCACTCAAACTAATCTCAGGGCAACATCTTTTCTGTCTCAAATGTATTAATTACATTTTAGTCAGAGGCAGCGAACTTTATGCTGTTCATTGCTGCTTCAACGTACTGAGCTTCCAGGTCCCTCAGGTTACTCAAACCACTGTGGCCCACATGTATTTGGAGCATCAGCTGTCGCTTAGCCCCATTGACAGGTTCACACTCATTACGACCATCCGAATAATTAGATGTTCGATTGCCAAGAATATAACTTCTCAGATTTAGTGGAAATTATAGTGAATGGACTTCTGTTAAAGACTTATTCACCTCACTCATCCACAATAAGCCCTCTTTGTCATGTGTGCAAAAATTGCACTATCTAAAATGTAGTCTGTCGGGTGATGCTAAACAGTTATTGCGGCACTACTCTACTACGGAAGCCAATTACGAAATGGCATGGAACACACTAATGAAACGATATGATAACAAGCAAGTGCTTCTGAATACACAATTTAAAAGGTTGCTTAGCGTCAACAACGCAGACGAATCGGCATCATCGATCAAGATGCTAATGGATAAAACCACCGAAATTATTCAAGCCATAGAAAGCTTGAAAGTGGAAAATCGGTGGCTATCCTAATCCTAATCCATCTGACCACGCAGCGATTACCATCTGAAACTTGGCAAATATGGGAACAACAGAGAACAAGTGAGCCGGAGAAATCTTCATTTCAGCATTTGAAAGAATTTTTGCATCAGAGATTTAGTGCATTGGAGGCAGCTGGGACTGAAAGGAGCAAACCATTACGTGTTTCTCAAAATGTACACGTCGCACAAAGTGAAATCGTTCCACATTGCATCTTATGTAGAGACCGTCATCATGTTAGGCAATGTCCTACGTTTTTGCGATACAACCAGACAGAAAAATTCAATGTAATAAAGAAAAATAGACTGTGTCTTAATTGTTTAGTTAAAGGACATCTAGTTGGGAATTGCCCCAGCAAATCCAGATGTTTGAAGTGCAAAAGAGCACACCATACCTTGCTACACAAATGTGACCCAAATTCACATGTCCAACAGCCTGTAACTTCGTCTTCACAGACACAAAATCGACCCTCGACGTCGACAGCATTTCACCGTCAACCATCGATTTCTACCCAGCATGCATTAAATCGTCAATCTTTGAATGCTTCTTCCTTTGAACCTAGACCGTTGACTTCGCTTTCTGCTATTATGGATATCAAATCAATAAAAGCAAACCATAGGAAAGAGGTATTACTTGCTACTGCGTTAGTGACGATTGAAGCAACAAACGGACCCGCAGTGCTCCGTGCTTTGCTAGACCAGGGATCGCAGACGTCACTAATTACTGAATCTGCAACCCAGAGATAAGAACTCAAAAGAACTTCAACTAACGCCACGATATCAGGAATTGGAAAGACCGAAGAATTAACACCTAGTGGGATTTTGAAAATTCGATTAATATTGAGCAACAACGAACACTTGAATATCGAAGCATTGATTTTGAATAAACTTACAAACGTAATACCATATCAAGTCGTTCCTACATCAATTTGGAGACAATTAGAAAACCAAGAAATGGCAGATCCGTACTTCGATCAACCAAGCAAAATAGATTTGATTTTCGGAGCCGACACTTATGCTCAACTCACACTCAGTAAAATTGGAAAACTGCCAACAGGTCCAATAATGCAACTTATGAAATTAGGCTGGATTATCTCAGGCAAAATTAATATTGAAGGTGCGCACACCGTACAAACATTGAAAATTGAAATAAATGAAAACATTGAAATTAGTAACCAATTGAAACGCTTTTCGGAAGTTGAAGAATTAGAAAATAGCAAAATTTGGACTCAAGAAGAGACAGAATGTGAGGAACACTATAAACGTAACGTGTTCAGAAAACCAGATGATCGATATCAAGTCCGATTACCCTTCAAAACCGAAGAACATAAAGACCTAATAGGACATTCTAAACAAAGGGCAATAGCGAGCTTATTATGATATCTTTGGAGCGACGTTTCAGGAAAACCAACGATCTACAAACAGAATATTCGGCTTGTATACAAGACTATATTGATCTCTGCCATATGACAGAAAGTCTCAGCATCGAAGAAAGTCAAACTGGTACACATGCTTTCCTACCCCACCACGCAGTTTACAAGGAAAGCACGACAACTAAGCTGCGTGTCGTATTTGATGCGTCTCGAAAAACAAGCACAGGCATTTCAATTAATGATACTCTCATGACCGGACCAACCATCCAAGACTCGATGACTTCGCTGGTCATTTAATGCGACTCTATCAGTTTGCAATAGTTGCCGACATTGCTAAAATGTATAGACAGGTTGACGTGAAAGCAATTAGCGAAGGAAGAAGTTAAAGTTTTTCCTAAAACCAGCACGGCTCTTTTAAATGAATTCTATGTCGACGATTTACAGTCAGAAGAGCACAGTTTAGAGGAAAGTATCAACAAAGGCAACGAATTAATAGAACTTCTGAAATCCAGTGGATTTACACTACGGAAATGGATTGCAAATGAGAAACAAATTCTAGAAGGTCTTAAAACAAATGAAATAGAGATGCAAGAGAAATTGAACTTAGACGAGAAAAATGGATACAAATCCCTCGGGATAATATGGTATCCTTCGAACGATTACTTTACATATAAAGTCAAATCAGAAACATTACAAGAGTCATATACGAAAAGAATGGTACTATCAGAAATAGCAAGACCCTATGACCCACTAGGCTGGTTAGCACCTATTCTTATATTAGCTAAAATTCTACTTCAAACCTTATGGCTACATGGACAAGACTGGGACGAACCCTTATCTGATTCGACGATTACCGAATGGACTACTTTCCAAACGCAGTTGAACGAAATAGAAAAAATAAAAATCCCTAGATGGGTAGCGTATAAGCCGGAAACCAACATAGAAATCCACGGATTTTGTGATGCTTCACAGCAAGCATATGCGTCAGTGCTCTATTTGGTGACGCGTTCGCAAGCAGGAACTAGCTCCTATCTCATTATGGCTAAAACTAAGGTTGCTCCAACAAAACCAATTACTATTCCACGTCTGGAATTATGTGGAGCTGTTTTGTTAGTACGGGTCTTAAAAGAAGTGAAACGGTCTTTGAAATCAGATAAAATACCGACACGGTTATGGATTGATTCTGAAATAGTTTTAGCCTGGATCAAAGGACACCCGACACGCTGGAAATCATTTGTTGCAAATCGCACCTGAGGTGCGAGTGCCATAGACTATTTTAAGAAAAATTTACAACTGCAGATTTTCGAATTTATTAATTTTTATATATTTTTATTATAATATGATAAAAACCATAATGATCATCAAAGTGTGTATTAAATCAACAAAATGAACTTAAAATTCAAATTTAGGAATATTTTTTTTGTCTTTGATTCTTCATCTTCGACGTTTTCTGTAGCCTCGAAAATATGTTTGAAATATGGTTTATGACTGGTTGCTTTTGAAGTGACTGTCACATTTGACTGTCGTCGGTTTACATCATCCAGCCATTTTTGTGCAGCTGGCCGTGGGTTCCAATTTTCAAGTGGATCCATATTGAAATGAACGTATAAGTAGCAATTTTCAGTTGATATCAAGATATTCATCCTCTTGTGTGTCTTTAAATTATTGTTGGCACTGATTGTGCGTTCACAATCAGCCGAATGTGGTGTTAATGCGACGATTCTTGCAATAACAATCGAAATTTCATCGTAATGCAGGCTCCGATCTTCATTTCTCAAATACAGAAGAAGCTGTTGCGGCTTTTGAGTTTTCACTTCGTTTGGTGAATTACATAAATCGAAGTGTTGCAAACTTAGTGCAGGTAAATCAATGTCTTTTGCAATCAAATCATGGACTTTGGCTATGTTTGCTTTTTTGTCGAACTTCAAAAAACTTTCGATCGATGCCAATAAATCTGAATTATTGTCTTGCAAACGAACTTTCAAGCTTTCTGCCAATGCTTTTATTATCTTCTTTCGAAGTTCATCAATTTCGATTGGTGTTCTATTTCTATTTTGTGCGTTTTCCAGCTCGATTCCTTTTAAATACAATTTTTCATCAGCTCTTTTTTCCATTTGTTTGGAGAGCACCTCTTCAAATCCACCAACTAATGGATGTTCTATTAAATCATTCAAAATGTTGATTGTATTTCGAACTATTTGACAAAACATTGGCAAAGTTAGTGAATCGGATTGTAATTGTTTCTGAAATCTTTTAAAAATGAATAAAATATCAGCACAAAACGTCATTTTCTTCAAATTGTACGGATTTGTCAAAAAATTTCGGTATCCTTTGCCTTCGGCATCATCTGATTCATCAAAGTAAAGAATTAACGCATTCCAGTTAGTCAACACTGCTCTGAACAAACTATACGTATTTTCTGTCCAACGTACATCGAATTCCTTTGGCATCGTCAAATATTTCAATTGATTTTCGTCAGCAATTTGATTCAATCTTGATGTTCGTAAAGCAGATTTATGAAAATAACTCGATAAGCTCGAAAACCTTTTAATCAAATCCAACAGTGCTGTATCATTTTTGCTTACGTCACCAAACGCTAAATCTGACCTATGCGCGACGCACCAAATTTTAATGAATGGTACTTTTGAATTTGCTTCTACGATTGCCGCTTCGAAATAAGCCCAAAGTCCACCTTCTTCCCCTGTATTGACATTTGTACCATCGGTGCAGATAGATGAAATTTTTGGCAAAATACACTGATAAAAGAATTCCTTCGAAAACATTTTAAACATCGCATTTAGTATTGTATTGAATAAACCAGCTGCACCTCTTTCTGTTTGTTCATCCATTCCCATGAATTTCAATTCTACTTTTCCATTTGGCGTTACAACTTTGCCCAACACGTAAATTTTATCTTTATGTTGTCGATCTACTGATCCATCAGCACGCAATGAAATGGTTAAACAGTCAGCAATTGTCTTTTGAAACAATTTTTTGTCGGCATTTACGATGCACTGCAACATTTCTAAATGTTTAATTGGATTGATATAGTGCAGCGGTAAATTTTGTGGAACAACAGATTTTTGCATTTGATCAAACTCGATATTGTTGGATGCTTCATTAGCTACATATCGCGCTGGCCAATGTTAAAATTTTTGCGTCGGTAAATATTTGAATCATGATTTTTCCAACATAATTTGCTTGAGCCAAATTAGCTTTGTTGACTGCAATATCCAATGGAGTGAGATTCTCATCTGGTTTAGAAAGACATTTGATTCGATCAACTTTAACACACTCCAAATGGTAATCAGATTTCAAATGATTTTCGACCTCGTCAGCTCGATAGCCGGTCCCATTTTTCGTTGCAATGGCTGGAATACGTTGACGATGTACGAAACTTTTTACGTTTGCTGGATACTTTATACATAAGTCGCAACAAATCATATCTTTTTCATTGGCGCGAAATCTACGTAAACATTTTCGATCGATTGGTTTTGCAGCTTCACGGATTTGGTTCACTAAAATAATTATTTTGATTAGAAAAATGAAAAAATACGGTGTATATTTAAATTTAGTTACGGAATTAAACAAACACACCATCAACACCACTTGCAGCTGCAGCTGAAAGATCACGTGAATCATTTTCAGATGGATTTATTTCAGTTGTGCTATTGCTGGTTTCCTCTGATCTATTCTTGTCAACAAATTCATTGGACGAACTTTCAGCACCTGATTCTGATGTGCTTGGATTCTCTGAAACACTTGATTCGTCGGCTGATTTTGTTTTCTTTTGTACCCATGCATCCAATGAAACCTACACACAATGAATACTCTCGATAATAAAATTCAATTTCAAATCTAATTACACAAATTTCTCTTACTTTTGGACTTTTTTTTATCACTTTGATCCGATGACGACATTCTTATAATTTCATTTTGGTTAACTTGATTAGTCAAAAGACAAATGAGTACTGTGCAATTCGTTCGTAAAAACCGATTTGAAACTATCGTTGAAATTATTGCACAGTAAACTCCTTGAAAATATACGACATACAGTCGCACAATTGACAATATTTTCTTCATTTTGAGTATTCAGTTTTTGGTAGACGTAAACCATTTATCTATAAACAATAGAAATGAAGTCAATATTATATTCAGATTCAGACTTCAAGGCGATGATTGAAAAAGGAGCGTCATCAAAAAATATATTTTGACCACAACATATTTACATAAACTACACGATAACAATTCTCAGTAGTTCTCAGAAACGAACTCACTCAAAAACCGACTCCAAAATAATGTGTTTGTTAGTTTACATTTGAACTACATAAAAAAAATGAAGTATACAGTTGTTGGTAGATATAAATCATTTAAGCGATACATATATGTAAGCGTCATCAGAAAATAGATTTTGGACACAATGCATTAATGTATGGTTATTTTTTTGAATTTTGCAGAATGAGAATTTGTCAATAAAGAATGTAAAGAATAAATTATTCTGAATAATATCATACAGATAGAGATTGTGATGCGAGCGAAGCGAGCAAAATTTTTGAAAATGCGTATACTAGGTGGGGTGAAAAGTAAGCTCCTTGGGAATGAAAAAATGTTTTTTTTAAATTTTTTTTTAAATTTTATTCAACGTAGTCCCCTTTTAGGTCGATACACTTATTCCAGCGATTTTCCAACTTTTTGATCCCGTCCGAAAAGTAATTTTCCGGGAGGCCTGCAAAATACTCCTCCGCGGCGTCGATGATCTCCTCGCGCGAGCTGAATTTTTTATTGATGAGCCATCTTTTGAGGTTTGGGAACAGATAATAGTCCGAGGGAGCCAAGTCAGGCGAATAAGGTGGATGGGGAAGCAATTCGAGCCCTAAATCGTTGATTTTAGCCATTGTTGCGATGCTCTTGTGTGACGGCGCGTTGTCTTGTAAAAGCAAAATTTTTTTTCGCTTCATGTGAGGCCGTTTCGCATTGATTTCAGCTTTCAATCGCTCCAATAATGCGCAGTAATACTCGCTGTTGATTGTTTTTCCTTTTTCGAGGTAGTCCACGAAGAGTATGCCATGACAATCCCAGAAAACCGACGCCATGACCTTTCCGACCCATTGAGCCTCCCTTGGCCGCTTCGGAGCACTCGTGCCGGCTTCAGTCCATAGCCGGGCACTCATTCTGTTCTCTGGCGTGAAATAGTGGATCCAGTCACCAATCGACGCCAAAAGTGCACCCGATTTCGCCTCAGCATGGCCAAACACGCTTCCGAAGTGCGCTCGCGTTCGTGTTTTTGGTCCGGAGTCAGCATGCGCGGCACCCAGCGGCAGGATAATTTTTTCATCTGCAGAATCTCGCCCAAAATATGGCGTGTGCGCTCAGTACTAATCCCTGTGGCATCTGCTAGCTCACGCACTTTCACTTTCCGGTCGGCCAACACCATTTCATGTATTTTTTTGGAATTTTCCTCTGTAACCGCTTCGGAGGGCCTGCCACTGCGGACTTCATCGGCAGTGGAGTTTCGGCCACCACGAAATTCTCGAAACCAATATTTCACGAAGTAGTCTGAAGGAGC
Organism: Nemotelus pantherinus; assembly: GCA_963978885.1. NCBI lineage: Eukaryota > Metazoa > Arthropoda > Insecta > Diptera > Stratiomyidae > Nemotelus > Nemotelus pantherinus. The sequence goes on from OZ022263.1 coordinate 142,646,965, forward strand.
ACTAGCCCCATAATATTTGTTCAACTTTTCTTTTGTTTCCTTCGCCGTTTTGCCTCTCAAAAAATAATGTTTTATGAGAGAACGAAAATCACTTTTATCCATACTCAACATGATGCCAAACACGTCAACAAAAATCGGCTGTCAAAACAAAACAAATGACTGTGTCGCTCTGAAATTTGACATGTCCGCCTAAATATAAATGGACTATAAGGCACAATAATCTTTTTGGCGATTGCAGCGCATTCTGGTGGTCAAGGAGCTTACTTTTCACCCCACCTAGTAAATTTAAATTTTCCTAAAGCATATTTGTCATTTAATGAGTATTTGGAACAAGAAATTTACAACTGCATATTTTGAAATAAATTTACAACTGCAATTTCTGATTTACAACTGAAGAAAAATGTTGCAACTGCAGCTTAAAATAGTCTGTACACACTGACACACTGTACGATCGACACCCCAAGCTACCCAAACCTGGTGGATCTATGGTCGGTAAGAGCGACACGAACTCTCTAACGCCACGCGCAGGTGGGTCAGTTCCTAACCACCTACAACGAGCAGTTGTTAACGAGGTCGGTAGGGTGGTAGACCTGCAGAACGAGAAAAAGGAAAGATGGCGGGAGTTTTTGGTTGAGCAGGGAGCAGCAGTTGGATTCTGGCAGCGAAGCAGTGAGGAGGTCTAGTTGGGGACGCCGGGGTATGACCGAATTCAAACGGGAGTTGGAGAAGATACAAAAAACAGGCGGCAAATAAGCTTAGTGAAGCGTGGAATTTTCCAGCGGCTCTCGTTTTTTTCTTCCCTGTTGGTTAGAAAGGTGGTTACATCGAGGAGCACGGAAGTTAGGCTGCTAGCAGTAATGTTAGGTAATCGGAATTTTTAAAATATAATAGTTAATCTGAATTTTTTGAAAAATAGAAATATATTAGTTTGTAAGAAGTGAGTAGTGGGACATACGGCTCGTGAAACCTCGTGTGGTTTTTTTTATTTCTTTGGGGCCCTAGAGAGCCACTAGCGTTTTCTTTAGTTAACAGCTTTTGAATTGTTAGTCTTCGATTAAATAGTTATTTGAAATATCTAACGAATAAAGAGCGTTGTATCTTTTGTTACATGACAATTTTGTTAGGCTGTGCGGTACTCTCTCGTGAGGTCTTAGTTAACCATTGGTGAGTGGTGCAAGGCTTATAGGTGCGCCACGTGGAGGCATAACTGTACCCGGAATCGCAGGTTACCGAATTAACGCGAATAAACAGTGACGTAAAGTGTTGCAGAGGCATTTTGTTGGCGATCAGTCAGGTCGTGAGGTATTTTCTCCCTGAGGGGCCCTAGGTGACCACCGGCGAGCAGTGCTAGGCCGATAGGCGCTCCCCCGTGTGTCCACCCTTTTGGGAGCGCGGGAGAACGAGTAGTGGGTTTAACGGGTGCCCGCGACAAGAAGGCACTCACCTCGTGAGGTCTCGGCGACGCCGCACAATAATACCTGGTGAGCCGAAACTCGCTCGGCGGCTCTGGGTTGCTAATCTCGATGAGTCAGTGGCGCCCCACGGCCACGGATTACCCAAACCAACCCATCCAAGATTTTGATCACCCCCGACAGGGCGCGGTGACAATATATCTATATATATATATATATATATATATATATATATATATATATATATATATATATATATATATATATATATATATATATATAAGTATATATATATATATATATATATATATATATATATATATATATATATATATATATATATATATATATATATATATAAGTATATATATATATATATATATATATATATATATACATATATATATATATATATATATATATATATATATACATACATATATAAGTATATATATATATATATACATATATATATATATATATATATATATATATACATACATATTTTACATATATATCTATATATATAAATATATATATCTATATATATATATATATATATATATATATATATATATATATATATATATATATATATATATATATATATATATATATATATATATATATATTGTCACCCCGCCCTGTGGGGGGTGATCAAAATCTTGAGGATATAAAAGATGTATATATATGGATGTATATACATACTATATATATATATATATATATATATATATATATATATATATATATATATATATATATATATATATATATATATTAAACTTAGAATATCACTATTGCACTCCCCGACCACTTTCAATCATCGAAAGCGCCGTAAAGGCAGTTTTTGCCAAACTATGGCCAAAAAACCCCTTACTCCCCTACAAAACCGAAATATTTGTATCACAGCAATAGGTCTTGACCCGTTATGTCCGAAACCACTCTAACCAAAAATTGGCCGATTTCAGCTACTTTTGCCCTAAAAACTCCTTTAATATTTGAATATTTAAAAACATAGCACTACTTAGCATAAACCTTCTATCTGCAGCAGATCATTTTATCGCTATCGTTTTATCGTTGCATGTTACGACAAAACCCTTCTATCTGCTCAAAACCTATTTTCCACAAATATTTTCAACGTGAAAGCATTTCTTTCAGATTTACCGCAAATAAACGTATTTTTATTTGGGTTTAAACTTTCATCCCCTTTGAAGACGTCCGCAGCATTTAGAAAAACACAATTCATCGGTAGTATACTCAAAATTAAAACTTTCACCCAGAAAATATACGAATAACAAATCTTATCTGCCTTTTTTCGTTCCCTAATTATCTCATTCATCAGCTAGTGCATTCAATAGCTAATGCTTTCGAAACCGCAAAATGTGTACACATTCTGCAATGCAAACAACGCCTTGTTACCGAAACACATAATATTAATGGGCAAAATCAACGCCACTCGTACAGCATTCGTTTCCGTGAAGTGTGCCTGCCAGTACAAGTGTGCCGGTAGTGTCAGTGTGTCGGCCCCGTGTCAGTGTGTCGGCAGTGTCAGTGTGCCGGCAGTGTCAGTGTGCCGGCAGTGTCAGTGTGTCGCCACGGTGTTAGTGTGTCGGCACTGTGACAGTGTGCCGGCACTGTGTCAGTGTGTCGGCACTGTGTCATTGTGTCAGAGTGCTGCCGACACATTTGTAAAGGGCCGCGCTCGCACAGCACACCGAAGTGTGCTAGCACACTGTGCTAAGCACGCACAGGTGCTGCCCATCATTAATATATATATATATATATATATATATATATATATATATATATATATATATATATATTTATATATATATATATATATATATATATATATATATATATATATATACATATATATATATATATATATATATATATATATATATATATATATATATATATATATATATTTATATATATATATATGTATATATATATTGTTATTGTATATATATATTGTACTATTATATATATATATATTGTATATATATTGTATATATATATTGTATTATATATATATATATATATATATATATATATATATATATATATATATATATATATATATATATATATATATATATATATATATATATATATATATATATATATATATATATATATATATATGTATATATATATATTTATATATATATATATATATTTATATATATATATATATATATATATATATATATATATATATATATATATATATATATATATATATATATATGTATATATATATATATATATATATATATATATATATATATATATATACATACATACATATATACATACATATATATGTATATATATATATATATATATATATATATATATGTATATATATATATATATATATACATATATATATATATATACATACATATATACATACATATATACATACATATATACATACATATATGGGCATATATATATACACTACCGTGCAAAAGTATAAGGGCATAATCGAAAAAATCGATTTTTTGAGTTTGTGATTTTGTTTATTGTGTGCAGCAACATTTTATGATTAAATCTGGTATAAAAACGTGAAAATATACGTTTTCAGTATGATTTACATACATTAGCATTAAATCAGCTGATTATTATTAGTCAAAATGATGAAATTAAGAAGGAACAAAAAGTTCTTATTATTAAGTAGCATTATTTTTGCGCTGTATTTTCAAATATGATAACTATTATTTTATTTTAATCTATTCAAATATGGGCGCTTATGTCTTAAACAGTCATTCTGGATCATTTGAGTGCCTGTCAAAAAAATAACGGTTCTTTGTGCACTATAACTGTCAAATTCATTCCCGTTATTGTTTACACGCGCAGAACCGACTGTGCTCGTTGAAAATGTCTCGAAAAAAGGAAATTTCACTTGAAAAACGTTCACAAATACTTATTTTGAGAAAAGTGGGTAAAACAATCCGTGAAATTGCAAATATTATTGGTATTTCAAAGTGTGGAGTTGAAACCACGTTGAAGCGGTTCGCCGAAACCAACTCAAATATGAATCGAAAACGCTCTGGTCGACCAAAAAAATACCACTCAAGCTGATGATCGACACATTTTATTGATAAGCAAGCAAAATCGGTTCAAAATAGCACCAGATATTCGTGCTGAAATCAACGAAAACCTGACGAACCCAATTTCAGTGGATACTGTCAAACGTCGTTTGCGAGAGAAGGGCTATTTTGGTCGCTTTGCTATAAAGAAACCACTTTTACGACCACAAAACAAGCGGAAAAGATTATTGTTTGCTCGAAAATATAAAGACTGGCCAATAGATCAGTGGAAATCTGTGTTATGGACCGATGAATCAAAGTTCGAGATTTTTGGATCCAGGTGGTGTCAGTATGTTCGTCGAAATATAGATGAGCGGTCTAATCCCCAATGTATTGCGCCAACAGTTAAACATGACAGAGGCTCCGTGATGGTCTGGGGGTGTTACAGCTACGATGGTGTTGGAGAACTGGTCAAAAGCGACGGAATAATGCGGAAGGAACACTATCACCATATTCTGCAACGAAGTGCCATTCCATCTGGCATTGGTTTGATCGACAACGGATTTACCTTTCAACAAGATAATGATCCCAAGCATATCTCCCATCTGTACATAAACTATCTGCGGTCCAAGGAAGAGAAAGGTCTGCTCAAAATCATGGGTTGGCCGCCGCAATCCCCTGACATCAACTAATTCGATTTATTATGGGATGAGCTCGACCTGCAGGTGAAGAACATGTAGGTGACCAGTGAAAAACAGTTGTTCGACAGTCTTAAAGTGACTTGGAACAATCTCGCAACTGAAACACTTCAAAAATTGGTCGAAAAGCTATCAAGAATTTGCGCTGCAGTCAACAAAGCACGAGGTGGACACATTGATGAAAAAAACCTGATATGACTTGTCTTGATATTTTCGGTATTTTTAACAATTTTTATGCGAAATTTGCAATCAATGAACATAAATCATAACAAAATAGTATATTTTCTAGTTTATATACAAGATTTGATCATAAAAAGCTATTAAACACAATAAAAAACAATCACAAACTCCAAAAATCGCCTTTTTAGGTGATGTCTTTATACTTTTGCACGGTAGTGTATATATATATATATATATATATATATATATATATATATATATATATATATATATATATATATATATATATATATATATATATTTATATATAAATTAGTAATTGCCTGTTTTAAGGAGGGTTGCTATGAAGGAATTTAAAATGTACATGGGATTTCCAAATTCTCAGTCAGGGTAATAAAACACGTTGGGTTTTTCCCACTGTACGTGTCTACAATTTTTTAAAGTAACTAAAATAAACCTTTGAAATTTCTGGGAATATGGATTAAAATATTGTGAAATTTCTATAAATAGGTACTTTATCCTCAAAATATATCGTTTGTGGGTTTTTGTGCTGAGAAGTAATACGGATTGTTATTTTCAGCGAATTTTCTTCCGTGCACTTGTGATATTTAGTTATTGGTACTTTTTAGCAAAGTTTTGGCAAAATTTCTGTTCAAAATGGGAAAAGCGCGCAGTATTAAGCCGCAAGTTAGAAGTGTGATTGTGGCGCTTCATAAACAAGGAAAGTCAGAAAGAGAGATCAGTAATGAAGTAAAAATTTCAAAGACTGCTGTACATAATGCTATCGTTAAATTCAGGGACAGTGAAAGTTATTGTGATGCTGTGAAAGTTATTGTGACCCAGAGTGACAACAGAATCAGAGGATAAGACTCTAGAGTGCTTATGAGCAAAAGGGATCGAAAGTTAACTGCACCGGAAATTCGAGCAGAGTTCAACGCGGGACATTCAAAGTCCATAAGCTTGTCAACTGTAAAATATCGTCTAAGGGAAGCTGGACTCGTGGGACGTGTAGCAGCCAAAAAACCTCTGCTTCGAAAAGGTAACAGACAAAAGCGGTTAGAGTGGGCACGAACTCATAGCCAGTGGACAATTGAAGACTGGTCACAGGTGCTTTGGACAGATGAATCAAAGTTTGAAGTTTTTGGCTCCAAACGGAGAGTTTATGTCAGACGATCTGCTGGAGAAAGAATGGCCGCGAACTGTGTAGTACCAATAGTAAAGCATGGAGGTGATTCTGTTATGGTTTGGGGGTGCTTTTCACTTGCTGGAGTGGGTGAATTAGTTCGAATTGATGGCACGTTAACTGAAGAACGTTACAAGGAAATCTTGCAGAACACGGCCATACCCTCAGGTTTGCGGTTGATTGGGCGAATCAAATAACTCTGATTTTATTGTTACATTAATTCATTATGTAACTAAAGTAGTTTTTGAAAATATATTTTTTTGTATGATTGCTTAAGTATAATTTGAATTTATATTACTTAATTGTTACTGAATACATATAGTGGTTTGAATGTTTTTCTTTTGTTTGTTGGAATGAAAATATATTTTTTTGTATGATTGCTTAAGTATAATTTGAATTTATATTACTTAATTGTTACTGAATACATATAGTGGTTTGAATGTTTTTCTTTTGTTTGTTGGAATCACTTTTCTTTGCATATTTTTCTTTATATTTTTATACATTTACTGAAATATGTTTTTTTTTTTTGAATACGTTTCTTGTACCAGAATAACTATATGCATTTTTCTATGCATATTTTTCTTATATTTGTTGAATATTGGTTTACCTTAATGTACATGTCCAAATATGTATATTGATTTCAAATTAGAGGTGTGTATAATTTTAACAAGTTATTATGATATCTCTTACTTTTTCCGTTTAATAATATGTGAGTGTTAACACCCTTTCTTTCGAGTATTTCATATGGTTTGTGGTATTTTTTTTGCTTCAAATGTTTCTAACAAAAACTTTTTTTTAAATTCATTGAGTTCATTTTACAATTTAATTTGATTTCCTTCCTACTTATTGCTTTTTGAATTTTATCACGGACTGAACTAATACTGTTTCTTAGTTTAATTTGTAGCTCATTGGTATAATTAAATTTTATTAGACTTTCAATTATTCTTTGTGGAGTTTTGTGTATAATTATCTTCAGGGGTTCCCTATTCTGTATTTGTTTGACATGTCGCATTTGATTGAGCATACTCGTATTTATAAATTTCTTCATATTCAATATATTGGGCATTTTATATCCTTTGCTTCTGCATGCTTTTCCTATTTTCTTCTCAGTTGTTTGTGATGTCAGCTTCTCCAATGCCAAAACTAATTTCGATGAAATATCACTGCATCTAACTGTGGTTTTATTATTTTCCATTATCGCTCTTGGAATATTCTTGAAATCGAATTTTGATTTTTTTTAATCTTTCTTTATCAGCGGTTGAATCGCTGTTGCAAAGAAAAGCTTCTTGAGGCTCCATGTTGTATTTTGGTTGAATTAATATTTTTATATCAATTGCCGAATTGCTGTTATATAAATCAGCTTCTTTATGTTTTGCGTTTTGCGGTTTATGCGCTTTCTCAAATTTTCTTTTATTTTTGTTCTGCCCGGTATTTTTTTGGCTTTTGACTATTTTTCTTGTGCTTGGTAATACTTTTTTGTCATTGATATAATTTTTCTCTGTTGGTTTTATGTTTGTCAATGCTTCTGAGCTCAATTGATTCATTTCAGTGCTTTCAATTGCATTTTTAAAACTTTCGTTTATTGGTCTCTCTACCTCGACTGATCGGTATTTGTGTAATGGTTCAGTTTCTCTATTAATATTATCGATCAATGCATCTACTTTATTTGCGTTTAGTACTTCGATGTGTTTGATGTTCATTTCTTGTATTATTGAATGTTCTATGTAAGTTTCAGGCGCAATTTCTTCCTTAGTATTTCTATTTCTCCGGTTTATAGTATTTGTGTTAGCGCTTTTTAGATTATTATAATAACTTTTATAATCATTTTTGTTAATCATATCCTTGTTTTCATAGTTTTTTCTCGTATTTCTATAGCCATTAGTAATGTTATCACTCGTGTGTCTATTATTTTCGTAATTTCAACTTGTTCCCCTGTTGTTTCTATTATTTAAGTTAGAGGGGTGATATGTGGTTCTATTTACTTCTTGATATCTATTGTTGTAATTATTTCTATAGTTATTTCTGTAATTGTTGTTATGGTTTGGTGCATTATTTCTTGTGCTAAAGTTATTTCCATTATTCCTGCTGCTATCTCTATTATCACTAATATGGTTTTGGTTAAAGTTGTTATTTCTGTAATTGTTGTTATAATTATTTGGTCTGTTCCTATTGTTATAATTCAAACGGTGACCTATAGTGTTTCCTTGATTTACATACATAATGTTTTCTGTAACATTATTGCTTGATTCAAATTCAGTTGCTACCTGAATTGCTTCTACAAACGTTTTAGGCTGTGCAGCAAAAATTGTGGGTTTAAGTGTTTCTTTTAATCCATTCTTGAAGATGGTTTGTGCATATGAGTCGTTTGACTTCTGTATCGCACTTTTCTCTGCTTGAGACGGAGTCTTGCCTAAACTACTTATTTGAATTTCACTTAACTCGTTAATGAGCTCGAATATTTTTTCACTAAATTTTTCAACTGTTCCGCGTTGGCTTAACTGTGCTAATTGAGTATGAATTCGTTGTGGACTTTTGTTTACTTTTGTATCGATTCCTAAGACTATTTTCTAATTATTCAAAGGTTTTTATATCTAATGTTAAGAGCTGAGTTTTGACCGCTGTTCCTAATTTCAAGTTTTTTGTAAAATTTAATAAATTGTTCTTTCCATCATCATTAAGGGTTTCATTTAGTAAACTGACTATTGTAAGGAATGCTTCTAGTTCTTTAGGATTTCCATTGAAAACCGGTATGGATTTTAGAGCTAGCTCAATGTTAAAATTATTCATTTTGCTGTCTACCGAGCTTTCTCATTTTTCTAATAATAATTCTTTCGCTTCTTTGTATTTCTGTAGTACTGTATTTATAAAATCCTGAGTACCTTCTGTGTTAACTATTTCATTGTGAATTTCTTCTATTGTATCTAATTTATCCCGAATATATTCTTTTTTGTAAGTTCTGTTCGGGGTTTTCTTTAAGTTAACTATTATTTTTGTAAGAATATTTATATATTCTTCCATTTATAAGGGGTTACTATGGACCATATGAAATTTTTCTTAAATATTGCTTAAATTCAAATAGAACTTTGACTTTTTAGTTTCACTATTGGATCATAGGTGTCGTTTGTGACAAAAACACAATTTTTGCAATTGTCAAAATAGAGAGAATTTACAACCTGTCTTGTTCCTCTCTTACTTTCATTACTGTTTTCCACTGTTGAGTGGAATGTTCTTTATTGAGAAAAATTGTTTGTGTGTAATTCATTCAATTGTAATTCATGTAATTTATAATGTTTCTGTCCATAAAATTCTTAATAAATTCATTTCAAAAAAAATTTTTTTTTGTTTTGTTTTTTCTTCATCAGTGATTTTATTTCTTCTATATGTTCATACATCCGCTGCTGTAGCTGCCATGGTGGACGATTTTCTTCATTGATCGCGATTTGTTTTAATGACGAAATTTTTTTTCTCAAACGAGCTAGTGTTGAGTACGACTTGTAAGAGCCAGTACATTTGTCCCGTACAAGAACGAAAATTGTCATGACGCGACAAATTCATGAAATGTACCACTTCAAAATTTTTGTCATGCTACTCCTCACTTTGCGATTTGTAAGATGAGAGACAAAGAGCCGATAGTGACGACCAACATGACATGTGAAAGAGAGGCATTACATTGTACGATGCGGGTGCAAGCTAATACAATGTCCCGTACAAAATACGATGTGTGTACGTTTAATCAGTTTGTACTACTGAGTAGAGACGAGTTGAGACTTTTTAACTCAAATCTTCAATTCAAGCAGTCGTGGCGAGCCGAATGCTAGAGTTCGTTCTATCGCCTCTTTTGTACTATTCGTCTCTTTTGTACTATTCGCCTCTTTTGTACTATTCGCCTCTTTTGTACTACATCGACTCTTTTGTACTACACCGCGTCATTTGTACTATATCGCCTCTTTTGTACTATCGCCTCTTTTGTACTACATCGACTCTTTTGTACCGCGTTCATAAAAAACGCCTCGCCTCATTTGAAGTGGGACATTGTACTGGCTCAGTACAGAAAAGAGGCGGCTCTTACAAACTCTTTTTGAAACCGTGTCCTACTCAACACTAAAACGAGCTTGTCTGCCGGCGCGTGTTCTGCGTTTCGTATTATATTTTGAGGTGTCTGGCTCGTGGTCGTCTCTTGTTGTCGGATGTGTTGTTGCTTGTGTTTGATGCTGTTGCACTTCGTTTGCTGATTCTCCGATCTGCTGTCTGTCGGTGGGTGTTTGTCGTTTCGTATTCAATGTAGATGTGTCTAGCTTTTTGTTGTTTATTGTTGTCGGCTGAGTTGTTGTTTTTGCTCTATGTTGTTTCATTTCGTTTGTTGCTTCTTCTATCTGCTGGTATAATTGATTTTGCCTTTCCCATGTCGGCGGATTTTCGATGTCGGTTGCGATGCGTTTTAATGCTGCTCTTTTTCTGCGTAAGCAAACTAGACTGCCCCCGCGTTTTTTCCGTTTCGTGGTTATTTTTGGGATAACCGTCTTTAACGCCTCTTGCTTGCGGGCCTCTGCTATTGCTGGGTGTATCCTCGGTTGAAGTCCGCCTTCCTTGGGTAGGGTGGTCTTCGACGGAGACAGGATCGCCATGAAATGTGATCTTCTGTGTAAGTGGTTACTATACCGTAATACTTGACTTGGCGAATTTAACCACCGCTTTGCCAATATGGGAAGTGAACCAGCGAGGTCTTATTTACTTGAATCAAACAATAACTCTTCGCTTTATAGTCTGTAAAGGTCGCCTAAAAGTGCTGGCCTACCAAAAACAGACTGCCTTTATTTCATTCCGAATCTCTTATTTATAGCTAAACATTTTGTAGAAAGCGTAAATGTATGGACCTGTTCAAATTCAAAAATTATTGTTTAATTCATTGTTTTTCGTTTTGACCGCTTGGTGGTCGGTTGTCGCTGCTATCGACGATGAGTACAAAAGATGGCTGACATTGTCAGTTTGACATTTGTCATCTGTTGTACACAACATATCAATGTACACAACAACGGATACAAATACGTTTATTTGCGGTATATCTGAAAGAAATGCTTTCACCTTGAAAATATTTGTGGAAAATAGGTTTTGAGCAGATAGAAGCGTTTTGTCGTAACATGCAACGAAAAACTCATAGCATTACTAAGCATATACCTTTCCTACCCTATCTCCCACAGTCGCCAGCTAGCCCCGCTCGAAGCACAGAGTGGGAACCAAGAAGTCAGTGCTTCCTGCGTATCTCTGTTCAATACTGCTGTGGAAGAAGTGTCCTCATTCCCTAAGCCTGACAGCAGCTTTTGCGGCAGTGCTTCTAACGAAGAGATCAAGCGGAGGGAGCTGAAGCAGGACGTTCAGAGCAGACGAAGGAATTGAGACTAAGGCACCTGTAGTGCAGAGAGCCACCAACCGCTGAACTCTGTTCGCCATGCTAGCAAAGCTGAGTGAACATATGGAATGTAATGGTCAGATATGCATGGGAATTTGTATGGCTAGCATTTATCGTGTATAAATGGCTGGTAGTTTTGCTAAAACCATTATGTCTGATCAAAGTGTGTGATCAAATATTATATAAAGTTGAGTTTTGTCATGCTTTCAAGTATGTTAAAATAAAATCTGCTTTTAAATAGTGCAGATTTTTGTACTTGCAAGTATTTTAATCAAATATTCAAAAAGTTTTTAGGACAAAGGAGCTGAAATCGGCCAATGTTGGGTTAGAGTGGTTTGGGACATAACGGGCCAAGACCTATTGCTGAGATACAAACATTTCGGTTTTGTAGGGGAGTAAGGGGTTTTTTGGCCTTGGTTTGGCAAGACCTACCTTTACGGAGCTTTCGATGATTGAAAGTGGTCGGGGAGTACAATTGTTAAACTTTAAAGACGAAAAAAAATTTTGATAGGGAAAATTGGGCAAAAAAGTCCCGTTTTCCCATTTTTTTTTGTCTAGCATGTATTCGGGGACCTTTCTGAGTTGTTTCGGGCGGAATTTCCATACAAGTCTGGAAAACAACGGCCTAGTTTCGAAGATACGGCAAAATGAAATCCGCCGGAAAACCGTCCGAAAAAAATGAAAGTAGCACTAAAAGTGCTAAGTAGGAAAAAGTTGAGGTCCTTTTTGGCTCGCCAGTTGGCTTCTCCGGCTGTGCTGAGGCCCTCATCGTGACTGCGGGTCCCACGAGGATGTCACCAACCCTACCGGGGTAGTAAAATTTCCGAAACCGCGGGAGGTAAGATGCCCCTGGACTCTTGTCCAGCCTTACCGAAGAGGTTTTATAATTTAATTTCTTCTTATCATTTTTTAATAGTTTGCCACTTTCCACTTTTTCTTCTAGGGAAAAAGTTAGCCCACCAGCTTGCATTCTTTAGAAATCTAAACTTTAGCGCGGTCGATGCACTCTCTCTACGCTCTCTTGTACAATAGAAGATAGAATATATTCTCTAATACTAACGTGATGTGAGTTATCATCACGTTTGGAATCATTATCAAAAACATCTTCCGGTGGGCTTACTGCTTCAGAATTCATACTATGCCTCTCTTTCAAAATGCCCCTGCCCAATAGTAATAGTCGATATAATAGTCATCAAAACATTATCTTTATTTTGTTCATCTTCGTAATTTTTAATTTTTCCAATATTTCCTTTTTGCTATTCGTTTCTACAATAATGTTGCTTTTGTCTTGCACATCAAGATACAATCTACCACCTATTTTTCAAAAATCTCTAAGTAAAATTAGCTCTCTATTGTAAAAATTATTTAATTTCCTACACCGTCCTTCGTTGTGATTTCTTCCACATTTTCATCAATCTCTACTACTTGGTTTCAACCTGTACTTAAGTTAAATTGCCATATTTGCAATATCAACTACACAATTTTCTGAAAAAGAAAGGAGGTATATGCTTAGTAATGCTATGAGTTTTTTGATTTTTAGCAGCTCTTGCACTGACGGCTCTAAAATAGCTTCAGGAGTGGGTGCTGCAGTATTTTCCAGGCGGAGGTTTTTGCGATACGTAAAGCCGCAGATCTGGTATATGCCAAAGATACAAGTGAGGAAATAAATATATTTACGGGCAGTCAAGCGGCGGTAAAAACACTGATGTCCCACACATACAGATCGATGTGTGTATTCTATTGCATTCAGGCCTTGAACAGACTGGGTAACAGCAGAAGAGTCAGAATCTTCTGGGTTCTCGGTCACAAGGACGTCGATGGAAATGAGAGGGTGGATGCGTTATCGTTGGCATCGTTACTGGCCATTGTCTTGTAGCAGCACAAGCTATGAAAACGGAACTCCTAATCACCAACACCTGTAGGATGTGTCAAGACCCGGGGGTCTCAGAAACAATCCAGCATCTCTTGTGTCACTGCCCGGCACTGGGGAAAACCAGACTTGGCTACTTTAGGGAACCCTGGCTGGTGGATCTCTTGCACGTTCTTCAGTTCGTGAAAAAATCCGGGGCCTTCGATGGCCGCTTGGACTGAACTTTCTTTCTCGTGCTCCTTTTACCTCGCATCACTATGCACCAGTACGTCTATGTGTGGCCTTGTGCCAACCAGTACAGCCTAACCTAACTTTATTCAACTGATACCTTCGTATAAGAAGCTTCAGTTTGTTTTCAAATCATACATGCTAGGACAAGTAATGTGCACCCATCACAGTTGAGGACGTGTGCATTTTGATCGCAAATTACATTATTGACTTAGAGCAAAAAAGCGCAAACAGACAGACAAGAGCAAAGTTAGTGTTTTACAATTACAATTTACATAATACAAAGAGTTTACAAACCAAAAAAAAGTGGCTATGCAAGTTGTTTTCTTCTATGTTAGGGATGGAAAATCTAACGGGTCAGTTCTTTTCAATCGCTTAAATTTACGATGGGCTTGTATTTTCCTTGCCAGCTTGTTGGGGTGTTGAGCGAGGGTTGCAATATATCTTAATTTCATCGGCAATCGTCTTGATCCGCAGGTCTTTGTGGAGATTAGCGTTGCGGAAGTACCACGGGGCTCCGGTGATAGAAAGAAGTGTTCTTGATTGGGTCCTCTGCATGATGTTGATGTTTGATGGACGAGCTGCTCCTCAGATTTGTAAGCCATAGGTCCAGATTGGCTTTAAAATAGACTTATAGACAAGCATTTCACCAAGCCGAGAGAAAGTTTTGACATGCAATTGAGCATCCATTTAAAGCTTATGAATTTGAACTTTAGTTTTTGATTTTTAGCTTCAATGTGCCGTTTCCAGGTGAGCCTCCTGTCAAGGTGCATTCCGAGATACTTCACTTCGTTACTTTGAGGTATTGGTACATTGTTTAGATATACTTGAGGACAAGTCAGTTTTAGCAATGGGAAAGTACCGTGGATGTATTTGGATTCGTTCATTCTGATTCTCCATTTTGCTAGCCATTTTTGAAGAAGTGAGGTATGGGCTTGCACTGTTTGGGATGTCATTACTGTATATAGTATATAGAATGAAAAACGACATCTGCAAAGGTAGCTGTAGTTGTTTTGTCGCTTATTGGGAGATCAGATGTGAAGCACCGGTACGGAAACATTTCCTTGAGGTACACCTGCAGATCAATTCTCGAAGATTTTTTTGCGCAGTCGCATGTTGCCAAAGTAAAAGGTGTGAAACCTGTTTGAGGTGAATTGCGAAGACGTGGCTTTCTCTGCGTCACTCCTAGCCCATTGTCCGTTGGCGGTTCTAAGTGGCGCTTCCCTGATGGCAGGTTTCTTTATTTTTTTGACCGCTTTCCACAACGAATAGTCGCCATTCATAGTGGGAGTGTTGTTCTCCAAGAATGAGTGGAACTTTAGCTCGTAGTCTTCCGCAAGTGTTAACCTGAGCTCACTAGAAGTCTTGTTAAGTCGTGCTTTAGTTTGAGGAGACCTATGCAGCTGCCAATTGCTTGGTACCAGTCGTTTTTCCTGTGCAAGGATATTAATTGATGTGTAGAGTATGTTGTTTTTCGAGTCCAAAATAGTTTGAGGTGTGCAGTTCAATTTTAGGTCTTGCGGTATCAAATGCCTCCAGGACTTGCTCGTTGAAAAGAATAACATCAGAATTAACATCTTACGGTGATTTGAGTGATGCTGTTATTAATATTGAATTGGTGAAGTATCGTCTGAATGCATTCCAGTGGGTTTTTTTTACCATGATGGTAAACCTCGATACCTCGATACCATGATGGTAGATTTGGATTCTTACTGGAAGAAATTTCAGGCCAATCACGCCACACTGCAGTTCATGAAAGATGAAAACACGGAGCATCCATATTTTAAGCTCGGCTACTACGATGCAATTAGTGCCGTGTGTAGAGAAATTAAAGTATGGATCCGAAAAGCTGAAGACAAACTTGCAACTAAAACTCTGAATGAGATTTCAACAGCCAGTCTTGATAAAGAGAGCGAAGAATCCAACAAATTCAAGTTAAAAAGTGACCTATTACCACAAGATGAGGAGCTACTCGCCAAGCTAATACGAAAACAACTGATTTGGGAAAACACGGTAGGCGAGAATTCGGAGGTTTACACAACCGAATATTATAACGAACTAATGAGCTGGTTGCATGATACGGTCATAACATTGCAATAGCAGCTTCAAAGGGCAACAGAATCAGTGGAAACTAGCAATGAAATCTCATCAAAGATTAAATTACCTCAAATCACACTACCCTGTTTCGACGGAAACTATTTGAATTGGCCTGAGTTATATGATCTGTATATGCAGCTTATTCACAGCCGCTCCATTGGTAAAGCTCAGAAAATGCATTACTTAATGAGCAACCTGATTGGGGAAGCGAAAAGATTAATCAAGCATTAATGGGCGTCAGCAGAAAATTATGACGACGCTTGGACTATAATCAAGAATCGTTATAACAACAAAAAGCTTGTAGTAAGTCATCTGCTGACTAAGCTTCTTTCACAGTCATCATGTGTGGCAGAGTCCGCGACGGCTATTAAATCATTGCATGACACTACAAATGAATGTTTGATGGCTCTGAAGAATTTAGGTATATCGATTGATACATGGGATCCAATATTATTATATTTGCTAATAAAAGAGTTAGATCGCTCTACACACGCATTGTATGAGCAAAATCACTAGCTGAACCTAGAGAATTGAGCACAGTCAATGAATTTTTAAAGTTATTATATAATATCGCTTCCAAAGCCCGAAGCTGCAGGCGGAAGCAATCACGACAATCCAAACCATCTTCTCTTTTAAAGGTATACAATGCAGTAAAGTGTTTTGTATGTCAAGAATTGCATCCTCTATATTCTTGCAAAGCGTTTCTGGCATTGACACCTGAGCTTCGATTGGCCTATTACAGTCGCAAAGAAGCTCAACTTATGTTTGAATTGTATAAAGCAAGATCATGGCAGTAAATGTGTTCATCGCGAAGCTGCAAAAACTGCGAAAAGAAGCATAATACATTGCTTCATTTGGATACTCCGGCAATGAAAACACGCCAGCCAAATACCACCACACACAATACAACCACAGTAAAGAAACTGAATATACCAGATTCAACTCAGAACAAACCCAGCTCAACCACTCTGGTAGTTTAAGAAAATACTGACAAAACCAAATATGTGATGCTAAGCACAATTGTGGTGAATATCTCTGCACCAGATGGCCGACAATATGAGCGCCGAGTTATGTTAGACTCAGGGTCACAATTAAATTTTATTACAAAGCAGTTAGTAAACAAACTTGGATTGATTGTAATCTCTGAAAAATTGAGTATTCGAGGCATTGGTCGAGGAAATCAAACAATGCAGTCAAAAGTTAACGTGTTGCACTCTAGAGCTACCGGACATTCAGCAAGAATTAAAGGTTTTACGTCACAAATTACAACCGATCAGTCATCGCGTTTCATCGATGTCTCAGCATAGCCAATGCCAAAGAACATCAAACTGGCCTATCCCGAATACAATTATCCAGCCAGAATAGATATCCTTATTGGCGCAGAAAACTATCTTGAATTCTTTTCAGTTGGGCAAATACGACTTGGATCAAAGCTACCAATACTTCAAAGCACTGTTTTCGGATGGATAATGTCGGGCAAAGTAGTTGAAAAATCCCCACCTTAAGTAGGCTGTGAAATCTGCAGCCACGAGCTTTAAAATAAGGTTCAAAATGTCTGGAAATTAGACGATGTAGAACCATCAGCTAAGTAAACCCACCAAGAAAGAATATGCGAAGAACACTTTAATGCCAAACTCATTCACGAAAAGAATGGAAGATTCGTTGTAAAATTGTCATTTGCAAAAGATTCACCGTTATTAGAAGATTCAAAAGAAAGAGCATTCCAACGTTTCTTGGAGCGCAATTTAAACAAAGATCAGTCATTAAAAAACCAAGACACGAATTTCATAGAAGAGTATTTGCGCCTGAAACACATGGAAGAAGTGAACATGAACGATATTCCCAAACCACATTATTTTTTGCCACACAATTGTGTCATAAGGCCTGATAATACTACAACTAAGTTAAGAGTTGTATTCGATGCTTCGGCTAAAACATCGACAAATATTTCGCTCAACGATATACTCAACGCTCAACGATATATACAACGATATACTGTATACAGGTCCATCACTCCAAAAAGATGTTTTCACTGTACTTGTGCGCTTCCGTCTTCCAAAGTTTGTATTCACGGTCGACATTGAAAACAATGTACCGCCAAGTGAGGGTAAGAAAAGAGGACCAGAAATATCAACTAATCTTGTGGAGAGATAGCCCAAATGAAAGTATCAGGTGGTATCAACTTTCCACATTCACTTATGGGGTTACAACCGTCCCTAACTTAGCGATAAATTGCCTCATACGGTTAGCATCTGAAAATGAAATTTCGAGTCCCCTAGCCGCGGAAGCCATAACCAGTAACATTTATGTTGACGATGGATCAAATAGTCTAAGACAAACAGTCGAAATGAAAAACCAATTACTCTAATTTCTTCTTTCTGGTGGATTTAAACTGAGAAAGTGGTGTGCAAACCACAACCAGCTGCTAGAAGACATCTCTAGTGAAGATCGTGCTATCCAATTCAAAGTCAACAACAAAGACGATGGGCACATAAAAACGCTAGGCGTAAACCGGATACCCAACTCTGACAATTTCCGGCTACAAGTCTTGCAGTCGAACGAAACTAGAGTAACGAAGAGGACCGTATCTACAGACATCGCCCACATTTTTGACCCACTAGTGATAATGAGTCCAGTTGCGATCAAGGCCAAAATTTTCTTACAAAAAATATGGAAATTGAAACTTGAATGGGATGCGGCAGTACCAATGGAAATGCGTACTCAGTGGATGGATTTCCGTCAAAAATTGAATATTTTAGAACAGATTCCAAGGCATTTATTTTCTCGAGGAAGCATAGTATCCAGACTCATGCATTCAGTGATGCATCGAAAAAGGCATATGGATCAGCGATCTACATTCGAACAAAACATAAAGATGGCACAATCGCAGTAAGAATCTTGTGTGCAAAATTAAAAGTTACTCCAAAAAAAGTCGTATCTATGCCCCGATTAGATCTTCAAACTGCTACAGTTACAGCAAAGCTTAACATATCGAGTAAAGACGGACTTACATTGGCAAGAAATACTTTGTAAATTTTGGACTGATTCAGAAATTATCCTTGCTAACGTAACGTTCATCGATAGATCAATGGCGACATGCACCAACAAAAGAAAATCCAGCAGATGAAGAATCAAGAAGAAGAATCTCGCCAGGAAAATTAAGTGTAACTTTATATTAGTTTTATGGACCAATATCCCTGAATGAGGCAGAACCAAATTGGCCAGTTAATCCTAAATTCAAAACAACACTCAAAATGAAGCCTGTCAGAATAGTATCGATCACCGAAACTCGTTTGAGCATCTAAGAAGAGTGGTTGTATACTGTGGTGTTTATTAAAAGACGTTCGAGTCGACTTTCTACTTTATTGTACAATTCATGACTGACTACTCACTAACTTAATAACTGGTTCTAGACTACAGCAATGTTTATACTATGTTAGTATTGGTGTGTAAATATAAGTGAATATTCTATACATAATACTATAGAATGAAATGCATATATAACATCTTCCCTTTATTTTTTAAGATGCTTACAAAATCACAAAGATTTTAAATAACATCAACCACATAAGCTGGTTTGTTACAAATTTCTAAATTTTTAAATCATGTATAATTCGACTTTTATTTCAATTGTTACTTATGCTCATGTATCTGTATTATTTACAATTTTGAAAAATATAGTGACTTTTGCAAAAAGTTATGACACTTGAATTCATGATTTTTTATATTCGAGCCTTTTCGGTGGGACTACTTTTGTTCCATATCGAGTTTGTAATGATTCTGTTCCACTTGGAGTGCCTACAGAAGAAGGAGTGTCAGGAGGACTGTTCCGAGAACTGTCTGGAGAATTGCTCGGCGGACTGGTATTTATTTGAGTTGGCGTAGGCATTATATGTTCCCTATTTCTTCTATACGTGTTTCCTTCAGTATCTTGAACTACATAAGATCTTGGATTCTTACAGATTTCGATTACAGTGCCTGATATCCAGTTTGAAAAAGGCATTTTTTTATAATAAATCTTTTCCCCAACATTAAGAGGTCTGAGAGGTTTTGTCGTTCGATTGTAATATTTTGACTCTTTCTCATATCTACTTTTAATAAGAGTTTGGTAAGTTTTTGGATTTACTGCCTTTGTGCGATAGTTTATCGCAATCGAAGGAAGTTTGGTACGAAGTTTTCGTGACATTAATAATTCTGATGGCGCAGGAAGATTACCTTTTGATACTGTTCGATAATGTAATAAGGCTATGTACGGATCAGATTTAGTTTCGAGACATTTTTTAAAAAGCTTTTTGATTGTTTTGATTGATCGCTCTGCTAAACCATTCGATCGTGGCAAATATGGGCTTGAGGTTTTACTATTAATTCCCCATTCGTCACAAAATTTTGAAAAGCCCTCAGAATTAAATGGAGGACCATTATCAGAAATAATTACTTGTGGGATTCCATGACGTGAAAATATTGATTTTAGTTTTTGAATGACGTATTTACTACTAAAACCTGCATTGAGACACTCGACTTCAATATATTTCGAATAATAATCAACTACTAAAAGATACACCTGTTTGTTAAATTCGAAAAGATCTATTCCGACTTTGTTCCATGGGAGTATACTCAAATCATGATGCATTAGTGGCTGTTTTGGTAAAGAAACCCTATGTTTCAAACAAGTCTCACAGTTAGTGACTAAATTATATATGTCGTTGTTTAAATTTGGCCAAAATACAACATCTTTTGCAAGCCTTTGACACCATTGTATTCCTAAGTGACCTTCATGAACAATATCTAATATTTTTCTTCTCATTGACTTTGGTATTACAATTCTAGTAGACATTAAGAGAATATCATTGAGAATGTTTAAATTGTCTTTAATCTGAAAGTATGGAGTACACTCCTGAATGACTAATTTTTTGTTTTCCGGCCATCCGTTTGTTACGTATTCCTTTACTTTTTTCAAAATTGGGTCAGCATTTGTTTCTATTTTAATTGTTTCTAACATTTTTTCCGAAACTGAAAGATTCGACAGAATAAGATTGCAATGAAGCGATATTTCATCATCGATTTCTGGCAATGTCTTCTCTGGAAGTGCGGCTCTGCTTAATGTATCGGCAGTATAAAGATATTTCCCAGGTTTATACGTTACTACAAGATCATATGCTTGAATGCGAAGCATTAATCTCTGAAGGCGGGCTGGTACATTGTAAAGAGGCTTTGTAAAAATTGAGATCAAAGGTTTATGATCAGTCTCGACAATAGTTTTTCTGCCATAGACATACTGATGAAACTTGTTACACCCAAATAGAACAGAACAGTTCTTTTTCTATCTGAGCATAATTTTTCTGACTTTTCGTTAAGGATCCGGATGCATAAGCGATTACTTGTCTATCATGCGAAATTACTGCACCTAATGCGTTTTTTTATGCATCCACTGACAAGGTGAGTGGCTTTTTCGGATGAAAGTATGTTAAAATAGGAGCGTTCGATATTAAAGTCTTCAAATTCTCGAATTCTTTTTCATGCTTAGTATTCCAATGCCACATAACTTCCTTCTTTAATAACTCTCGCAAATGCTGATTTTCAACTGATAGGCCTTTAATAAAGCTTCCTAAATAGTTTATCATTCCCAGGAATCTTTGCAATTCAGGGACATTGGTGGGTCGAGGCATTTCGACAATTGCCTTAACCTTGTCTTTGTCTGGACTAATGTCCTTATAAAATATGTCCTATAAATTTCAATTCCTGTACACCAAACATACACTTTTCTAAATTAAATCTGAGACCTACTTCTTGGGCTCTTCGCAACACTTGTTACAAAATTTTATTATGTTCCTGAATGGTCTCTGCATATACTAAAAAATCGTCAAATAAAATAAGTAAACCTTTAATGTCACCAAAGTGCTTTACCATGGTTAAGTAGAAAATTTCTGGGGCCGCATTGATACCAAACGGCATTCGTAAAGAACGATATGGCCCAAATGGTGTTATAAATGTGCATAACATTGAAAACTCGTCATCTAAGACAAGGGCCCAAAAACCTGACGTAGCATCGAGTTTGCTAAAATACCTAGCACCTCTTAATTTCGCCTTGAAATCATCCACGTTTGGGAAAACAAAATGTGGTCTACAAATAGCTTTGTTTAGATTTCTTGGATCTAGACACAAGCGCAATTTATTATTGGGCTTATTTACAAGTACAATTGAATTTACCCATTCGGTCAGCTCGTTTACTTTGGTTATTATATCCAAAGTCTCCATCCGATCTAATTTCTCTTTAAGTGGTTCGAGTAAAGCAAAAGGCACTTTTCTAGGGCTATTTATCACTGGAATTACATCATCCCGAACTTTAAACGATACTTTTCCGTTTAATTTCCCGATTCCTGTCAAAACTTCACTATATTTTTTCACAATTGTATCACAATTAATTGGCACTATTTCTATTTGTTTTTCTTTTTGTATACTAGCTACTCTAATGTCACTCACTTTGTTAATGAGATTCATTAATAAACAACTAGACAGCCCTAACACAGCTTTGCATATTCCTTTCAAAATGTAAAATTCTAACCAATATTTCTTATTTTTATATGCACACGGTAATCTCGCTTTACCTAAACCGACAATTTTTCTCCCGAAAATGTCAATATAGTTGTTAGAGCTGGTTTTATATGTTTTCCGCCTATTTGTACGAATGTGTCATGCGACATAATGTTGCACTGCGCTCCAGTGTCAATTTGAAATTCCACAACACTACCATTTACTATTAATGGCATCACCCACATACATTTAGTATTCAGTGAACGTTCTACTACTCCAAGAAAAAGAGTATCAGACTCATTGCTTTGAATGTGTACGTTTTTCAATTCAAATGCCTTTGACCGGCACATTTTTTCAAAATGATTAGGCTTTTTACACAATCGGCAAGTAGCACCCATGGCTGGACAACGAATACGATGAAGTTGCCCACAACGACCACAAATCTCTCGTGCATTAATATGTGTGCTATTGTTAGTTCTGTGTTGAGTTTTATTATTGTTGTTTTTAACTTGCAAACCTTCATTGCCGCGATATTGATTTTTCAGACCGTTATTTTTAAATTGATAATTTTTTGAGTTATTATATGCACGATTTTTCGAATATTTCAATGCATGTATAGTTTCGACATTTTCTAATGATTTAGCTTGTTTTTTTGAAAGAATCATAGTTCTGGCAATGTCTATTGCCTTTTCTAATGTAATTTTTCCTTCCGATAACAGTTTTTCTTTAATGTTCGAGAGCGATGGCAGAAGACCACAAATAAAAATATCTTTAACCAAATCATTTTGCAAGCTAGAAAATTCACAAGTTTGGCTCAAATTCTTGAGAGCTGTAACATAATCGTCAATAGATTCGTTTTCAGATTGTTTTCTTGTGAAAAACTTATGTCTTTCAATAGCTAAATTCACTTTTGGTGCAAAATAATTTTCAAATTTTGAAATTAGTTCGACATATTTCACCTGATCGATGTCTGCTTCAAAAGATTGGAAAATTTTTAGTGCTTCGGTTCCCATGTGATGCAGAAGAATCGCCACTTTTCGTCCATCGGTTTCCATCTCCAAGCCTGTCGCTTTTATGAAAATACGAAAAGACGTAAACCATTCCTTCCATGTCGCAGCCATGTTCGTCGACGAAAAACCCCAGAGGTGTTATCGTCGAATTCAACACTGATGGGCTATGAATGATAATATTTGATTCTTGATCCTTCGAATCATGCGCCATGTCAATTTAGTTTCTTGTTTTAACTTCTTAGTGTTGCACTTTTAACTGTTTTAACCTAATTACACCTGACACCATGTGGTGTTTATTAAAAGACGTTCGAGTCGACTTTCTACTTTATTGTACAATTCATGACTGACTACTCACTAACTTAATAACTAGTTCTAGACTACAGCAATGTTTATACTATGTTAGTACTGGTGTGTAGATATAAGTGAATATTCTATACATAATACTATAGAATGAAATGCATATATAATGAAATGCATATGCTACGTTTCATCAGCAATGCGCGAAATTGCGAAAGCACACAAAGACGGAAGAAGTATCTTTGTATCGATGAATTAAAAGCCGCCACAAGATTAATCATTCAAGAATCTCAACGGCGAGGCTTCTCAGAAGATTCAACATTGTTAAAGAAAAATAAAAAAGTTAACAAGCAAAGTTATTTAAGAGCACTAACGCCATTTTTAGATCAAAGTGGCATAATTAGAGTAGGGAGATGCCTGCAAGAAGCAAACATTCCGTACGATGCCAAGCATCCAATACTTCTGTCGTATAGTGATCAGATAACCCGGATTATAATGACAGAATATCACGTGAAAAACTCGCATATCGGTCCGCAAGGCCTATTAGCAATCACCCGACAGCGTATTTGGCCTATTAAAGGAAAAACCAAAGCACGATCAATTGTATTAAATTGTGTTCATTGCAGTAAAACAAAACCGAAGCTGCTGATGCAAATGATGGGTACTCTGCCAGATAAGATAGTTCAGCCTACTCGTCCATTTTGGACTCATTTTGAAATTTGTGGCAAAAAACCGCAGAAGACTTATGTGGCCGTATTATATATTATGTTAAGTCACTAAGGCAGTGCATTTATACTGCGAAAACGCGACCAATTTTGTGGGGACCCGAAATCAATTAGAAGGACTCCGATCAACAATATATTCTAAAACTTGCAGAGGAACTAATTGACAGTTTTGTACCAACAGAAAAACAGAATTTCATTTTAGTCCGGCCCCATAGCATCAGCTATAGGAGGCTGCGGTAAAATCCGTGAAAAAATTACTACCAAGCAGCATAAATAGTCATTCACTTACTTACGATGAGCTTGAGACAGTAATTACGCAAGTAGAGGCCATACTGAATTCACGGCTCATAACCCCAATGTCTTCTGACCCAGATGACCTGACAGCGCTAACACCAGGACATTTTTTGACAGGGGAACCTGTGAGGAATTCCTCACCTAATATTTATCTTATTATTATCATCTATATTTATCTTATGTATTTGCCTGAAAATAGAATTGTCAAACGGCGGCTTTGAAACATGAACTATTTTTATTATCTCCAACAAATGACTGACTAGTGTCACGACCTACAAAGTGAAAACTAGATTTCATCGGCCGCACCACATCCTTTGTGGTGAACTTGAGAGTTCCCCACAATCCTCTTACGAGCATTGTCGAGCCCGTAGAACAGCCTTCGCGCGCTGACCTTCATACACAATGGAAACGTATTGCTCACTTAAAGACTCAATTATGGCATTCATACACAATGGAAACGTATTGCTCACTTAAAGACTCAATTATGGCAACGCTGGGTCAAAGAATACCTCAGTGAGCTCCAGTACAGGGAAAATGAAACAGCGGTGTAATAATGCAGAACCTGGGATGATGGCAATTATAAAGGATAACAACGTACCTCCTATGTAATGGTCACTTGGTTGGATTATTGAAACTGTTAAAGGCGACGATGATCTAGTACGGGTTGCGATCATTAAAGCAGCAGGTGGAGTCAGTAAAAGACCTATCTGACACCTCACCCCTCTGCCTATAGAGTCAAACAGTAGCATAAGTACCGAATTGGATGTCCAGCGACAAGTCGGTAATGAAGTTGCATCAGAAGTCAGGAAGACCAAACGAACCTCTGATCGAAGAGAGGGACCATCAAAGTCCAAAAGACCCCTCGGGTGCCATTCTCCAATCAGTTTGGCACTTCTAACATGCTTTATATTGCCAATATTTGGACTTGAACAAGTACGCGTAACACCATTCAAATCAAACCCAGGTTTATATTACAAAAGACGGTAATACGTTCCTGTCATCTGATGAATGGAATGTGGTGGTCTTCTATAATACAACGAACTATTGAAGAGAAGCAAGTGTCATAAAAAAAGGACTCAATCACTTAAATCATATATGTAAGAGCATAATAGTTAAGCCATCTTGAGAACCTACATTGTCCCATTACCAAGACATGGTAAACGAAATAGAAGGAATAAACGAATTGCTGCGACAACATGAGCATTCCAGGAAAAAAAGAGCTCCGTTGGATATAATTGGTAACATCGCAAACTCCTTATTCGAAGTTTTTGACTCTTCATACGCAGAACAAATGTCAGACGTTATAAATTCTCTCGACAAAACCGACCAACACCTGCTGAAGCTCTTACGAAATCAGACGTCTGTGATTGATTCGACAATAACATCATGAATGATACTAATGAAAGGATGGAAACACGTCTAAAGGAGTTCGATGAATACCTTAATCAAACCATCTATAGCATAAAGAGTATAAATTCCGATTCGACTATCGATTCGGTTAAGGGGTTAGTCCACTGTTAAACTGCCCCAAATGAACTTTTTTTTTAAACAGCTACCAAAAAAAAACTATTCAAGATATCGATTTGAAATTTTACATACATCTTTATTGAAATTAAGAGTTAACATTTTCATTAGAAAAAATTATTAGAAAACAAAATGGCGGCCGCCCCAATGGATCGCCGCAGCACCGCCGAAAAAAAAGCAAATTGCGCCTCGTAAATTCCTGGACAAAATAAGCGTCTGTGAACAAATTACCAAAAATATTTCATTAGTTTTGAGTATAAAGGACTGCACGGGCCTAAATTAAGAACAAAAAAAAATAAAAATGATGATCTGGGAAACATTTTTTTGATTAAAAAAAATTTTTTATTAATTTTTTTGATTCAAAAGTATACCACATTTCTTTTAATCGCTTTAGGGCTCTAAATTTAGGCCCGTGCAGTCCTTTATACTCAAAACTAATGAAATATTTTTGATAATTTGTTCACAGATGCTTATTTTCTCCAGGAATTTACGAGGCGCAATTTGCTTTTTTTTTCGGCGGTGCTGCGGCGATCCATTATGGCGGCCGCCATTTTGTTTTCTAATAATTTTTTCCAATGAAAATGTTAACTCTTAACTTCAATAAAGATGCATGTAAAATTTCAAATCGATATCTTGAATAGTTTTTTTTTGTAGCTGTTTAAAAAAAAAGTTCATTTGGAGCAGTTTAACAGTGGACTAACCCCTTAATGCTTCTGATCACGAAACAAAAAGCGTTACTGGGAATCAAGACAGATACCAATCACGGAAAGGTGAATCCACAACTCTTAACACCAGACCAGCTGCGGTGACAGCTAAAAACCAGAAAAGGAAATCTTCCTGCGAATTTGCGCCTAATTGAAGCCCGAAAATCTGTTCAACTTATATGGGACAATGTTGATAGAAGGAAGGATGTTAGGTGATCAGCTAATCTTCAGAGCAAAACTTCCGCTTGTTTCTCACGAGTCTTTTGAGCTCTTGCATATTATTCCAGGGTCTATTGCAATTAGCGACGGACTCTGTCGCTGCCCGTGTAACGAGGGCCCGACCAGGCCGAATGCCAGGCCGAACACCAGCACATGTGAGCGTCACAAAACCACAAAACCAGTCTCAGTCTCAGTCCAGAAGCCGAACGAGAACAAGTCAGTCGAACACGTAGACAGTCGGACCTCGCGACCAATTTAAAAATACTTATACTTTAATTATACTTAATTACTCTTACTGTATCGAAATTAGTTTAATTTGTGTGTGTGAAAAATTTAATAAAAAACCTAAGAAAACTAAAGTATTTTTTGAATAGAGGTTTCCGGCCGCCGCCTAAAAACAACATCTTTTTAAATTGTGTCATAGCGTCGTTTGCGTGTCAATTCTCGTTCCACCGCCGTTGCCATTAAATGTCTATTGCAGCCCCTGCCGTCGCCGCTTTAGCCTAATTGCCGGGAGACGATCTTCAGCCAGAAAAGTTCTTTGTTCGCCGCCGCAGCAGTGCTATAGCTGTTTGAGCATGTGTGCAACTAATACCGCCATCGTAGTGTGTGTGCGTCAATGTAATTAGAACAAAGGCTGCCTGCCGATAGTTGCCATTGTAAACATTTTAGTTTGAACGGGTGCAATCCGACGAGGAGTGACAGCCGCCATTGTGTTTCGTAGTGTTTAGTGCACCAATACTAGTAACAATGCCGCCGAAATTGAAAACGCCGCAGAAACCGAAACAAGCAGCAGCAAGTGGTGTTTCGGAAGAACATTTTCGTTCAGTTATAAGTGAATTGACAAACAAAGTTGAAATTATGTCGGAAGAGGTTCGGAAACTTAGTGTATCACCGAAAAAGATAAGTGAGGGTGAAACAAGGTCTTTTTCTGAATTACCCACATCTACTGCCGTGAGAAATTTTACCGACCCTACTGACACAAACACCTCGGTTCCTAGTTCGGTGACGCCATCGCATGAAACGATCATGAAGCCGTCGGTTGTCTCCACAGCCACGTGTGGTCAAATTCCAGTAACGAATACTATGCCATCTCCCTTTGTGCCGCCTGTCATAAGTGATAGTGCACAGTATGTTTCCGCGCCGTCGCAGCCGTCGCCGCATGATATTGATGTGTCGTTAAGACATGCAAGTGAGAATCGCCGGTTTCTGCATGATCTGCCTGAATTTGACGGGAAACCTGAACAATGGCCCATGTTTGTAAACTCGTACAGGGAATCAACGATTGCCTTTCGGTACACGAACCTAGAAAACGCCATTAGACTTAGAAAGTGTTTGAAAGGTGAAGCCAAAGAGTGTGTAGAATCCCTACTTATCTATCCAGACAATGTATCTGACGCGATTGGACAATTGGAGTTCCGTTTTGGTCGGCCTGATCAATTAGTGAGATCTCAAATAAATGGGATAAGAGAATTTCCACCGATATCGCAGAACCGTATGGACTTGATCATTCACTATGATACGAAGGTGATGAACTTGGTGGCATTTTTGCGTGCTACTAAAAGTGTACAACACTTAGCCAACCCGATGCTTATGGATGAACTTCTAGGCAAGTTACCCATATCGAAGCGTATTGAGTGGGCACAATATGCGTCATCAATAAAACCCTACCCTACAGTGGAGAATTTCAGTGTCTGGCTCCACCAGATTGCCACATTCGTCAGCATGATTACTGTGCCAGAAGTGAGTGGGAAAACTTCCCACCGATCAGGTAATAAGAATGTAGTATTGCATGCGAAGGAAAGTCAAACCAAAAGTGTGTCGTGCCCGATATGCAAGCAACCTCATGTTGCCAATGCATGTGAATCCTTTGCAGACTTGGACGTTTCCACAAGATGGAAACAAGTGAAACAGAAGGGATTGTGTTTCCGATGCCTAAAAGGAGGTCACCAGGCACGGAACTGCAAAGTCAAATCTAGGTGCACGGTGAAAGATTGCAAAAGAACGCATCACAGTCTTCTGCATGAGGAGCAGGCTTCGAGTGATATGCGCATAACAGCATCGCGTTGCCTTGATGAACCTCAGCCCATCCTTAATTGTCGCTCATCGCCAGTGAACCAATTGCTCTTTCGTATCGTACCAGTTAAGCTATATGGACCAGCAAAATGTGTACAAACCTATGCGCTGTTAGATGAAGGCTCGTCTGCAACAATAATCGATGCAGACCTAGCTAAGAATCTGCAGTTAAAGGGTCAGCGTGAGTCAGTTACGCTGCAGTGGTTTGACAATAAGCAAATTAATCAGCAAACCCAATCGGTAAGCTTTGAAATAAGTGCCAATGCCCCAAATGCTAGAAGATTCGTTATAAAAAACGCCAAAACGATTCAAAATATAAAACTTCCGGAGCAAACAATTGACATGGAAAAGCTTCACAGCCGATATAATCTAAAGGGCCTTCCGATTGCAGAATACCGAAATGCCATTCCACGTCTACTAATCGGTATAGATAATGCTCATCTTGGACTATCAAGTCGTTCTATACAATTAGCGAAAAATGGTCCTGCCGCAGTCAAAACAAAGCTAGGTTGGGTAATATTTGGCCCAACGGACCGAACCAGCAATGACGAAACTAGAAATCGATCTGATGCTGTAATGCTTCATATTCGAGAGCCAATGCCTATTAGCGACCTGGACCTGCACAAGATAATGCTGGAATATTTTGCAATCGAGAACTTTGGAGTTAAACACTGTCAAAAAGAGCTTGAATCAAAAGATGACATTGCCGCTAGAGAAACTCTAGAGCGAACAACAATTAGAACGGGAAACAGATTTACCACTGGTCTTCTGTGGAAAAACGATGCCATTGAATTGCCAGATAGCTTTCAAATGGCAGAAAAACGACTTATGGGCGTGGAACGCAAAATGGCGAAAGACCATGAATACGCCAACAAATACAAAAACGCCATTAAACACTATATTAGTAAGGATTACGCCACGCTATTGACTAGTGAAGAAGAGAAAAAGAAAACATCGCGTACATGGTATTTGCCGCACTTTGCCGTGCAAAATGCGAATAAGCCAGGCAAATTTCGCTTGGTATTCGATGCAGCTGCCAAATCAAATGGCAAATCGTTGAATGATTTTTTACTGCCAGGCCCAGACATACTTGTGCCTTTGCTAGAAATCCTGTTCAAGTTTCGGATTGGTGAGTTTGCTGTATGTGCGGATATACGCGAGATGTTTCACCAGATTTTGATTAGGCCTGAGGATAGGCATTCACAGCGATTTCTCTGGAGAGATGGAGATAGCGGGAAGCCAATTGACACCTATGTAATGAATGTCATGACATTTGGTGCCACGTGTTCTCCATGTGCTGCACATTTCGTAAAGAACAGAAATGCCTTGGACTTTGCCGAACAACAACCGAAAGCAGTGGAAGCCATTCTTAACGATCATTATGTTGATGACTTTATCAAAAGCTTCACCAGCATAAGTGAAGCCATCGAAATAACCCGAGAAGTGACAAGAATACATGCTGCAGGAGGATTCGAGTTGCGCAATTTTGTTTCGAATAGCCCCGAGATACTTGCTGCTCTGGGGGAGCAGTTTGTGGAACAATCTAAAGCAATTAATATGGGAAAGAACGCGAATATCGATAAAATATTGGGAATGTGGTGGAATAGGAACAGCGATACCTTTGAGTTCCACTTGAAATTTAACAACGTTGACGAGGACGTTCTGAAGTTGATACGATCACCCACGAAACGAGAATTCCTTCGTATCATCATGTCAATATTCGACCCGTTTGGAGTACTCGCCAATATAACCATTGGAGCCAAGGTGATTTTACAACAAATATGGAGACTTCGAATCGAATGGGACGTAGCACTACCAGAAGAGATATTTGCCTTATGGAAAAAATGGTGGGCCGTGCTAGTTGAGGTGGAAAAAATCGCAATCCCTAGATGCTATTCACCTTACTGCTCACTGGCGAAGGAAATACAGCTCCACACCTTTGTTGATGCCAGTGAAGATGCGTTTTCTGCCGTAAGCTATCTGAGAATAGCTACACTGGAGGGAATCGTCATCACTTTTGTAGCCGGTAAATCGAAATGTGCGCCGATCAAGCAGCTATCTGTTCCTAGACTTGAGCTGCAAGCCGCAGTTTTGGGTACTAGATTATCGGTCAGCGTCATTGCATTACATAAGGAGCTGAACATCAGCCAACGCACATTTTGGAGTGACTCCAAAACGGTCATTAGCTGGGTGCGAGCGGATTATCGTCGTTACAAACCATTCGTAGCACATAGAATTGCGGAGATAGCTGAAGCAAGTGAAGTGAAAGACTGGCGTTGGGTACCGTCGAAACTAAACCCTGCAGATGAAGCAACCAAGCTAAAATCTCCTAAGTCAAATACGACCACTAAATGGCTGACAGGACCTACATTTCTTAAGTTAGGGCAAGATAAATGGCCAGCCGAGATAGAAATACATCACCAAAATAATTCTGAGGACGTTCTGAAGTTGATACGATCACCCACGAAACGAGAATTCCTTCGTATCATCATGTCAATATTCGACCCGTTTGGAGTACTCGCCAATATAACCATTGGAGCCAAGGTGATTTTACAACAAATATGGAGACTTCGAATCGAATGGGACGTAGCACTACCAGAAGAGATATTTGCCTTATGGAAAAAATGGTGGGCCGTGCTAGTTGAGGTGGAAAAAATCGCAATCCCTAGATGCTATTCACCTTACTGCTCACTGGCGAAGGAAATACAGCTCCACACCTTTGTTGATGCCAGTGAAGATGCGTTTTCTGCCGTAAGCTATCTGAGAATAGCTACACTGGAGGGAATCGTCATCACTTTTGTAGCCGGTAAATCGAAATGTGCGCCGATCAAGCAGCTATCTGTTCCTAGACTTGAGCTGCAAGCCGCAGTTTTGGGTACTAGATTATCGGTCAGCGTCATTGCATTACATAAGGAGCTGAACATCAGCCAACGCACATTTTGGAGTGACTCCAAAACGGTCATTAGCTGGGTGCGAGCGGATTATCGTCGTTACAAACCATTCGTAGCACATAGAATTGCGGAGATAGCTGAAGCAAGTGAAGTGAAAGACTGGCGTTGGGTACCGTCGAAACTAAACCCTGCAGATGAAGCAACCAAGCTAAAATCTCCTAAGTCAAATACGACCACTAAATGGCTGACAGGACCTACATTTCTTAAGTTAGGGCAAGATAAATGGCCAGCCGAGATAGAAATACATCACCAAAATAATTCTGAGGAAGAGCTGCGTCCTAAGCATCTACTACTCGCCCGAGCCATAACTAGTCCTTTGGTGGATTTGAATAGATTCTCAAACCTTTCCAGACTGAAACGTGTCGTTGCCTGGGTGATGCGATTTCTTCACAATTCTCGGAAAAAAGGTGAAGCCTTCAAAACAGGAGAACTAAGCTTGCAAGAACTTCACGATGCCGAAGTAATATTATGCCGCCAAGCCCAAATGCAGTCTTTCCCAGAAGACGTTCTGAACCTCGTTGAAGGAAGACCTATAGCAAAATCAAGCCAGCTTCGCAAATTAACGCCATGCATAGGAAACGATAATCTTCTGCGCGTTGATGGGAGAATCAATGCGGCCGATGTTCCGATTGCAATCAGACAGCCAGTAATTTTGGATAAGCGACATCGCCTTTCTGAACTGATTGTCCAATATTTTCATGAAAAGCTACGACATCAAAATCAAGAAACGACAGTCAACGAAGTCAGACAGCACTTTTGGATAACTGATCTGCGAACGCTTGTTAAACGAGTGGTGAGCAGGTGTCAGCTATGGCGAAACAGTAAAGTGCTGCCGAAGGCTCCTCAAATGGGACAGTTGCCTATGGATCGTCTGACGCCGTATGTTCGCCCGTTTAGTTATACAGGGTTGGACTACTTTGGACCAATTTCTGTTTCAGTGGGACGCCGCAAAGAGAAACGATGGGTAGCTCTGTTCACATGCCTTGTGACGCGAGCGGTCCATTTGGAGCTAGCCGAGGACCTTTCAACTGACTCGTGTTTGATTTGCATACGAAACTTCGTTAACCGCCGAGGTATACCCATACGAATCCGGAGTGACAATGGCACTAACTTCGTAGTTGCCAGCAAGGAACTTGGTGAAGCAATTGATGCGATCGACAACGATACGGTGGCACGAAAATTAACGAAAGAGGGAATAGAATGGAAATTTAATTGTCCCGAAAATTCTCATGCTGGAGGATGTTGGGAGCGTTTAGTGCAATCTGTAAAGAAAGTGCTACAAACCACGCTTAAAGAACAGGCGCCACGGGTGGAGACTCTGCGGAGTATATTGATTGAGGCCGAAAATATTATTAACAGCCGACCTCTTACGCATTTACCAGTTTCGTCCACTGAAGAAGAACCGCTTACGCCTAACCACTTTCTCTTGGGCACAATGAATTCCACTCAAACGCCTGGAAGCTTCGATGGAAAGCTGTGGACAATGCGCAAACAGTGGCGAATAGCTCAGCAGCTAAAAAACCACTTTTGGAAGAAATGGATTCGTGAGTATTTACCCACGCTTACAAGGAGAACGAAGTGGTTCGAGAAAACAGAGCCACTCAAGCAGGGTGACCTGGTGATTATATGCGATGAAGATCAGCCGCGAAATAAATGGACTCGAGGTATAATAGAAAGAACCGTCGTGAAAACGGATGGACAAGTCCGGAGCGCTTTGGTACGGACGCCAAAAGGGACGTATCGGAAGCCTGCAGTGAAGTTGGCCAAGCTAGACGTAAGAACATCTGAACTCGATATTGGTGAATCTGCAGCATCCGAGCCACCGTTAATTGATAAGCGGAAGCTGGGCGATTCACGGGGGGTGGGATGTCGCTGCCCGTGTAACGAGGGCCCGACCAGGCCGAATGCCAGGCCGAACACCAGCACATGTGAGCGTCACAAAACCACAAAACCAGTCTCAGTCTCAGTCCAGAAGCCGAACGAGAACAAGTCAGTCGAACACGTAGACAGTCGGACCTCGCGACCAATTTAAAAATACTTATACTTTAATTATACTTAATTACTCTTACTGTATCGAAATTAGTTTAATTTGTGTGTGAAAAATTTAATAAAAAACCTAAGAAAACTAAAGTATTTTTTGAATAGAGGTTTCCGGCCGCCGCCTAAAAACAACAGACTCTATTCGATTATTGTTTCAACGTCGTTCATCGTCAATCTCCATCGAGATTTATATTATCCAATATCGGAATTGGAATTATCCCGGTGTGCCATCATCAATCATTCTGAGTATCTTTGCAGGCAAAATCATCCTCCTTATCGAAAGGGTTCGATTATTAGTCGTTGTGAGCTCACCATCTTGACGGAATTCGGTCCAGATACATCGTGCAATTTCATCAGAACCAACGAAACAAATCAATAGACGCAGTTATCAAGTCCAAATCATTGGATATACATCGTACAGCAACCAATCAGCATCAACATTGTATGTGACAACAGAATGCATACTAAAATCTTAATTGGATCAGGCATCATCAACACGACTGCAAGCCAACACTGTATATTCCAGCATGGTAAAGGATTCTGTTATACCATAGAAAAATGTTCCTGATGTCGTCCCTATTTTCGAGATTTCAGTAAAACATTTATCGTCAGCATAGGATACGCTTGAACCCGAATTGAAGGCGCTGCATGAGAAGGTTACGTCATTGAAGGCAGATGAAGCGAATGTTGCAACTGATGTTCATCATTATATTCATCATTAAAGCATTGGTTACTCAAGCTTGGCGATCGCGATCATCTACCTTTCATGTTTTCTATGGCGGTTTTTTAGAAGGCACAGTCAACCGAAAAATTCAAGGCCACTAGTACCAGCTCCACGGCAACTTCCTCCTGACGCCTCAAGATAGACGCAGAAATTAATCTTTGAACAGTCCGTTCAAAGGAGGGCACGGTTGTTCGATATCTGTCAGATAAGTTTCGATACTTATGAAAATTATGCCATTGATGTTAACCTAATTCATTTCTCATACCGCTTATGCTTCGTGAAGTTTTTGATTTGCATTTTTTATACGCATCAGCATATTAAATTTTGAATTATTGGTGTTCAATACGAATCTTAAGTAGTATGAGGAATGATCAAAGGTCATTTTTGATACAATGTAAAATTATATTGTGAACAATTATTCGTAAGCAAATGTAAAGTAAGCAAAATTAAGCTATAAAAAGAATGAATTAATGTAAATAAAATCAATCTTAGCGTGGGCAAAGCCTATTGTTTATCCTTGATGAGGCTGCTAAGGGCGCTAACGTTAGTTGAGTTCTGGCACTGAGCTTGAATTCGACGATTCTATTACATTACCTAGTTTCTGGTACTGTACTAAAAGTTAGTGCTCTGATAGAATTCTTCCAAACGCTAGAATAAGTACTGAACTTATTCAGCGTCACCTGGTAGTAGTTGAAGTTGAGTTCTTGTACTGTACCTGAGTTAAACATTTTGACTGTGGCGGCAATGTATCGTTACATTGTCCCCGACGAAACGACCGCGCCTGCATAAGTGCGAGCGTGGCATTCCTTCTGTCGCGATAGCTTTGCACGTAATCAAATACGCATGGCAATCGTCTCAGAAGGAATGTCATGATCCATCACTGAAATGTATCGTTACATTGTCCACAAC
Source organism: Nemotelus pantherinus (assembly GCA_963978885.1). Classification (NCBI taxonomy): domain Eukaryota; kingdom Metazoa; phylum Arthropoda; class Insecta; order Diptera; family Stratiomyidae; genus Nemotelus; species Nemotelus pantherinus. Next base: position 142,683,091 of record OZ022263.1, read on the forward strand.
GAAACGACCGCGCCTGTATAAGTGCGAGCGTGGCATTCCTTCTGTCGCGATAGCTTTGCACGTAATCAAATATGCATGGCTGTCGTCTCAGAAGGAATATCATAATCCATCACTGAACGGACGGTCATGTTTACGTTTTACGACTCGAGCTCATGTTTACGATTCGAGCTCCGTACATACACACAAGTGCCGACGAGGCATTTGTTTTTATGTTTCTGTCTCGAGCTCCTTACGGACGCACAAGTGCTGACGCAGTACTTATATGTGTCTGGATGGAAACGAATACACGCCTACGTGGTCAGCACTTATGGCCTTCATAAGTGACCCGCAGGCGGCGATCTAATTCAATTCTTTCGAAGACGTTCCGGATCGATCTTGCAGTGTTATACCATATTAATTGTTGAAATAAAGTTTTTGTTGGTAAAGATCATAAAGGCGTTTAAATTACCACAACAAGGTCCCTATGACTAAACCACCTGGTTTCTGGCATTGCAGTAGAAGTCAGTGTCCTAAAAGAATCCGTCCTGAAGGCTAGAATAAGTACTGTACTTAGTCTACGCCCGATCTACAGCAAGGAATTGATATCAGGTGTTCGACCCATATCAACGACACACACAGGGTGTTTTTTTTAGAGGTATGGACCTTTTAGTTGGCAACACTTTTTAATGCTACGTATATTTGGACAGCTATCATGCGTTTTATGGCTAGTTTGTTTTGCCATTTTATTATGAATAGGTTAACGCCTGAGCAACGTCTGCAAATTGTGCAGATTTATTTCGAAAAAAAAAACGGTTTTATTCAAGAAACTCATCGCGCACTCCGTCACTTTTATGGTCGACATAATCGTCCATCAGAACAATTAATTCGATTAAAGTGGTCGTCTAGTGTGAAGGCCGTTTTTGAATGCTCTTTTGGGGAATTTTTTTTTTGACAAACCATTAAAATAAAATAATTTATGAATTGCATATCATTTTTATTAACATTTAAGCAAACTTTGTGCATTTTTTGAAGTCAACATATACAAAATAGCAGGAGATACACCGCCCAACAGGAACACATATAAAAAGAGGTGCTCCTCTGCTGCCATGATTTCGGCCGTTCTGCTTATCCGAAATTAAAAAACCTAACTCAGTTTTGATCATGATAAAATTGTTAAAATAACACTTTTTAACATTTTTTTGTTGTTTTTCGGAAAATAAACATTTTTCCGCCCTTTTCTGACTTTTCATAGGAAATTTAACAATTTTCTGCCATTTTCACACTTTTAGTAGAAATTTAAACATTTTTCTCGATTGATCGTTCACGATTTGCTCAAATCAATCGAAAAGATGAATATAGTACATTCATATAATATGAAAGTCAACCAAACAATATTTTTTATATTTATTCAACAGAAAACTGAGAGTGTCAAAATTTCAAACTTCAATAATGATTTAACGATGATTAAACTAAAGCAGATTCACATCATGATTCATTCGGCGTTTTTGACAGTATAATTAATACGAGTTGAAAAAAACTGGAAAAATTGCTGAATAAGCAATCATTGTTTCATTAGACATTTCCTATTTCTAAACAAACGAATAAATGTGCATCAACTATGAAAAATTTACTCGCTGATCAACGAGACCGAATCGAAGAAAGTCTATCAAAGAATCTTGATGAAGATTTTTACACCGACCTACCAGTGGATCACAAAATCAAACCAAATTTTGCACTAATGATATCAGTAGATGCGGAACGTTCATTGTCCATTTATAAGTACATTTTATCCAGTAGACGTAACTCTCCCCCTCAATCATATATTGCAATGCTCAATATTCTTCAATACAATAATTTTTTTGACGATGAAGATGATTCAGAATGAAAAATGATACAGAATGAAGTTTTCTTTCTCAGTTTTTTATGTTTGCTGCTCTATTTTATGAACATCTGAATTAAATTGATTTATAACAATTTTTGGTCTTTTTTTCTAACATTTTCACAAACATTTTCAGCCCATTTTATTTAACATTTTTTTGAGGCTCTAATCATGACACTTGAGACTCTACATGGAAGTAAGATTGAGTAAGAATTAAAAAAAAAGTTGTTTTACGCATTAGAAAAAAATCAATTTTTCGTGTTTTTTTTTGGGTTTTTTTTTTGGGTTTGTGTAGCTTGTAAAATGAAAAGTAATGAAGGAATCTTAATTATTTTTCGTCAACTTTTAGTTATATATATATATATATATATATATATATATATATACCGAAAATGCTGTATAAATTTGCGCAGAATCAATCAAATAGTTTTTGAGATATCATGGCAGCAATTTGAAAAAATCGTGTTTTTGGAAAAAACGCGTTTGAAAGCTGTTGTATATAATTCATAATAAAAAAATGGTCTGACCTAGTGATGGGCGATTGGGAGATGTTTTAACAATCGAGATATTCGCAATCGGCGCCACAAAACAATCGAGATAATCGCAATCGAGAGAATCGCAATCGATGCGCCAAAACAATCGAGAGAACAATCGAGACAATCGGGACAATCGAGAGAAACGAATAAATATCTCGCCATCGTAGCAATCGAGAGAATCAAATAAATATCTCGCCATCGTAAGGATAGGTTTATCTTAAGTTAAAATCAAGATATATGTTGCGCGATCCTGAAGACAGCCGAGCCGCCGTCAGTGCAACATGTTAATTGAGTTAGAAGAAATTCCATTTCTATTGCCCTGCGTGCCTTAACGCAACCGACTAGCTCAATCCGGCGTGGGTTGTGGGCAGGAAAATCTCCTACGTGCTACGGCACGCAAACGATACAACATTTAAAAACAAATACAATTAATTGGAGAAGGAAAAGTGGAGGGCAGGATGGAATTTCCGAAGGAATCATTATCTCTAAATATCTTACTCGGAATTCATCATTTGATATATATATATATATATATATATATATATATATATATATATATATATATATATATATTTCATGCATAAAAATTAAAACAAAAAAACATTAAAGAAAAAAATTTAAACTAAGAAATGAGGTGGAGGTAAATAAGATTTAATAAGAAATTAAATAAAAAATTATGAAAGAAAATAACTACTTAAAAGTTTGGGTTCCCAACCCAATTCCGGCCGAGATTGGTTACATCAATCGTAACACAATTCATGATACATAATATCTTAACCTATCACTACTAAGAATGATGATCAATAGAAGATTTAACTCAAAACATTCGTTTCAAGAAATAAAATAATAGTAGAAGTAATGTCAATCCAAATAGTCAAATAAAAATCAAGATAAATACAATCCCCACACCAATATTAATTTAAAAGGAAATGAAATTAAGTTTTTTTTTCTTGCAACTAAAAAAAACGTGAATTCCGTAAAGATAGATAATTACTTAAAGCAAAAGTAGATTGCTTTTATACTCCAACCAATCATATGATTTGAAATATTCAATTCACTAAAACAACTAATTTGCAGAAGAAAAATATATAAACTTAATTGATATTGCATCATAGTTATGGATATTGTATTAATATTCAATTTCGCAGTTACTTATCGGATATGGTGACCTCGTGACATAACAATTGGACGTGAGTGGCGGGAAAGCATTTCCAATATGACAACGCCAACTTAGCCTTGATTTACTTATTTCCGTATTCAGAACACACCAACTGAGAGGATTTTCTTCGCCACTGCACAACTTTCCTCTTATTAAGTGTTCCGAAGTTCTCGTTTTCAATTCCCAATCCGAACTCCTGCCACCTTTACATTTTCGAAAATAAAACCCGCTACCGCCGTTGTTCAGCTGGGTCATCATCCTCCAGCCAGCACGGGAACAACTCCCGTTGCCGCCAGATCACACAGCTGATTCTCGCTTAGCTGCACATCAGCTGCGAGCATGGCAACGAACCGGCGCAATGCAATTCAACATGAGGCAATCAGATGCATTGCAAAGCCTGTTTTAGGTAACTATGCAAAGCATCCGACCGCCACATGATTGATGGCGTGCGTGTGTGGGTGTGCATGGAATTAGTGCGAGGCTGTTTCGCAACAATCGTGGGGAAGACCCAGACCTTGAGATGTCTCACATGCCGGGCACAAATAAGATATACCACAACGGTCCAATTTCGAAATTTGTGCGGAATCAGTAGCTTAGTCCTCGGCTCTGTTTCGGATGTCCTTTGAGTGAAAGACCCCCAACACTTTACCGCTTGCATATTCCAGTTCGTATGTCACTTGACCGATTTTCCGTTTAATAAAGGCAGGAACAAATCGCGGTGCGAACTTTGCTGCAAAGCGATCTACTGCCTTGCTCACAACAAAGTTGCGAACGAAGACTTTTTTGCGAACGAAGACCACAAATAAATGGGTGTTCCCCGATTTCGAACATGGATATGATCCCATAAAATCAACAAAAAGGCGTTGCATAGGTCGCTCCGTTTCTCGCTGTGCGCCCATTAACGGTCTTTGAATGGAATTCGAAGGCTTGATCTGCTTACAGGTTACACAATTCTTTATATGCCGCATGACATTTTGCCTCATACGAGGCCAATAAAAATACCTTCGAAGCAGCTCAATGATCTTTCGAATTCCACTATGAGATCCAAGAGGATCATTATGAGCTCTTTCTATGAGCGCCCCCTGCTGACCATCAGGGACCCATAATTTGGTTTGGGGAATATCTGAAATGGAAGCATCAAGAGAACTCAGGGTTATGTATAATTTATCCTCTGCCAGGTGCAGATTCTGAAACATTTGGGGTTGCTTCAAAATCTGCTCCCTCAAATGCTTATATTGAAGGAGGATCAAAGGAGGAGGCTCTTGAAATGCCGATTCCGGAATAACTACACCCAAATGTCTGTGTTCCGGCAAACATCCACCAACCGATGCTACTTGAGCTTCAGAAGAGGAAACTCTGGACAGAGCGTCTGGCACGACGTTGCGGTTACCCTTCCGATGCTCTATCTTAAAATCATATCCCTGTAGCTTCAAGCTCCAGCGAGCCAATCGTCCAGACAGATCGTGTTGTTGCATCAGCCACTTTAGGCTGGCATGATCTGTCATGATAGTGAAGGGCAGCCCCACGACGTACGCCTTGAACCTCTTAACACTTTACACCGCAGCTAAGCATTCCAATTCGGTAACACTGTAGTTGCGTTGCGCCGCGTTAAGTTTCAGTGACATATACGCGATGGGGTGCTCCCCACCATCATCATCCTTCTGGAATAAGACACTTCTAATACCCAATGTACTAGCGTCACATTGAATATAAAAATGCCTTGTGAAATCTGGGTTGGCTAACACTGAAGCGGAAACCAACAGTTTCTTTACTTCATTGAAGGCATTGTTAGCGCTCAAAGACCAGTTGAAGGAACGCTTGCCTTTTAACAGATCCGTGAGTGGTGCGGTGACGGAAGCGAAATTCGGGATAAAACACCTGTACCATCCCGCCATCCCCATGAATCGTATCACGTCTTTTACCGTTCGGGGCTCTGGATATGCCAGGATACCTGACACCTTCTCCGGGTCGGTTCGCAAAATACCATCACTAACTACGAAGCCAAGATATTTGATCTCCCGTTAGACAAACTTGTTTTTTTCAACATTGATGGTCAAATTAGCATCTCTGAGCCGTTTTGCAACGGTGCTCAAGAGTTCCAAATGCTCATCAAATATTGAACTGGTGACGAGCAAGTCGTCCAAGTAAACAAACACCTTGTCCTGCAGCTCGTGTGGTATGACTTTGTGCATTTACCGACACATAATCTGTGGAGCGTTGCACAAACCGAACGGCATGACCGTGAAATGATACAAAGGTCTGCCTGGGACAGTAAAGGCCGTTTTCTCTCGCGAAGCTTCGTCCAACGGAATCTGCCAGAAAGCGTCCTTCAGGTCTAAGCTCGTGATGAAACGAGTATCTTGTAAACGCGCCAACAGTCCCTCAATGAGAGATAACGGATATGCATCCTTTAAAGTGACCTCGTTCAAGCGCCGAGCATCAAGGCACAAACGCACCTTGCCAGGTTTTCTTACCAAGGTGACGGGAGAGCTCCACGCACTATGACTCTCTTCTATCACACCCAATGACAACATCCGATCAAGTTCGTCAAACATCAGCTTCTGAATAACCGGCGACATAACATAATGCCGCTGCTTGATGGGCCGAGCGGAGCTCGTATCGATATGATGCGACACGAGTGTTATTTTACCCAAGCCTTCCTTGTTATACGAAGGAAACTGATGCTTGACAAGGTCGAGTCGTTGCTGTTCCTGAGCATTCAACAGATGATAACCAGTCTGTGCAGGTTCCATTGGGGCATCGACAGAATGACTTTGCATTGGTTCGATTTGGAAAAGGTCCCAAAAGTCCATGCCTAGATAGACAGGGTGGGTCAGCGATGGAACTACCAAAACCCTCATCCATCTACACTTGTCATTAAATCGTACCAGAGTGGCCACATACCCAACTACTGAACTCTTCTGACCCGAAGCTGTCTGAACGTGGGTCTGCATCGAATGAAGATACAGGCCCAAGTCCAAGAGCAGATCCAAAGAACCAGCGCCGAGTATGCTAACACTAGCCCCACTGTCAAGTAAACCTGTTAATTTCCGTCCCTTGATGATAATTTCTGCAAAAGGCCGATTATCTCCAGTAACCGTAACAATTGAATCAATACTGGCGTGTTTTAAAAATTTTCTTGTGGCAAAGTATCTCCAGGATCGATGGAAACACTTGGAAGGGAATATCCGAGGGCTAGCAAAATCTATCAAACTGGAGAATGTGGGCTCATCACCAGAGTCTAAGACTGAAAGGACACGCGGATCACGCAAATTAGAGCGTGTGTTGGATACCAATGTTGGTGAACCTGAATTATTCGTCTGAAAAGTAGTAGGTCTGAAACATGATGGACTTAGTCATGATGATCGTCGTAGCTCCGGGTCAACATTGGTGGCGACATCAACTTTTCCGTGATGAGAAATCACTCGAGAAGTCGTGGGTTGGTTCCTTATCATAGGGCTTCCTCTTCTGCTATCACAACTTTGGCATTTGGGACACTGGTGCTTCATCACTCCTTCCGTGCCGCATCCAAAATAAAAGGTCCTTTTGATGGGCACCGAAAAGTCTAAAAAGGAGTGTCCCAAATCTTTGCAGTTCCAACATATCCTGAGATCTGTCGAAGAATACGCTGGTCGAGGGTTCGATACTGACGGTTGCGGGAGGTGACGTAGGATGGGAGGTGTCCGGGATGATGGTGCGACTGCATCCACAGAGTAAGTGGAACCGTCGTAATCAGGCTCGTGCAGCTCGTGAACCACTCGTCGACTGTGAGTGCCTTCGTCTCTTTGACCTGACGGATACCATACACTCTCAGTAGCGAGACACCGCCGCAGCAACTCTCGAGCATTCCTGAACTCAAGCCCAGCCAAGTGTTCCCGTAAGTGTCGATTCATATTGCGTAACAATATGCACTGTAAGTTAACATCTGACAAAGGATTGTTGAGTTGTAGTGTGATTGCTTCGATTGCATCGAAGAACACTTGTATCGGCTCTCCTGGTTTTTGGACACGGGCGTCAATTTCCCGCCGAATATCCACATCACAAAGTCGATCTTCGAAGCGCTCCCGTAATTCTCGCTCCAGTTCAGCCCACGTCACCGAATGATGTAGCTCCATGTACCGCCAATACCATTTCTCTGCTGGGCCTTGTAAAAGCAGGTGCAGGTCGTGAGCTAGAATAGATAATGAAACCCCATAGCTCGCCGCCATGGTCTTTATCCGAAACAAGAACCGGGTAATATTGAGGCCAGAAGATGTACCATCAAATCGAATTGACCACTTGGAAGGGAGCATGACCGTCGCAGATCTGCTGGAATTGAATGAGTTCGATAACTCAGTTTTATCCAATCTGACAGGAATTGCAGGGCCTTCCGTGTCTGCTCCATCCCTATCTAAGTGTCGAATTATGTATATTCTAAGTTACTGTCTTAGAATATATGAGATGGTATGCCATCTGGTGGGTCATTTGCTCCCCTATTTTCTCTCCACCCTCATAACTTATAGACCATGCTTCATTTGCTTCTCTTGCCTTAGACGATAATTTTATCCTACTTACTGCTGCTATTGAAGGCAGAGCTTCTCCTCTAAAGCCAAGATGCTTGATTTCTATCTAGTGTACATCTACGTAGTTGGCTGATATAGTGGAAGTGGTCAGGTGCCGATGATGGTCCAGGAACAACACTTGGAACCATTTGTTGCGGAACAGTGAAATTGTGTGGAGGATGCTGTTCTGTGGGCGGAGTGATTGATAAACGTTCTAGTGCTCGGCTCAACCGTTCAAATCCAGAATCATTGGCGGTTGGCCGTCGATTGCGTTTCGCGCGAGGCATTTTTAATTTATATTTAATCTTATTTTATTATATAATAATATTATCCTTCACAGATAAAAACGGCAAACTTGCCAAAAGGATTTTCAATTCAACCGCAAGATAAATATTCAATATGCTACTAATAAAGAACACAATCATGTGCCGAAAGGAAAGCTCAAATAAGCACTTTTGAATCGACAAAAAAAAACTTATTTCGTGAATACTAAATTTATGTTTTCAAATCATAAAAAAAATAATGATTCCTTCGGAAATTTGAAAGGAAAAGGAAAAGGTGAAAAATTTAACATGAAATGATAAAATGAGGAGAGGATGCAGGAATATAAGGAACAGTAGTTGAACTACTCAGCTGAGTCAGAAAAATTCAATGACCCCATTTCGTGAGCTGCTCACAAGGTTTACTTTCATGTAAACTACACCGTACCGCCGGTGGACTCAGCCACGATCTAGTGCCATCGAACTTCCCTACAAGAAACAAAAGGCTCGAGGCGCTATAAAAAATCAAGGATATTTACGCGACTTTCACCCGAGTGGTTCCTTTTGCTTCGCCTCAGGCTGAGAGTCAATTATACACAACGAATAGACGCGTCCCTCTGTCCAACACTGCACAACACAAAGTAGCACGAGAACGGGCGCCAATGTTGCACTGACGACCGCTCGACCGGAATGAATTTAAAAAAAAAACTTTGAACAATGAATAAGAAGTTGTAGTAATTTAATCAAACCCAACATAAAACTGGAAAAAAAACCGAAATTTAATAACAAAACCAATCAAAATTGACTACTGAAACTAACAATTGACTAAAACTTCCCGGAGAAATGATTGAAAGTGGTCAGGGAATACAATAGTGATATTTTAAGGATGAAAAACATTTTTTTATGGGGAAAATTGGGCAAAAACGTGGAATTTTCCCAAAAATTTTTTTTGCGTAGCTTGAATTCGGGGACCTTTCTGAGCTGTTTCGAGCGAAATGCCCATACAAGTCTGGGAAATACTGGCCTAGTTTTCAAGATGTCCTCATCCTTAAAATATCACTATTGGACTCCCCGACCACTTTCAATCATTGAAAGCGCGGTAAAGGCAGTTTTTGCCAAACTATGGCCAAAAAACCCCTTACTCTCCTACAAAACCGAAATATTTGTATTAGAGTTGGGTCGTACTCGGATTTTTACATACTAGGTATTCCGAATACGATTACAAAAAAATACCTGTTCCAAATACCTGTTCCAAAATACTAGCTAGTATTTTTTGAAGTATGTACATATATACACACAAGTACATGCGATTTGCAGTGATGTAATGAAACGGTATGATATGCCCTCCCCCATCCACCAGAGACAAAGTTCCCAGGCTAGAATGGTGATGCTGCAGTTGACCGTGAAAGGATACCAGCCATTAGTCCGTGCAGCTTGTCCGTAACTATCCAATGGTCGGTCACTTATTTGGCAAGTGTTTCTCCAATCTAGGAGCCATCTAAGGGAAAACAAGCAAATTCAATCAATTTAATTTGATTTTCATTTTAATATATGCACAAAACACCTTCTGTTTTCGTTCAAACTACCAGTGTCGAAAAATTTACTATGATAGGACCAACTAATCCTGTTGTCATCTATATGACTTTTCATCGATCGATGCCTGATACCAAACTTTTCCTGGCTAATCTAAAACAGTCGGTTTTCCACTTCTCCTCACTGAAGCATGAATTTGTCGAAAATTTTATTAAGAAATGATAAAACGTCTATTAAAGCACCCACTAGGGGGTCAACCTTTTCGGTAAAGCTGGACATGAGTCACAGCCCCGGGAGGGTTGGAGTGCAGTCACGAGGAGAGCTTCAGCACAGCCGGAGAAGCCAACTGGCTAACCAAAAAGGATCTAAACATTTTTAGTGCTACTTTCAGTTTTCCCGGCGGATTTCATTTTACCGTATCTTAGAAACTAGGCCGCTTTTTCCCATATTTGTATGGGAACAAATCAGAAAGATCCTCAAATTTATGCTAGACCAAAAAAAAATTTTTTTGGAAAATATGGACGTTTTTGCTTAATTTCCCCTATAAAAAAATTTGTTCGCCCTTAAAATATCACTATTGAACTCACCGATCACTTTCAATCATCGAAAGCGCTGTAAAGGCAGTTTTTGCCAAACTATGGCCAAAAAACCCCTTTCTCCCTTACAAAACCTAAATTTTTGTATCACAGCAATAGGTCTTGGCTCGTTATGTCCCAAACCACACTAACCCAAAATTGGCCGATTTTGTCCGATTTCAGCTACTTTTGCCCTAAAAACTTTTTGAATAATTGATTAAAATACTTTCCCAATCTCTAACATCAAAAATTTTTTCGTCCTTAAAATATCACTAGTATACTTTCCAACCACTTTCAATCATCGAAAGCGCTGTAAAGGCAGTTTTTGCCAAACTATGGCCAAAAAACCCCTTTCTCCCTTACAAAACCTAAATTTTTGTATCACAGCAATAGGTCTTGGCCAGTTATGCCCCAAACCACTCTATCCCAAAATTGGCCGATTTTGCCCGATTTCAGCTACTTTTGCCCTAAAACCTTTTTGAATAATTGAATAAAATACTTTCCCAATTTCTCCTATCAAAAATTTTTTCGTCCTTAAAATATCACTAATATACTTCCCGACCACTTTCAATCATCGAAAGCGCTGTAAAGGCAGTTTTTGCCAAACTATGGCCAAAAAAACCCCTTACTCCACTACAAAACGTAAATTTTTGTAGCACAACAATAGGTCTTGGCCCGTTATGTCCCAAACAACTCTAACTCAAACTTGGCCGATTTTGACCGATTTCAGCTACTTTTACCCTAAAAACCTAAACCTAAAGTCCCAAAATACTCGCAAGCACGAAAATACTCTATACAAAAATATGCGATACGAAAATACTTGCAAGTTCCAAAATACTCGATACGAGTATATACTCGTATAGTTCCAAAATACTTGCAAGTATTTAAAAATACCTGTTCCAAAAATACCTGTTCCAAAAATACCTGTTCCAAAAATACTTGCAAGTATTTTATAACGATACGTTATTTTCGTATTCGAATATTTTGGAACGTTACGTTATTTTCGTATTCGAGTATTTTGGAACGTTACGTTATTTTCGTATTCGAGTATTTTGGAACGTTACGTTATTTTCGTATTCGAGTATTTTGGAACGATACGTTATTTTCGTATTCGAATATTTTGGAACGATACGTTATTTTCGTATTCGAATATTTTGGAACGATATGAGTATATACTCGTATCGAGTATTTTCGTACTTGCAAGTATTTTCGTCTCGCGTACGAGATACTCGTGAGTATGAAAGCACTTGCAAATATGAAATACGAGTTTATATTAATATTAGGATTCTATTACGTCACTGTTTGATTGAAATGAATTAAATGGACGAAATTCATTGTGTAAATTCTTGATTACATGTATAGTCCACAAAAATACTCGTACCTAGTATTTTTGAATTTCGTACTAGGTACTGGCTGTTCCAAAAAAATACCTGTTCCATATACCTGTTCCAGTATATACGCCTCATCTCTAATTTGTATCACAGCAATAGGTTTTAGCCTGTTATGTCCGAAACCACTCCAACCCAAAATTGGCAGATTTCAGCTACTTTTGCCCTAAAAACTTTTTGAATATTTGAATAAAATACTCGCAAGTACGAAAATACTCGATACTTGATATGCTTTCAAACTGCACTATCTAAAAGCAGATTTTATTTTAACATACTTAACAGTATGACAAAACACAACTTCATATAATATTTGGTCATACGCTTTGATCTGACTTAATGGTTTTAGCAAAACTACCAGCCATTTATACATGATAAAATCTAGCCATACAAATTTCCATGCATATCTGATCATTACATTCCATATGTACGCACACGTAAAAAAATCTGCTAAATAGTATATCCAATCCATTCAAATATATTCTTCACAAGCGGTTTTACAAGCGTACTGTGTATACTGGTGTGCTTATACACTAACTTGCCCACCGCCACCAAAAAGTTAAAGATATCTTGATTTTAACTTAAGATAAACCTATTGATCTGGAAAATACAAAATCAATGAAACTCTCAAAGGCTGATTGATAAGTGACAATTTATTGTTCCATAGTTTACATTTTTATATCTTAATTCTGCTTATGTGACTATTACTCATATTTTGCAATTTTGTAAATACATTTAGTACGATGTTGAATGGAAAAAATGCTTATTATTGCATTTATGTGTAGGTTGCACTTTCATAATTGTTTTTTTAGTGCGATTGATTCGATTAAAAGAAAATTTAGCTTGCATGCAGAAAGTTAATGAATTGTAATTTATAATTTGCAATAAATTGCATGCAAAGGTCGATTCCAGGGCATTGCCTGTGCTGATAATGTTGGATATTAAGCACTTAATGAATGAATTGAGTGCAAAGATCACTCCTAGGGCATTGCCCATGACAATAGTGTTTCAACATTTAAAGAATCGAAATAAACTTAAAGATCTATAGTATTTAATGACTTAGAATATACTTTTATTATTTGCCATAACTTAAATACTAATATTGTTAAGAATTCATTATTCATTTAAGTTTATTGTCACCATAAAATACTTATTTTCGTTCAAGTTCATTGTCATCGTAGAATACTTAATTTCAGTCAAGTTCAATGGCTTACTCTCGGGCTTACGGAACTAGAAGGGCAGCCTTCAAGGTTCTAAGGAAGTTTGTAAATGTCCCCAAAACAAAGTGGGGAACACACGCTCCCTCTAAACCCTGCAGATTTAGCTCAGAAACGACAGAGGTCGCCTGAGCAGAAAAATCAGGGCAGGCAAGATTATAAAAAGCAAAAGCTTTCCCCTTCAAGGATAACTCGGCCATTTAATGAAATGCCCAAGGAGTGCCTTGTCTGGGCTGTTATTGATTTTTTTTTCCCTAGTGTAGATGGCAAAAAAAAATCTGCATACCAGATCCCCGGGTAACCCATCACCACGGGGTATGTGAGGTTTGACTCACTAAAAAAAGGACCATCTACAAGCCCACGAAGTTCCGAGTCGGGACCCGCCTAAGCACTGCTTCGACCCGGACGTGCTGACTCACCCATTGGTAACCACGGACTTCAAGAACTACCACAGCTTATGGGTCGGTAAGGCAACCCTCCTCCCGCTTTATACGCAGCACTTTCTCAACGTACGTTGAGACTGCGCGCCAGTTCTCCTCGTTTCGCAGCATTGCATCCACGATCGTCTCAGGCGCTACCAGGCCGATCGTGGACTCAATGGTGCGCCTCAAACTTACGAAGCGACTGCACATAAAGAATGTGTGCTGAGCATCATCGAGCTCAGTCACACAGTACCGGCAGTACGGTGTGACCACCTTACCCATTCTGTTCAGGTATTTCCTGAAGTAACCGTGCCCTGTCAAGAATTGACAAAGGTAAAAGTTTACCTCTCCGTGGCTCCGGCTAAGCCAAGGCTCAATAAGACCAATTAGCTTAGCCGTCCAGCTTCCTTTATCACTTTCACTCCAGTGTTGTTGCCAAAGTTGGAGGGTCAGTGTACGCGCGTGCGTCAAAGCCTCAGTTCTGTCCAGCTCTGAGCGAAAGAGGTACCCTACCTTGCGTTCTCGCGCTAGCAGATCGATCGGGATTACTCCCGATACAACCATCACAGCCTCTTCTGAGACCGTGCGGTAGCTACACGCGATTCGCAGGGCACCCCTGCGCTGGACACTGGCAATGCGCTTCCGGAACTTTCTAGTTCGAAGCGCATCTCCCCAAATTTCGGCGCCATATAGCAAGATGGAATTGGTCGTCACCATCAGCAGTCTCCGTCTCGTCTCACTGGGTCCGCCAACGTTGGCCATTAGCCTACTCAGCGAAGTGACGACTACCAGAGCCCTGTCACATGCCCTGCGGATATGATCCCAATACGTCAGCTTGGTGTCCAGTGTCACTCCCAGATACCTGACCGACTTGCTGGTCTGGACCTCGACGGAGCCAACCGTCATGGGTATGACAGTTGGTATCCTCCGCTTCGTCAGCATGACAATCTCTGTCTTTGAGACTGCCAGCTGGAGGCCGTGCTCAGTCATCCACCGATCCACCCTTCTCATAACTTGGTTAAGTCTAAGTTGAGCGAAATCGGCAGATCTAGAAGTGATTACAGCTGCGACGTCATCAGCGTAACCTACCAGGAACAAATCCGCAGGCATTTCCAGGCGCAGCAGATCATCATACATGATGTTCCAGAGGTCAGGTCCTAAGATTGACCCCTGTGCCGCACCTGAGGTGACAGGCCCCCTTCTGACTCCGTCCTCAGTGTCATAGAGCAACCATCGGTCCCTGAGGTAGTCCCGCATCATGGCCAGCAAGTAGCCAGGAATACGGAACCTCCCTTCAAGGGCCCGAAGGATGTCCGTCCACCTCGCCGAGTTGAAGGCGTTTTGCACGTCAAGCGTTACCAGCAAGACGACCGGTCTGGCCCGGTAACATGCCTCTTCCGCTCTTGCTACAGCCCCAACAACCTCTGATATGGCATCGATTGTTGAATGACCCTTCCGGAAGCCGTGCTGCCTGCAAGAAAGATCACCGGCTGATCTCACAGCTGACAGCAATCGCGGCTTTAGTAACCCTTCGAGAAGCTTCCCAGCATGCACAGCGGGCGGTATGCCGATGTGCAGCCCGGGTTACCCTTCCCCTTATCTACAAGTACTAGTCGAGCCACCTTCCACCGCGACGGGAAGACCCCCGCGACTAAACATGAATTATACAAATCCAATAATAGACGCGGTTGACTCTCCGCCACGACTTTAAGTGCCTCGACCGGCACTCCGTCAGGCCCTGGGGCCTTCCGGTTCTTCATCCTGGACACCGCACTGTTCAGCTCCTCGTCCGTAAAAAGAGAAACATCCGCCTGGTTAACGAATATGGGTCCATCAATCCTTGGCGGATGCACCGGGAACAGCGAACCAACGATATGCTCCATGGATATCGCGTCCATGAGAGTGCTAGATCGCATACAGCCAAGCCTGCGAGTGACCAATTTGTAGCCATCTCCCCACGGGTCTGAATTGACCTCCTCACAAAGAGCCTGCCATTTGGCACGTTTACTCCTTGTGATGGCCTTTTACTCCTTGTGATGACCCCATGGTTCTGTCAGCAGCGGCCTCTGCTGCTGCACGAGTCACTGGGGACCCAGATGTTAGAGGCTCCCCTCCCGAACTCGAAACGAGCGATGCGACCATGTCGTGTCTGTTAAGATTAGCGGCATTCCAGCCTAGCCACTTACAGGAAGAGCCTTGGCGTCTTTGCCTGCTCTCAGCAATTTGGAAGGTGATGTAGTTATGATCACTTGCAGTGTAATCTTCCATCACCCTCCAATCGCTGACGAGTGCCGCAAGTCTCTCCGACGCCATGGTAACATCGGGAATGGATTCGCCAAAACCGGGCCTTCGGAATGTTGGCGTCGAACCCGTATTCAACACCAACAAACCCAACCTCGATGCCATCTCGACTATGCGCCGTCCGCGAGTGTTTTCGGTAGGCATACCCCACTCCAATGCCCTTGCATTAAAGTCACCCCCTACGATGACATTGCCAGCGATGCCGCGGAGAGAGTCTTCTAGTGAGCTAAGTTTGACTCCGAATTCCTGCATTGAGTCATTCGGAGACAGGTAGCAGCTCACAAAGGTTATCTCTCCGTATGTCACCCACACGTGACCGTTGCCTGAGCCGCGGGCGCCGATGCGAGCCCTCTGCCCGTCAGCGATCCAAATCGCCGCGTACCCCGTAGCATCTGCTAGCCAAGCGGATGAGTTCCTCCCCCTATAAGGCTCGCTGATCAGTATGATCTGAGCCTTATGTTCGCGGACTAGTTGCGTGAGGAGGTCGTCCGCAGCTCTGCAGCCCTGCAGGTTGCCTTGAAGGACTCTCATGTCCTACCCTGCTTTTTCTTGGCATCGAGTGCGTCTCTGAAAACTCGACACGTACTCGATCCCATCAGATGCTTGGCGTCATTCACGCCATGTTTCTCAGTGCATAATATGCACTGAGCCTGCGCAGAGCAGTCTGCTGCCCGGTGCCCAACCTGTCCACACTTCCAGCAGCTGGTGCTCCGGTCCGGACCCTTGCAGCTACGCCTTGTGTGGTCGTAGCCTAGGCACCGGTAGCAGCGTGTCACCTCAGCCCACCTTCGCACTCGGGCACTTATCATGCCTACTCGGACTCGACCAGACTTGAGGATTTTGGATGCTGGTGCCTCATCCAGCTCCACCACGGCTCTCCTCTGCTCCCTTGTGTTAGGAGGGAAGAGTGCGGTTTTCACCTCGCCGGCTCCTTCCTCTCCAGCCTCGCGTTTGATGGAGGATGTCACCTCTTCGCTGACTGTGAGGCAATCGAGGTCGAGAAGCTCGATCTTGACTCTAGGAGTCACAAGCTTCACGTCCCCCTGGCCATCTACCGCGGCCCGGATCGAATCCTGCAATTTCGCGCGGTCATCACAGCGCGCGATCTCCAAAAGGACCCCTCCTTCTGCTGTCTTTCTGATACGCTTTACTAGCGTACCAGTTTCATCCGGGGAAACCCCTTGGCGGATGGCCCCTAGGACCTCCGCGTAGGTCCTTCCCGGAGCCGGTTTTACTATGACAGCGTCTATTTTTTTCCCTCGCTGTCTTTGCCTGCCATTCTTCTTTTTTTTCTTCACCACTACTTTCTTATTGCCCTGTGGTTTATACTCTTTTTGAGCCTTTTCCGTCCCAGCGGGAGTCACTGGTGTTTTTGCGACGCTTCCCTTTTTCTTCTTGTGGGTAACCGTCACCCACTTCCTGAGGTCCGAAACTGGCACCTCCTTCCTGAATATCTTCAGGGCTAGATTCAGCCACGCGCTTATTCTGCCGTGGCCGATCTACTCCCGGGACCCCTGCAACAGTGGTTGACTCTGCGATCTTTTCCTCCAAGACCCGCTGGTAATCTACCTCTGCCTTCTGCCAGTTCGTTCGGCAGGTGAAAATGACCTCAAAGGCCTCCTCCAGCTCCAACATACCGTCCTTGACGTGCTTTGAAATATTTCTCTGCACGTTGGCGGCTTGGAGCATTTTTTGTAGGATACGTTGACACTTCTTCAACATATCCTCCTCAGCCACTCGCTCACGTTTTATGTACTCCCTCCTAGGGGACACACGTGCAAGTGGCATATTTTCTTCTGGAGCTCTTGTTTCAGTGCTCTCCCGTTGATGACTTTTTGGGGTCTCCAGATCACTGCGAGCGGATTCAGCAGTTTGAGGTTCCTGCACCTCTACTGAGCATCCGGAACCAATCAATCCCTCTATTTGCGTTGTATTGTGCGTCGGAGGGGGGGTCCTCTGGACCCTTGGCCTCCTCGCAAACGCAAAACGGTCGATGGCGGCGCCTCCTTCGCCCTGCGTCGCCGCTGTCGTCACCATGTTCTGTTGTCCGTCTGTCTTGTCTTTTGTGTTATTTTGTTTCTGTAACATGTTCAGTTTTGTTGGGTCCCAACTCAGAGCCGCTATCTCCACCCGGATGTGCAGTCGCCTTAATGACCTCGTGGTAATCTATGCAAAGCAGGGAGGCCGACGCGAGGGCTGATCACCAGCCTTCATGGGGCTGGATCTCAGAGCCAGGTCAGCGCTAATCGGAAACAATGTCAACCAAACCTGCACCACCAACTCAACGGTGCGGGCTTCGAACGTACTCTGAGACTTGCCAGGTTTTAACGGGACGGAGACGGCATGACATTAGCCTGGAGCCGTTCACGCTCGGATTTCAGTCCGGCGGTACCGCGCATAAATCGACTAGGTCCAGAATGCCATAACCGCCAGCCCACATACATTTTTCGCTAATCATCGGTCGTGCCTTGAACCATTAAGCTAAGCCAGGTCATGCCATAAAAAATCCTTACTGCCATTGCCAGAAATTCCAATCATCAATCAAATCGTAAAGCCATGAGAAAAGCCGAGTCGTACCGGTTGTTGTTGGGCCATTTGGCGTTACCCGGGGTGCACCGCGAGGAGGCGACCCAACATTACACCCCGGGCTGTTATTGATGCCAGCAAGGGAGATGGTATCATCTCTCCTGAAAATTGGCTCAAGTTAAGGCAGGTTTTATTCGGAGTCTGCTGCAAGCTGCAGAAAGCCAGCTCCTGTCCTCTACCTACGGTGAACGACGCGGGCTGGTATAAGGGAATCAGGCTGGTTGCGTGCGAAGTCCAACGATCGGCCGATTTC
Organism: Nemotelus pantherinus; assembly: GCA_963978885.1. Taxonomy (NCBI): domain Eukaryota; kingdom Metazoa; phylum Arthropoda; class Insecta; order Diptera; family Stratiomyidae; genus Nemotelus; species Nemotelus pantherinus. Next base: position 142,701,717 of record OZ022263.1, read on the forward strand.
TACAACCAGGCAATATCCGAGCTGGGGCAACTCTGGCCAGGCGCCAAAATTAAGGCGGTGCTTAAGGAGGAAATCCCCAGTCGGCCAAGATGCAGGACATGGATTCCTTGCTTCCATTCGGATCCAGTGGAAGTCCTGGATATAGTGCGGCTCTTCAACCCGGATCTTCCTACGGGGGATTGGAGGGTGGCCAAGATTGGCGAGCCAGTAGACAATCGGCGGGAGGCTCTTTTCATCATTAATGATGAGGCACTACCAGTATTGGATGCCCGCAAGGGTGTTATTAGGTATGGGGTCGAAACATTGACCCTGCGCATCTACCGAAGCGACAGGCCAAAAAGCTCTGTTTCGGGAGATCCGAAAACTGTAAGGCCTGACCCAAAGCGGGTGGCTCAAACGGCCGGAGAGCCGCTTGAAGGAGAGTCTGTCGCCTGTCCGAGGACGACATCTGATGTGGAATCGGATGTTAAATCCCTCTCTGTTGATGGGGTTAGCATTGGTACTACCTCCGAGTTGGGTGGCTGCCTGGACCTCATGACTCTGGATGCAGAGCAAGGGGTTGAGGAGGCTTCTATGTCCGAGGAGGACCTCGACCTAACCCTCATCAACTAAAGCATGATGGTGAAGGTACTGCAGGTGAACCTACACCATTCCATAGCAGCATCAGCTGCCCTGCTGCTCCGCTTGTCCAAGACAGAGGAGGAGCTAATCCTAATCCAAGAACCATGGGTTGCCAAAAACCGGGTTTGCGGGTTACGTACCAATGGATACAGTCTGATAGTACCTGACGGCTTGCACAAGCCACGTGTCTGTATTCTTGCCAAGAAAACCATTAACGTCCTTGTACTGCACAATTTCTGTGACAAGGATAACATGGCTGTCGCAGTGGAAATCGATCAGAGATCATACTGGTTTGTTTCTTCGTACATGGCACACGATCATGGAGATAGCCCTCCTTGCGACATTGTCAAGGGTGTTGTGGCTGAAGCCATGAAAATGGGGGTGCCTCTTTTTCTAGGGGCTGATTCTAATGCGCATCATGAAGTATGGGGTAGCTCCAACACAAATGGCCGTGGTGAGGAACTTTTTGACTTCATCCTTGCCCACGGCCTTTCCATCGCCAACACTGGCAGTGAACCAACCTTCATTACCTCAAATCGTAGGGAGGTTCTTGACGTTACCTTGGTCAGTGGGCGGCACTCACATTTGCTCCGTGACTGGAGGGTTCTACAGGAGTGCTCTTACTCCGACCATAGGTACATTTTGTTTAACGTGGCTGGCCACAGCTCTGATGTGCAGGAAGCCTTTGTTAACAGAAAAAAGACGGACTGGAACTTATTTAAAGTACACCCTCACTAGTTCTCTCAATTCCGCTTCCAGGGCAGCGTGTAAACCACCCATAGCCAGGGGGAATGGGTGGAATATGGAGATCCGCACCCTGCGAAGAGAGTGTAGGAGGGAGTTCAACAACTCGAAAAGTTCTAATGACTGGTCGATGTACAAAACGAAGCTCAAGGCTTTTAAGTATGCCGTACGCAAGACAAAGAGGTCCTCGTGGAGATCTTTCTGTGGAAACGTAGAGAGTCTCAGCGAGGCAAATCGCCTTCGCAAGGTCTTAAGCACGACGCCAAAGGCTATGGGGTCCATCATGAACCCTGAGGGCATTTGGACTAGTTCGTGCGCAGATACACTAAACGTTCTTATGGACGCGCATTTTCCGGGCAATTATTGCCCTCTAAAAGCGGTGCATCAAACGGAGCAAGCTCACAACTCAACAACGCCGTTCAGAATATCAGATTCTCAACTAAGGTGGGCTATAAACTCCTTTGAGCCGTTTAAATCTCCAGGGCCTGATGGCGTCCTTGCGGCTGACATTCAGCAGTCCATGGAAGTATCGCTACCATGGCTCAGAGAGATCTACAAAGCTTGCCTACGCTTCTCGTATGTTCCCTCCAGCTGGCGGGAAACTAGAGTTGTGTTTATCCCTAAAGCAGGAAAAGTTTCGCATGTTAAGCCGAAGGACTATCGTCCAATAAGTCTTAACTCTGTATTGCTTAAAATATTGGAAAGGATCATTGATTACCATATTAAAAAATCAATAGATCCTGTGCTGATCTCGCAGTCTCAGCACGCCTATACCAGAGGCAAATCGGTTGAGACTGCTCTTCACGTCCTCAGTGAGCAAGTTGAGAAATCTCTTGCTCTAAAGGAATATACGCTTGCTGCCTTTTTGGACATTGAGGGAGCATTCAACAACGTACAGTGTAACGGAATTGTTGAGGCACTCTCGGTGCTACACGTCGATGAGCGGCTGATCGCTTTTATTGTGCAGCTTCTTAAAAGTAGAGTGGTAATCTCTTCCCTGGGAATGTCAGCGTAAGACGAGGAGTCAGTACGGGCACACCTCAGGGTGGGGTCCTCTCTCCCCTGCTGTGGAACATCACGGTGAATACTCTCTTAATGAAACTGGACCGTGCCGGCTGCAAAGTGATTGCTTGTGCGGACGACATAGTTGTGGCAGTGTCGGGAAAGTATTTATCTACTCTATCGGAGAGGTTAAATCACTCTCTTGACATTCTTTCACGTTGGAGTCGTGAGTGCGGCTTGAATGTGAATCCTAGTAAAATGGAGCTAGTACTGTTTACAAGAAAGTACAAAATTCCCTTATTTGAGTTACCCAAACTAAATGGGGTCTCCATTGGATTGAGCCAGAAGGTCAAGTACTTAGGGCTTATCCTTGACTCGAAGTTGCTGTGGACCTACAATATAGCAGAAAGAGCGCGGAAGGCTTTCAATGCACTCTACTGCTGTAACAGAGCCATAGGAGCGAATTGGGTAGTACAGCCTCGTACTGTTGCTTGGCTTTATACTACTGTGGTTGAGCCAATTCTATTGTTTGGGGTAGCGTTCTGGTGGCAGGCTGCTCTTAAGGCAACCTGCAAACGGCAGCTTGAAAAAGTGCGGAGGATGGCTGCACTGCTGGTAACTGGAGCGCTCCGATCCACTCCTACTAAGGCACTATTCGTGCTGCTTCATTGGCTACCAACCAATCTACTTATCTTGCTGCTGTGAGACTTAATTGCATCTCGGCATGGAATAGAACAGAAGTCAGCCATGCGAGAATTTTGGCCGAGGGAGTTCCCACTCCAGCGGGGGTTGACTACATCGCACCGCAATGCCTACTAGATCTGGAGTTCACAACTCGCATTCCTGGTAGGGATGAATGGCGTGATGGCGTCACCCTCGAAAGTGGGCTTGTCCATGTGTACACCGACGGCTCTAAGCTTAGCAACAGAGTCGGGTGTGGTGTATACTCGGACGAGCTGAATCTTAAGCTGTCCCTCCGTCTGCCAGACCACTGTAGTGTCTTTCAGGCAGAGGTTGCGGCTATTTTTCAGGCTATCGACTGGCTTCTGTGTAATCGAATATTCGGGGTCAATATTGGTATTTTCACAGATAGCCAAGCGGCTATTAGGTCCCTTGCTGGTCCTTGTACAGTGTCCATCATTGTTGCTGAATGCCGTGCATCTCTTAGGGAGATATCGAGACATTCGGTTGTTCAATTGATTTGGGTACCTGGACATAGGGGGTTTCAGGGCAACTGTGAGGCCGATGAGCTAGCAAGGCTTGGAACCTTGTTACCGGAGGTCTCTTGCTCCACAATAGGAATACCGATGGCATCGGTGAAATTGGCCATCAGGCAAAAATATCTTGAGGACGCTAGGAAGTCCTGGGCAGAGGAATCATCCTGTGCGATAGCAAGGCAGTCCTGGTTATCCATGGATGCGCATCGCACCAGGCAGCTTTTAGGCTTAGCTCGAAGCGCTCTGCGTTGCACTGTCGGTGTGTTAACTGGCCACTGCCTCATAGGGCGGCACGCGCAACGACTGGGCGTAGAGTTTAACGATTTTTGTCGGAGTTGTGGCTCTGAGGATGAGGAGGAATCCGTCCTCCATCTCATGTGCCAGTGCCCGGCTTTGGCAAGGAGAAGGTTGGTGGCACTTGGTGCACCCTTTCTCTCAAATCTGACGGAACTGTCCCCGGTCAATTTAAAGGCGATAGTCCGTTTTATCAAAGGAAGCAGATGGTTTCCTGATTTTAGTGAGTAGGGGAGAGTCACTAATTTAGTATGGTATCACAACGGGCCTCTCTTGTGCCTATGTGTGCCGGTCGTCAGGACTCTGGGGATCGGCAGCCATTTCAACCTAACCTAACCAAATGTCATAAAATACCTACCTTCACAAACTTAAGCACACGTTATCATATTCTTACTCATTCATTTTCTTATAAACAAAACGATTGTACACTTAGTCATTCAATGTACCGACAATTCTCATGTTGGGAGTCAAATTTCATAATCAAGACACTTCTTTACAACTATCAGTCATTGTAACATAAGCTTTTCTTGTTTTTCGCAATTTCCGTAAATATGATGACACTCAATAATTCGCTTGCAATTAAAGTTTAAATTATAAATGCATGTGTGCACTTTATTGTAGTTCAATATAAATATATCCGACTTAGCATTTTGTTAAATTAGTACGTAAGCCAACTACAACTGTCAACTGTCAACTGTGTCACCTGTGTATGATTTCGATGCTTCAGAAATATTTAATTTTTCAATATATTTACATACAGTCTCTACAGTGAAATATTCTTAAATTTAAATACTCTGTGTTAATCAACATTACGCGAGTGCTTTCCCTCATTACTTGTGTTATTCTTGTTTTCTTCTACATTCGAGGAATTCGCTCTAAACAAGGCCGCGTAACGTCGCGTCGTTTACTATTACGCGTCAACAGACAACTCTGAGTGGTCGACCCGGTTTTCTGTTGTGTCAAGCCTTGTACGATCTGTTTCATCATTCGTCTTTGTTAGTTTTTCATTTTCTTGGATTTCAAATTTTGTGTAAAGAAAAACACTGACAAAAAACACTGACAAAAAAAAACACTGACAAAAAAATTTCTACTTACGGTTTATTTTAACATTAGTTTTGAAAATTTGTGTAAGTGATTATTCGCATTCTAATACTTTCACTGCTCAATTCAATACTCGAGCTCCACAGTACAGCTGAGAAGATTCTCGGCTTACACTCCAGCGTACGGGGTTCGATCCTCGTGCGAAATATTTCGTTTTTGTAAGTCATAGCGCTTTGAATACGAGGACGCAGGACAAAGCAACATCACCAATAAGGAATCTAGCTGAGGGTACAACTCCATCTACTCAGCAAAAATTTTCAAGCCTCAACGGTGAAACCCCAATTTACAAGTTCGGTACTTTTTGGTCCCAAAACGATTGGCAGAATCGTCTACAAAAAATAAAAAAAACGAACGATATTCTTCACACTAAGAGCACGTCCTCCAAATTAACGACTTCAGTAAACAAAAGTGCATTCTTTGTGAAAGGGATTCCTTATTCTGCTGACGACGAATGGCTGGGAAAGATTCTCGAAGCTGATTTTCATATAAACGACTACGAAGTGAAATTTTTATCCCAGCGTAAACATATATCCTCAAGACGGTGTAAGGTCTTCATCCCATCAAAATATGCCTGACTTTTTACTTGCTTGAGTGGAAACAACAGCTCCATCAATTGGAAAGGAGTGACATTCAGCCCCTGGAGAAACATCACCGACAAAACTAGGTTTAAGAAAAAACAAAAAATTGTAAGAAAATATTGTATCCCTAGTCACACCTTTACCCAATTTCCTTCCACCCATAAAACTCGCTCATCACGTACTCAGTCCCAATTTTCAATGACAACAGATAATTCTTCCTTATCTAACTGTTCCAATGCTTTTACTCATAATAATAGTAATGCACTGATACCCCCAGCAGTTAACACGGCATCTTCTCCCTCAAGCAGGTGTACCAACGTTGTTAATAAACACTCCTCCAAGGTTTCCAGTCAGGCCGCCGTAAACTTAGCTCCTTCTACGAGCAATATAAATTATTCTTCTAATGGTAGTAATATGACATCTGAATCTCTTCGAAGATCAGGCAACCCTTTTAGGCATTTTTCCTAACCGATCTCAGAAAAGCCTCAAACTTTTTTACCACAATTGTGGTGGTATGAGAGGCAAACTAAGTAAATTATACCTTGACGCCAAATCGTGCCATTTTAATTTACTCGCCATCACCGAAACTTGGCTTAATGCCTCTCATAAGAATGAGGAGATTCTTGATAGTAGTTGGACTATTTACAGAAGCGACCGTGATTATTGTTCTACGGGTCAGTCGCGAGGAGGTGGTGTCTTACTTGCTGTTAGCAACACACTTTCAAGTGAGCTTGTAGATACCACCCCAAATGTTTTCTTCCAATGTATAATTGTTCGGATCTCCACTAATAACAACTCAATTTACATCGCTGTTGTCTACATCCCCCCTAGATCTGACGAATCCATCTACAGCAATTTTTGTGACACAATATCTTCACTAGCGATATCACTTAGCGAAAAAGATAAAATAATAGTGTTAGGTGATTTCAATCGTCCGAATCTTTGCTTTGTTCCGGATGAAAACGACTCTTACCTTCTCCCCGTAAACCTTGTAGACACCAACGATTTCAATCTTGCGAGTGCCTTTTATGGTAATGATTTGCAGCAGGTTTCCCAAACTCCTAACCAAAATGGTAATTGGTTAGATCTTGTTTTCACAAATGCTTATGACGAAGTAGTGGTTAGTCCAACTAGTGACGCAGAGCATCTTTTTTGCAACAGTTTACACCATACAGCACTGTCAGTCGAACTTTCCACTCCAGATTCCACCTGCTTAAAAACTTACAATAATTCAATTGTATTTGACTTCCGTAATGCTGATTATGAAAGCATTAAACATGTTCTTGATACTACTGATTGGTCGACTACTCTTTCAACACAAGATCTCGAGACAGCCATTTCCTCTTTTTACAACAAAATATTTGGCGCCGTTGAAAGATATGTTCCAAAGATAAAAAAAAAGAATAAATTGTCTGAGCCATGGCTTGATAGGTACCTTAGGCATATGCGAAATCGTAGGAACAAACTTTATAAGCTTATTAAAGAAAATACCGATGTTATTCCTGCTATTCAGGAAGAATATAATGAAGTTGCTAAGCAATTTTTAGCAAAGTCTCATGAGGCTTATGACACTTACATTAGAGCAACCGGCGAAAATATAGTCCAACAAAATATATACTGCAACAAAGGTCCTGGGCCTGATCTTCTTCCTCCGATCTTCTTGCGCAAGTGTGTAGAGCAGCTTATAGATCCCTTGCATATTTTCTTTAATAGATCACTTTCGTCGGGAATTTTCCCATTCTGTTGGAAGCTTTCTTATGTCACACCCATATTCAAAAATGGTGATCGGCGCTGTATCCGAAATTATAGGGGCATTGCCATTTTGTCTTCGATTCCGAAACTTTTCGAAAAAGTGGTATACGATAAACTTTCTCCGCTTGTTGATTCCCGTTTGAACGAGCAACAACACGGCTTTAGAAAAGGTCGCTCAACTACCACGAATTTGACAATTCTAATCTCTGACGTTCTATGCAAAATGGAAAAAGGATACCAAATTGCCGCAGTCTACACTGACTTCAGTAAAGCGTTTGACAAAGTTGACCATTCTACCTTGATTCTAAAGCTTCAGAAATTCGGTATTGCCGGGTCTTTACTCAGCTGGCTGACCTACTACCTTCGCGATCGAACACAATGTGTAAAATTTCAAGGCATTTTATCGAAAAACGTTAGTGCTACCTCTGGTGTACCCCAAGGTAGCCATCTTGGCCCACTTCTTTTTAATATATTTATTTCCGACTTATCTGACGTCCTAGCAGGCATACCTCATTTACTCTATGCAGACGATCTCAAACTTTATCAGACTATTGAATCGAAATCGGCTGCCCCCTTTCTCCAATCCAAGCTTTATTCACTTGATCAGTGGTGCAATTTAAACAAGCTCTCTCTCAATATCAACAAATGCCAAGTTATTAGTTTTTCCAGGAAATGCACGGTCACACATAATACATACTTCCTCGGCAATACTATGCTAACCCGAGTTGATAACATTGCTGACCTCGGTGTTATCTTAGATGAAAAACTCCGCTTCACCTTACACTTTGATAAAATGCTTTCTCGTGCGAACAAACAGCTAGGTTTCATCAAAAGACGTGCCAAAGAATTCCGTAGTCTGTGGGTCACAAGATCCTTATACACTTCACTTGTGCGTCCTATTCTCGAATACGCTTGCATTAGCTGGAATCCCGCTTTTGAAACCCACAGTGACAGACTCGAGTCAATACAAAAACAATTTTTACTTTTCGCCTTGAGAGAACTGTACAACCCTTATGATTTTAATAGCCTACCCCCTTATGAGTTTCGACTGGGTCATTTAAACCTATCGACACTAGCCTCCAGAAGAATGATGATATCGGCCTGCTTCACATTCGACGTCATTAGAGGCACTAATAATGTAGAATTCCTGATTAGGAAAATTTCGATAAATATCCTTATGAGGAACACCAGGTCCAATCGTTTCCTAAAAGAATATTCACATTCGACGACATATGCAGCAAATGAGCCAATAAATAGATGCTGCAGAATATTCAACAGCATTAGTTATTTATATTCCCCTACGATTTCCAAATCATCCTTCAAATCCTCTCTTTTGCATGCCATCCATACCCCTAACCCTTAAGCCATAGCTTATATTTCAATGTTTTTATTTATTGATTGTTATTTAGTAATCTATTTGTTACTTTTTTCATTTGTTTGTTACTTATTTAACTTGTTTGTTTTTACTTGACTTTACTTTTCCATTTAATTTTTAATTTGTTATTTTATATCTAATCTTGTACCTTGTTTGGTGAACAAATAAAATAAAATAAAAATAAAATAAAATAAAATTATCAATACAAATCGTAATAATATAGAAAAATATAATATAAATTTAAACCAAAATAACAAATCAAAAATAATACAAAATTTTATTATATTGTTCCGGCTGACAAAGAAATTTCTGATTACGATTCATTGTAACATTAATTTTGAAAATCTGTATGAGTGTTTGTTTGCACTCTAATACTTTCACTGCTCCAATAAATACCTGTGTATCACAGTATAGCAGAGAAGATTTGTGGCTTGCATTTTAGCGTTCGGAGATCGATCTTCGTGCTAAGCCTTGAGCTTTTTGTATATCATAACAAATATTATCACAACAAAGCATAATATATAGAAAAATATAATATAAAAATCAAAATAACAAAATTTAATAATTTTTCCGGCTATTATATAATTGGAATTTAAATTTTTTGATAATTGAAATTGTAAACAGGATGTTAATGTTGATTTGACTGCTTTTATTTATACAATATTCAAGTCACGTACAGTCTAGTGTGTAGTTTCCTGGACTAGCATACCAGCGCCCTGGGCTCGATCCTCGACTCGTGCGGCTTTTTGTAGCTTACTTCGAGCGTTTTCTATTTGCTGTTTCGCCTTGAGTCGACTCTTCTTGTGGCGCGGAAATCAACTAGACAATATGAGTTACAAGTGTAGCCTTGATAACTGCATAGCCTTCGACAACACATTAAAATCTGTAACATGCAAGGCATTTTGCAACCGGAAACTGCACGGTGCTTGCATGGGTGCACCGAGAGATTGGTTTAATCCCTACTTGGAGTCCCATTTTATTTGCTCCGACTGCCAGCATACAGAAAAACTCATGCAGAGTATGTACAATAACTTAGCTAACTATATCGGCAACCGTAATGGTGAAAAGGATCATATGCTTTCGAAACTACACGCACAAACCAAACTCAACGATGAAATTCTAACTGAAATCACAAGGCACATCGAAAGTTTTACGGCTACCCTAGATGCTGTTTCTAATGCCAGCAAAAGAAATTCAGATAGATCAGCCGAGCTTAATGACATCTTAGCTCAATTTAATTCATCAATCAGTACTTTAAGCACAACCAAATCTAAATGCCAAGCAAATGATAGCAATCTGTTTAAAATGCTAGAAAATAAAATAACGGCAGCATTAACTACCAAGATTGATCAGCTGTCAAATACTATCTCTACCAATTTACTCTCCAACCAAAATTTAATTGTTGATAAATTAGAGAGTATAGTTAAGTCCGATACTAAGCCATCGGCAGAGGTAGGGCCATCCAATCCTTGTGCACATCTGATGGAAATATCACTTCACGAGGAACTACTGAGTGCACATAATATCAATTTTTCAAACTTGTTAATGCCGATGAAGTCTACCAAAGATGTTTCAACCTCTCCTATCAAGGAATTGTTCAATTCTATCGAAGACCATGAAGCTATTATCCAATAAAAAACTCTATCTGAACCTCTCAAGAACGATTCTCAAAAAACAATTTTTAAATTTGGCACTTATTGGTCGGAAGATGATTGGCTGAGACGTATTTCAAAAATCAAAAATCATGACGATTTGCAACCCCCTCACAAAGTTTCGACTGATAAGAAAACCTCGTTTTTTGTAAAAGGAGTACCAGATTCCACCGATAAATCTTGGCTTAGCAAGACCTTAAAGGAAAAACTTTCCATCAGTGATTTCAGCGTTGAGATGTTACCTCAACGTAATAAATATGCAAGCGAGCTACAAAGTTTCAATTCCTGAAAAGTATGCATGGCTTTTCACTCACGTGAATGGAAGCGGTAGGAGCTATAAATGGAATGGCATCATATTTCGTCGTTGGAGGACCATCATCGCTAGCAGCAGCATCAAAAGTAGAAATGAGAACTCAATTGTGACTTGTAATTGTACTTCATCTGTATCTACTAACCAGGTAGTTTCTTCAAATCTTCTGACTAGAGACTTCACTAGCGTGAATCGAAATTCTACCGTCAGGTGTTCCCATCCAGAGACTCATGCTATAGCATATCCAACTAAAACTTCCTCTCCATCTCTGACTTCTCATTCCCGTAAGGTATGTTCCGACTCAATCGTAACTCGTAATTTGAATTCATTCAGTAGATCATCAACTATTGGCACTTCTATTGCTGCGACTTCTGCTAATTCTAACTTCGTTAAGAATTCTTCACGTAAAACCTGTAACCGCATCGGGTATCGCTCCTAACAAGATATCCTCAATCAAAAGCCCCAGAATTTTTTACCACAATTGCGGTGGTATGAGGGGTAAAATAAATAAACTCTTTCTTGACACCAAATCTTGCCATTTCAACGTGCTTGCTTTCACTGAAACCTGGTTGAATGACTCCCACATGAATGAAGAAATCCTTAACAGTACCTGGACTATCTTTAGAAATGACCGAGACTTTGTTTCCACTGGTCAAACAAGAGGTGGTGGTGTCATACTCGCAGTTAAGAACACTCACTCAAGTGAACTTGTAAATTCCGCCTCGCACGAATTGTTCCAGCATATATTTATCCGCGTTTCAATGGGCAAAACCTCGGTTTATATAGGTTTATTTTACGTTCCACCGAGATCTGACGAATCAGTGTACAATTATTTATGCGAGCAAATATCTTATTTTATGGCTTCTCGTAGTACTGAGGATAAAATTATAATCTTGGGTGATTTTAATCGCCCGAATTTGCGTTTTGTTTCTGATAAGTCTGATGATGGTTTAATACCAGTAAACATACTTGAGTCTTCTGATTTTAACCTTGTGAGTACGTTGTATGGCCATGATTTGCAGCAGGTTGTTCCGACTCCCAATCAAAATGGTAATTGGTTAGACCTAATCTTTACGAATGTTTATGACGATGTAGTGGTTAGTCCAACAAATGACGCAGAGAATCTCTTTTCTAATAGTCTTCACCATTCCGCTCTTACAGTTGAACTTTCCACGACATATTGGAATATGTTAACTACATACAATAATACGATTGTATACGATTTCCATAATGCTGATTATGATAGCATTCACAATATCCTTGACAATGTCGATTGGACAAATGTGTTTATGTGCCATTCTCTTGATGATGATGTAACCATGTTTTATAGAATAGTTTTTGACGCGGTCGACAAATTTGTCCCTAAGATAAGGAAAAAAGATAAACTCTCTGAACCTTGGCTTGACAAGACTCTTCGGCGTCTGAGAAATCATAGGAACAAACTTTACAAGCTAATGAAGAATCAAGTCGACATTAGCCGTCGTATTAGAGTAGAATACGATTTAATTGCTCATGAATTCCATACTAAGTCTCACGAAGCGTATGACAGATACATTAAAACTACAGGGGAGAATATAATCCAGAACCCCAAAAAAATTTTCGATTTTGTTAATATGAAGCGGAAAACAAGTGGCTACCCCTCTTCAATGTCCACTGGAAATTCGTTGTTGTCTTCTTCTCCTCAGGAGATCTGCAACTTTTTTGCTGACAATTTTCAAGAAGTTTTTGGTCCAGTTAGCATCCCAACATTGTATCGATTCCCGGGTGCGACTCAAACAATTTTTGCTGAGGAGATGACCATATCGAGGAATGAGATATTTACTGCCATTATGGAGCTTGACAGTAACAAGGGCCCTGGACCTGATCTCCTCCCTCCTACTTTCCTGATCAAGTGTGTAAAACAACTGATCTCGCCCCTTCATACTATATTCAATAATTCTCTCTCCTCTGGGATATTTCCTTCGTATTGGAAATCTTCATATATTACTCCAATTTATAAAAGTGGCGATAGACGTTCTGTTCAAAATTATAGAGGCATCGCCATTCTATCTGCTATTCCAAAGCTTTTTGAAAAAATCATCTACTGCAAACTTTCTCCTCTGGTCGACGCTCGACTGAACGAGCAGCAGCATGTATTTAGAAAAGGTCGTTCTACTACAACTAATCTTATGGTCCTTGTTTCTGATGTTTTATGCAAAATGGAGAAAGGTGATCAAATTGACGCAGTCTATACAGATTTCAGCAAAGCATTCGACCGAGTTGACCACTCCATTTTGATCCCCAAGCTGAAACAATTTGGAATTGCAGGACCTTTACTAAAGTGGCTTGGCTCCTACCTACACGACCGCTTGCAATTCGTGAAATTCCAGGGTCTAATTTCTAAGAAAGTTGACGTGAAATCTGGTGTACCTCAAGGAAGTCATCTTGGCCCTCTTCTTTTTAATATTTTTATATCTGATATATCGGAGGTTTTATGTGACATTCCCCATTTACTATATGCGGACGACCTCAAAATCTACCATGTCATCAGGACACCATCTGACGCTACCTTTTTTCAGTCTAAACTGAACTCTCTAGACCATTGGTGCTCCGCGAACAACCTCCCTCTTAATATTGATAAATGCCGCGCAATCAGCTTCTCTCGCAAAATTGCACGCGTTCATTATACGTACCGCCTCAACGATAAGTCACTCAGCAGGGTTGACAACATATTAGATCTCGGTGTCACCCTGGATGAAAAGTTCCGCTTTAATCTTCATTACGATAGAGTGCTTTCCCGAGCAAGTAAACAACTTGGTTTCATTAAGCGACGGGCCAAAGAGTTTAAGAATCTCTGGGTTACTAAATCCTTGTATATTTCACTCGTGCGTCCTCTTCTTGAATATGCGTGCACTATCTGGAATCTGGCTTTTGAAACTCATAGCCAAAGATTTGAGTCTGTTCAGAAGCAATTTTTACTATTCGCTTTGAGGGACCTTTTCAACCCTTATGATTTCAGTAATCTACCATCATACGAATATCGCCTTAAATGTATTAATTTGTTACCCCTTGCGTCGAGAAGATTAATGTTATCTGCCTGCTTCAGCTTCGATGTCATCAGAGACGTGGTTAATGTCGTCTACTTGAAAGAAAAGTTTGTACTCAATCAGCCCTTGAGAGTCACTAGATCCCGACGATTGCTTATTGAATACCATCACAACACAACATATGCAGCAAACGAGCCAATAAATAGGTGCTGCAAGCTATTCAATAGCATGAGCGAGAACTTTTCCCCTACGATTTCTAAATCAACGTTTAAAAATAACATCATCAAGGCTCTCTCTTTATAGTCTCCCCCATCCCCCTCACCATACTAACATATATGTATTGTATGTTCAATTTAAATTTGGTATTTAATTTGTTAATCATTCATTTGCCATTTGTCATTTATTTATTACTTTATTTGTTGTCTGTTTATAACTTATTTTATTTATGCACTATTTAATTTGTTAGTCATTCATTTGCCATCTGTCATTTATTTATCACTTTATTTGTTGTCTGTTTATAACTTATTTTATTTATGCACTATTTATTAGTCTTGTATTTATATAGTTTGTTTTATTTTTATTTTGTTTCGTAATTTTATGCATGTACTATTTTATTTTATTCTTTTTATACATGTACGCCTTGCTTGGTAAATAAAATAAAATTAAAAAATTAAAAATTAAATTTATGTATAAAAGAAGCGTTTAGCGATGAATAAACTCTCTTTTTCAAACCAAAGCCCACAAGACTTATTAATTGGTTAAAGCTGCCGGTGAGTCTGCCCCAGCACTCTGGTGAAAGAATTGGCACATTGCCAGTATTGTGAATTACGTTTTAACTCACAATCAAATATTAACTACAGGGCAATGAGTATTTTGAACATTGCCGCCCGCGATGAACCTTCCGAGGTTCTTAATTAGAAGTATTTGATGATGTATCGTGCCAGGTCGATCTTTGTAATTTCGTCGTTATGGCTGCGGTGGCAAAGCGTTGCCTGATGAAAAGGAAGCCTCCACACACAATGGTTAAGGATACGATTACAGATAGGCTTATGCTGATCCCGTGTTGTCGAACGGTAGACCAGATTGTTCCTTGGTATTTCTCAATAATCTCCTGTTCTTGCTGAACGTAGGCTCCAAAGGATTCTTCCGATCGTATTAACTCTGATGCTACAAGGTCGGGTATGTCTTTTACACTTATGTTCTGACTGAGAACAGGTGGATGCGGAAGAATATAGACCGACAAATTTCATGAAGAAGCCGACCATGTGGTGGTGGAAAGTGTATTCTCAACCTTAAGACTGCACTCCTGGGAGAGCTTAATAATGCCAGTTCCATTAAGAATCACGTTTCTGCGATCACCTTGACATAATGTCTGCCCAGTTGTTGCTATGGGAGCTGTGAACATCCATGCATTTGCGTCGTGTAACGGTTTCCACACTATGTTCTTTAATTTGAAGATATGCACCGAACAAAGCTTTCTCCCGTACACCTTGTGGATTTCATTGATGATGCAGTTTGGTTTAGAGTTGACGTCGTATCGAATGTTGATATCCACAAGATACTGGTCAGTAGAGAGCTTGAACAGGTCGTTAAAGGATGTTTTGAAGTATTGCTGCAGGTTGTAATTTAGTCCTAAAAACCTTGACGGTACGTCAAATGCCTGAAAGGTACTGTTTTGTATTCTTTCTAGAATTGGTGTTGGTTTTATGACATCGTGAATGTGAACTGAATGGGCTCAATTGTTTGAAACACAATTTGCACATGATCTGGTAGTAGTGATTGTGTTCTGTTATGTCTTGTATAGCATCGTTCGTCTTGATGCAATCCCAAATATCTGTGCGGGATGAGAGACTTGATAGTATGCTGGAGTATCTGTGGTATACTTCTCGCAAGTAGTTTTCTGCTCGCTGAAAGGTAGACATGATGTTGATCTTGTTGTGGTACCAACGGCTTAGTTCGTTGATGCGTGCTACCCCCCTTTGTAATTAATTTTGGAATCGCTTCAGCTGCATGTCTATTCTCCCTGAAGTGCTGTTCAGGGTTTTTACTGCTTTAAGCATAAGCTTGTTTTGATTATCTACGGATCGAATGATTTTTTTTCTGATTGTCGGATAGACTGTTGATATCCTTGTACACCTCATCGTTTACACCAAACACAGCTGTTAACAGAGATCCCAGTGCTCCGCGCCGTCGTCTCCCATGAAGTAATCTTAGCGTATTCATTTTACGAGCGATTTCCTCCTTGACTTCATCTAAATGTTGTGCAAGCTCATGGCAGCCAATTTCGGATGAACTTTCAGTGGTGGATTGACACAGTCCCTGAATTTTCGTCACGACGATTTCTACGTTGGTTTGATCGTACAGTAAATTGCTCCAAGGCATTTGGATTTGGATTTTCAGTGCCCCTCTGTGTATTTGTGCTACTCCGAGATGTTCGATGTAAAACCCGGCTGTCAGTTGTGTAATGCTCACATCACAGTACGTCTGTAGAAAAACGCAACAGATCACCAGCAGAGAATATAATAATTTGGAAGCTAATCCAGAAGCGTTTATCTTCCTTGTCGAAGGCTTTGTTGACTCCATTCTTTGTTTCTTAGCGTGCTCCGATAAGTACTCTGTCCAGGTGCTACCAATAGGTGCGATTCTGCCTCATTTGGACTTGCGTGGTTTTGATGTTACCAATAGTGTTGTGCTGGAAGGTGCTTGCATAGCTGATTCTTTTGGGGTATCTGAATTATTTTTTTCAAACGGTAGACAGTATATCTTGGTCACAGGACGTCTAGTGACTCTCTCGTGTAATTTGACGGATACCACTCGAACCATACCATCGGCTCCTGGGTGTACGTCCGTCACTCTCGCGAGTGGCCAATTAGTGGATGGGAAGTTCTCAGTTTTTACGAGTACGAGGTCACCCACCTGTAGGTTGGGCTGAACATCCGTCCATTTCGGCCTTTGTTGTAGTCTACTTAGATATTCAAGTCTCCGCCGATTCCAGAAATGTTTCCTAATCTGCTGTACTACTTCCCATTTTTTGCTGATGTGTTTGTCGGGAGAGATTGATGGTAGTTCGAACAAGTTACTGCCTGTTAAAAAGTGTCCAGGAGTAATCGCTGATTAGTCCTTTGGGTCGCTCCTTATCTCGCACAGAGGTCTCGAGTTTAAACTTGCTTCTATCTGGGCTAGAAGTGTGTAAAGTTCTTCGATGTTTAGTAAGTGATTTGACCAAGTTGCGTTTCATTGACTTAACTCCAGCTTCCCAGAGTCCACCGAAGTGTGGGCTTCCAGGAGGAATAAATTTCCACTGCATCTCCTCGTTTAGTAGAAGATCCTCGCAATGCTTGGTAGCTTCTGTAAACGCTTTCCTTAACTGTTGTTCACTGTCCACAAAGTTCGTCCCACAGTCGCTATAGATGGTGTGGCATTTCCCTCTTCGGGCAATAAATCTCCGAATTGCCGCAATCCATGCTGCTGTTGACAGCTCACTTACGGCTTCTAAATGGAATGCCTTGGTGGAAAAACATACGAAAACCGCGATACACGCTTTGGTTGTCTTGGTCCCGCGTCCTCCATTCCATTTTATTGTTATTGGCCCTGCGTAGTCAAGGCCTGTCTGGGCGAAGGGTTTTTCCATTTGAAACCTTGGTAAAGGTAGTTGTCGCATTAGTTGACTGCCTGGCCGAGCTATAGTTTTGAAGCACGTAATGCACTCATGAAGTATCCGTTTCACGAAAGACTGTGCATAAACGATCCAGAACTCTTGTTGGGTTGTTGCTAATATTAATTGCAGTCCTCCATGTAATGTTTTCAGATGGGTTTGTCTGACAATCAGTTTGGCCAAAGAATCTCTCGGAAGTATGGCAGGATGTTTTGCATCCTCATGTATTGGTGCAAACTGCAATCTTCCAGTAGTCCTGAGAATGCCATTGGCATCAACCCACGGAGTTAGATATTTGGGGCTTACTAGATTCCCTTGAGCTGCTGCGTAATGTTGATAGTTCTGTCGCAAAAGCATGTTGCTGCGAAAGTTGTATGCATCTAAACTTTGCGTCTCGTAGCTCATTGAAGGTCAATGATCCGATTCGTTTGTCGTTTTTATGTGATGCGTTATGTATGAATCGACGTATCCATGCCATAACCTTCAAAAGTTTAGGCAGAGACGAGTATCTGCTAAGTATCTCTGGCTCTTGGGCAGGTTCGGTTGCTACTATTCCAACGGTGCGTACTTCATTAGTCCCGGTTTCTTGCTCTACTGCTGACAGTGCTAGGTTTGGCGATGTTGGTATTGCTTGATTTGAAAGCCAACCTGGACCCTTCCACCATAAGGATGAATCAATCAATTGTTCTGGCCGGACTCCTCTGGAAGCCAGATCAGCGGGATTGTCGTTGGTGCGAACATGCTGCCACTCGGTAGGAGTCGAACTTTCATGTATCATGCTTATACGGTTGGCTACGAACACTTTCCATGTTTTTGAATCCAGGCCAAGACGATTTTGGAATCTGTCCAGAAATAAGTGTTGTCATCCACCCATTTGCATGCTTGTTTTAATTGCTTCATTGTTTCTAGCATTAAAACAGCACTGCTAAGCTCCAGCCGTGGAATGGATATCGTTTTTAAGGGAGCGACTTTCGATTTTGCACTCAATAAAAATGTCGATGTGTGTCTCTCTGTCATTACAATTCGTAAATAAATTGCTGTTGCATAAGCTACGCTAGATGCATCGCAAAACCCATGCAACTCCATCCTTGCGTTTCTTGTGGAACCGTTCCACCTAGGGATGCGCAGCTTCTCAATGAGTGGTAATTGTCTTCGTGTTTCAACCCAATCCTTGACTGCAGCCAGAGGAACTTCGTCATCCCAGCCTAACTTTAAAAGCCAGAGTTTTTGCATTGTGATTTTTCCAATGGTAATGCAAGGTTGCAACCAACCCAGTGGGTCAAAGAGTTTTGCTATCTCTGACAGTATAGATCACTTGGTCAGTTTCTGTTCCTCAGCCACTTTAACTTTGAACGAAAAGTTGTCTTGTGCCGGATGCCATTGCAGTCCGAGCGTTTTAACTTCTTCAGATAAAGCTATTTCCAATGGTTTTTGGTTTGCCCGATCGATCCCTGGAATGGCTTCCAAAAGGACGCGGTGGTTAGCTGACCATTTCCGCAGATGAAACCCTCCTTTACTTAGAACTGACTTGAGCTCGTCTTGTATGCGCCTTAATTGGGTGAGATCATTCGAGCCAGTGAGAAGATCGTCCACATAAAAGTCGTGGAGAATTATACCAGTGACATCAGGGTATGCATCCCGTTCATCAATTGCCAACTGCTGCAGTGTGCGAATTGCCAGGAATGGCGCACATGCTGTACCATATGTCACGGTTTTTAGTCTATAATGCCGTGATGCATTGAATACAACACGCAGTCTTGTCGTAGAGCTCGTTTCCTTAATGACCTCATGATGTGGTAAATAGTAACAATTAGTATTTTGAACTAGATTGTCTGGTACCTTCTCCATATGGCCGAGCCTTAGATATTCTTCCATGAATGCATGGTATTCCTTCTTCCGCTCAGGATTACTAGCGAGGCGCTGTTCTAACTGCCGAAATCGAATATATGCCATTCGTACCGACTTCTTCAGATCCCTTCTATGGTCAACGCTTGACTTGAACGGCAACATAACTGTGTATGTCCCACTTGCGCTTCTGGTCGTATTTTCAAAGTAGTGTCGTTCTGCTTCGAGGTCTTCTGGTGTTTGTTTAAGATCTACCGATGGCTCCTCGATTTCCCAAAATCGTCTGAGAGTCTTATCCATTCCTCGTAAGCTACGAAAGAAACTGATCCTGATTCAGTGCGTGCGTCAGCCAATGATCCGAACAAAACCCAGCACACGGCTGTCCGTGTATAAAACCTCGGTCCAAAATACTACCGTATACGTCGGCATCGAAAAGCAAATCAATGTGCGATGGACGGTTTGAATCGGGATCAGCCAATCTCAAGTTCCTGATCTACCTGGGCAAGTCTACATTTATGCTAGTGGCAGGGAACGCGGCTGTAATTTTCGGGATGATTAATGCCGAAACCTGTAGAAGAGCGTCTTTCCCCTTCCTTCCCAGGTTGGCTGTGATCTCTACTACCCCTCTCCCAGTCACCGCTTCCGAACATCCAATGCCTCTGATAGCCATTTTAGAGTGTTTGCGCGGTAGTCCCAAAAGTTGAACAGCCGATTCTGTTATAAATGACTTTTGCGAGCCAATGTCCAGTAATGCTCGCAGTTTGATTATTGCACCTTCGTTGGTTTTTATTGCGATAAGTGTTGTTGCAGGCAGCACCTGAGCGGTGGAAAGAAGTGTGCTATGTGCTTGCATCGCAGCGGAAGCTGATGCAAGCAATGCTGATTCTATCGACTTGGTTTTATTGCCTCCATCATCGGTTGCGTGCAATAGTGTGTTATGTCGCTTCGGACAGAGTTTCCAATTTCTTTTTGACTGGCATTGTTTCACTGCATGTTGGTTGCACTTGAGCAGTGTGCGTTATAGTCTTCTTGAACGGCCTTGTGTTCGCACATGGGCTTGTCAATGTTAACGCGTCTAACATCGTGAACCGTTGCGTTAAGAAAGCTATGAACTTCTCAAGTGTTGGTACTTCTTTGCTGGCGCTTATCGCTTTCTGCCACTCAGCCCTCGATTCTTTGTCAAGTTTGCTGTTCAAAATGAAGATAACTGCAAGATCGAAACCAATGATCTTTAGTGTCTTCAAACTTGCTGTAAGCTGGTTGGTGGTGTTCACCATGTCCTTCAACCCATTTGTATTATTTGGTTGACATAAACTCGCATTCCACCAACGTTGCATTAGCTCCTGTGCTATGAGTTTGACGTTGTCATATCTTTCGCACAATAGGGACCATGCGGCTTCATAGTTGTCACCGACTTTGTTCAGATGACTGATGAGCCGTTTAGCATCGCCCTTCAGATTGCTGCGGAGGTACTGCATCTTCTGCACACTGGATAACGATTCATTCGAGGGCACCATGCTTTGATAGAGGTCACGGAATGGTATCCACTTTCCATAATCGCCATCGAATACAGGGATCTTTATCCGCTCGAGCTGGAGGCTGTCTCCTGCACTTGCCATTGGCTGCGATTGTTGACTCCGTCTCTGAATACTGTCTTGTACTCCAAGACTAGGTCTTCCATTTTCCCACAGTCTTCTGCGTACTTTTGCAGCAATATTTTGTCCTCTGCTTGTAAATGAGCATGTGTTTGAGCATGAATTCCTTCACATGCCCTCCATTGTTCTTCAAGCCGCTGCAACCTCGTCTCAAAGTATGCCAGAGAATGGCGACTGGTTCGATCCTTCCTGAAATTTGCTATGACCCGGTTGATGCTGTCGAAGTTGAGTTTCTGTGTTGCATTGAGACTGGCCATGTCTACCTTCTGATGGTTTTCGTCCTCCTGTTTGCGAATGGATGCTCCTTTGTAGCATCAGAATCAATGCTGCTTCCTCTTCTGGATAGGTTTCACTATTCTTTTCCTTGTGAACGATGTTCTGTTGTTCCGAGTGATAGCTACTGGTATTGTTCCTGTATTCTGCAATCCTCTTGTTTTCCGAATATCCTATATCCGGCTCGACGAACCACTGATCTGGAAAATACAAAATCAATGAAACTCTCAAAGGCTGATTGATAAGTGACAATTTATTGTTCCATGGTTTACATTTTTATATCTTAATTCTGCTTATGTGACTATTACGCATGTTTTGCAATTTCGTAAATGCATTTAGTACGATATTGAATGGAAAAAATGCTTATTATTGTATTTATGTGTAGGTTGCACTTTCATAATTGTATTTTAGTGCGATTGAATCGATTAAAAGAAAATTTAGCTTGCATGCAGAAAGTTAATGAATTGTAATTTATAATTTGCAATAAATTGCATGTAAAGGTCGATTCCAGGGCATTGCCTGTGCTGATAATGTTGGATATTAAGCATTTAATGAATGAATTGAGTGCAAAGATCACTCCTAGGGCATTGCCCATGACAATAGTGTTTCAACATTTAAAAAATCGAAATAAACTTAAAGATCTATAGTATTTAATGACTTAGAATATACTTTTATTATTTGCCATAACTTAAATGCTAATATTATCTACAGGGCAATGAGTATTTTGAACACCTATCCTTACGATGGCGAGATATTTATTTGATTCTCTCGATTGCTACGATGGCGAGATATTTATTCGTTTCTCTCGATTGTCCTGAGTGTCTCGATTGTCTCGATTGCAACAATCGAGCCCAACTTAAATCATCGAGATGTTTCGAGATATTTGAACAATCGAAATATTTGAACAATCGCGCATCACTAGTCTGACCATCAATCTGCTATGGCTGGACCATAGAGTGCACCTTCCTCTTCTTCAAATAAGTCATGCAAGGCCGTTCTCTGTTTGATATCCGGGCTTGTTTGGCGAAATCGCTCAAACATCTCTCTGAGCGGTCGATGCGAGAATCATTACGTTGATGAACGAACGCTTGGGCATTTAGGCCAATCTTTACTCGCATGACTTCGACTTCCATCACCTTTAGGATAGCTTCGAATCCTTCGTTGAAGATTAGCACAGCAAGAAATGTGGCGATTTCGATGACTTTTCAGAATGAAGATGCTTCGGAGCGGAAGTCCAAATGATTGAATTTGGGAACAGTTCTGGGAACCCTTAACTTGACAATTAGTACTGTGTACAATAAGTACAATTTAGTTACACAAAAGAGTCAGGTAAGGAGCTGGGCTCGAGAATATTCGATGAGAAAGTCAGCGTATAACTCCTACGGTTTACGGAAATCTCCTACGGTAACACTGTATACCATATGTCTTCAAAAATGCTGCTGGGAATAACATTACAGTCAATGGTGACCGCTACAGAGCCATGATCAATGACTTTCTCGTTCCGGAATTGACCCGCCATAATGCAGGGGACCTCTGGATTCAACAGGATGGCGCGACATGCCATACAGCTCGTGCAACCATCGACTTATTGATAGAAGCATTTGATGAGCGCATAATTTCTCGTTTTGGACCTGTGAACTGGCCTGCAAGATCTTGTGATTTAACACCACTGGACTATTTCTTGTGGGGATACGTCAAATCACTCGTCTGCGCCGACAAGCCCGAGACACTTGACCATTTTAAAGACAACATTCGCCACGTTATTGGCGGGATACGGCCCCAATTATTGGTTAGAGTAGTCGAAAATTGGACCTCTCGTTTGATCTTCCTCCGCGTCAGTCGTGGCGCTCACATGTCCAAAATCATATTCAAATAAAAATGGCAGAGAATTATATTTCCAATAAAACCAATTTCATGGCAATCAAAACAATTTATCTGTATTTTATTTCATTTCAAAGTTCGATACCTCTAAAAAAAACACCCTATATTAAGAGCCATTTAAGAAAAGCCTTGGTCGCTGTATAAAAACACCCCTAAATAAAAAATTTTTCAAACTTACTACCGAACAACTCAATTTCGGATACTCAGCATTTACTCAGAAATTAAAATACAAAGTTTAAGTCGGATGAGCAATTACTCTCCGTCATCACTTTTAATTCTTCAGATTTTCATCCATTTATTTCATTCACACTAATACTTGCATACATATTTCTTCTCGTATATTTATTTAATCAACTTTCCTATTCAATAATCTGTTTACTTTATATGTATTTCCTTTTCTAATTTTGTTTTCACTGTTTTATTTATATGGAAAATACGGTCATTAATATTTTCTCATAAATTCATTCCATATTTTTTATTTTACTTTTAGATGGTTTTGATAGTTTCTGGGATGCTTTTCCGGAATGGTGTGTAGAGAATAGTTCAAATCAAGATATGGAATCTAGTCGTGGTACAACTCAAGCCGATCAATTAATGGGATTAAGGTAATTATATGTTTGCGTTGTATTGTGAAATGAAATGTTTTAAAGAATGTTGAATTAATCTAATGATTTTTTTAGTTGGGAGGACGAGAAATAAGGGTATTTTCTAGTAATTTTGAGTTATCTACTCGATGTTTTCGAGCGGAGTTGTTAAAAATATATTCGTTTTGATGTGCTGTAGATTAAAAACGAAACTTACTCGTTTAGAGAATGTATTGCAACTAGGCTTAATATTAACTACTGAAGTTCGCAATAATTTAGAGTTATATTAAGTTGTGTAGGTGCAGTGATAAAGCTTCACTGTATTGTTAAAACAATTCAATACATGTAATGTACTATAGAATAAGTAATATGCATTTGCACATGAACTGAGAATGTGTAAAGCTTTAACACTACCCCGCAAATCAATAACAGATTATGCTCATTAATGTATCCAGGAAAATATTCACGGTCATCCAAGCTTAGCTGATAGTGCTATATGTTTCTGTTTCTTCAAACTCTTTGTAAGGATGTCGGCTGCAATTCACTAGTTGGGATATATCTAAAAACGATGATGAATTTCGCATAAACTTCTCGAATGTTGTGTACACGTATATATTTTATCCTCGCTTCAAATACTGGATTTTTACTAATGTTCGAAGAAGAACATTAGTATTAAAATCACTTAGGTCAAAAATTTATATTTATATATTTATATATATATATATATATATATATATATATATATATATATATATATATATATATATATATATATATATATATATATATATATATATATATATATCTATATATATATATATATCTATATATATATATATATATATATATATATATATATATATATATATATATATATATATATATTTATATATATATATATATATATATATATATATATATATATATATATATATATATATTTATTTATATATCACCAAAAAATTTCAGTGAAAAAATCTCAGGAACGCGCCATCCGATTGAACTGAAATTTTCCGGATACATTGGTGTATATGCAGAATAGTGCCAGGGCTCACAAAAAACTAATAATCTTTAATCCGTTGGCGCCGGCGCCCATTTTAGTGATATTTTTCTGTCAAAAAATAACTTTTGCAAAAATAACGTTTATGTAATGAATTCTGAACGTGTTTTACATGTGAATATTATAATGTTTTTGAAATGTTTAACCCTATGTGTGCGCTAGGCGCCTAAAATGAGATTGGGGAAATTTGAAAATTTTTAAAACGCGATAACTTTTTACTTGGTTATCAGATCATTATGAAACTTACAGAACATATTCAAATTTTAAGTTGCACACTCGCACAGTTTTTGATGAACGTGTTGGCAACCCTGTAGCTACGGCAGGCACTGAAAGTGAAAACATTCAAACCATCGAATCTCATAAAAAGTGTCCGTTTCTTACAATAAAAACCAACCTGTATACAAATCTTATGCTTTGTCTACACAGTCAAAGTAAAACTTTGCAAATTTCATGTCGGACAAGAACGATATCCCTTTCCCAATTTACCTATATTTTTAGCATTAAAATTTCTGTTCACGGGAACTCAGGTACCAATAATCAGATACAGTTGAAATTTACAGAATATATTGGACTTCAGTAGAACCATGTCTGATAGAAGCGATTTTGAATTGTGCCAGTGGTGCCATCTTGAAAAATTACAAAGAAAACAAACTGCTTTTTGCCTTATGAATTCTGATTCAGTTACCAGATTTTCATGAAATTGACACAGTAGCTGAACCTTACTCTAAGTCGTGTTTGATAGAAATTCGGTTGAAAAATTCGATTGGTGCGGCCAGCTATGGTGATTTTTGTGTCTTTGGTTATGAAAATTCGCTCAGGAAAATAAAGATTTTTGCCCTATAACTTCCAGTGCAGTAATGACATTATTCAGGCCGAATCTGGTTGAAAAGCAACGATAGGGCTGCCAGCTATTGTTGGGTTTGTGTTTATTTGCAATATCTTTATTAAGCAATTTTATCGTAAAATTTTCAAATGGTAATGATTTTGTAGCGATAATAAACAGCAAATATGAAGTTTTCGATTATTTGAAAAATTTTGCGGCTGGTAACCCTAAATTTCTTTATACTCCTATAACTTAGAATGCAGTCATCGGATCGAGACGAAATTCGCAGGGTAGGTTAATTTCAACGTGAAGCAGATGTGATGCATTTTTGGCTTTGATACTGGCAAAAGGTTGCCAGGACGGGTCGGTTGTGCTGTTTTTGTATCAATAAATGCTTCTAGTTAGTATTCATACCGGAAACATTTACAATGAAAATAAATAATCAATGTTTCAAACCCCAATTTCAGTTACAGTGCTACAGGCTCTGAGCATTTTCTTCATTGATGTTTATAAGATGCTGTTTTTAAAATTTTGTGAAATAAGCAACTGATAACGAATATAATTAACAAGTGTTTTGCTCTCATAAACTTTGAAATTCATGCCAGTGGTAATATCTGAAACCTTTCCACCATATGAGTTATAATGTTCTTGAGACCAAAGTAAAACGTGGCATTTGAAACAGTTTGGCTGTAATAAGCAGCTCGTGTGGTGGAATATGCACTCAAAATCTGCACGATTCTTCTACTGTTCTTCGCACATTAGTGTTAACGAACGCTAGAGTTTTTTTATCATTTATTTTATCTCCACCAATCTCGGTTGGTCCGTTAGCGAGATTCAAAAATACAAGCTCGTTAATTAAATTTCGAATATAAACTGTTTCTTTCCTGGCACTTGATTGTGCCATAAATTCAGCTTCGGCACTACTTAGCAGAGCTGCCACTTCAGAACCTTCATATTGTATCCAAAATCATAAAAATTGAAAAGCGAAACGTATCCATTGTATCAAAATTTCAGCAATGAAGATCATTTTGATACCTCGGTATAATAGTTCTGCATGGCAGTTATTAATAGTTCGTTCATGAACGACTCAAGCCTAGTTCACTAGTTCAGTGCTTCTCAATATAAATCTGTTTCACAGGGATCTGATCGATATGGTGAACTGTATTTCTGCGTTATGAATATATTGTTGTCTTGTGATTAAAGATAAGTAAAAGTATTAACTTTTTTTCAAGATTCCAAAAGCTTGGTTGGTTGTGCTAAATATTATATAAATTTGAGTTTTGTCATGCTTTCAAGTATGTTAAAATAAAATATGCTTTTAGACAGTGTAGTTTGAAAACATATGAAGTACCGAGTATTTTCGTACATGCGAGTATTTTATGGAAATATTCAAAAAGTATTTAGGGCAAAAGTAGCTGAAATCGGCCAATTTTGGGTTAGAGTGGTTTCGGACATAACGAGCCAAGACCTATTCCTGTGATACAAACATTTCGGTTTTGTAGGAGAGTAAGGGGCTTTTTGGCCATAGTTTGGCAAACACTGCCTTTATGGTACTTTTGATGATTGAAAGTGGTCGGAGAGTACAATAGTTATATTTTAAAATTTTTGATAGGGTAAATTGGGCAAAAACGTACAATTTTCTCAAATTTTTTTTTGTCTAGCTTGAATTCGGGGACCTTTCTGATTTGTTTCGGGCGAAATTTCCATACGAGTCTGGGAAAAAGTGGCCTATTTTCGAAGATACGGCAAAATGCACAGGCGGAGAAGCCAGCTATCGAACCAAAAAGAATCTGAACCTTCTCTTACTTAGCACTTTTAGTCCTGCTTTCAGTTTTTCGTTCCAAACTACTCAGAATTCGTGCTAAACAAAAAAAAATTTTTAACAAAATTGGTCGTTTTTGCTAAATTTTCCTTATCAAAAATTTTTTTCGACCTTAAAATATCCCTCTTGTACTCCCCGACTTTCAACTTTCAACCATCGAAAACTATGGCCAAAAAAAAACCCTTACTCCCCTACAAAACCGAAATGTTTGTATCACAGCAATAGGTCTTGGCCCGTTATGTCCGAAACCACTCTAACCGAAAATTGGCCGATTTCAGCTACTTTTGCCATAAATACTTTTTGAATATTTCCATAAAATACTCGCAAGTACGAAAATACTCGCAAGTACGAAAATACTCGATACTTGATATGCTTTCAAACTGCACTATCTAAAAGCATATTTTATTTTAACATACTTGAAAGCATGACAAAACTCAACTTTATATAATATTTGATTATACACTTTGATCGGACTTAATGGTTTAAGCAAAACTACCAGCACAACCAACCAAGCTTTTGGAATCTTGAAAAAAAGTTAAAACTTTTACTTATTTTTAATCACAAGAAAACAATATATTCATATCGCGGAAATACAGTTCCACCATATCGATCAGATCCCTGTGAAATAGATTGATATTGAGAAGCACTGAACTAGTAAACTGAATCTGTTCTCAAAAGTGAACGAGATATGGTTTTTTTATTAAAATATTTTTTTGAGCTAGGAAAAAATTGGTACACATTCAATACAATGAGATATTGTGATTGAACTGAATCTAATGAACTGTTTGATTTGGCATTGAACTAATGAACTAGTGAACTGTTAAAGTGAAACATTTCACTAAAGTGAACGAGATCAGGTGAAACGTTTCACCTAACTGAACTGTTTTGCGCAAGCCTAATATGTACATTAAAAAGTTTAATAAGCTAATATTTTATTGATGCATCGTCAAAGTAAAATAAGTTAATATTTTATTGATGCATCGTCATGACATTCTCCCGCCCGTTGGAATCACCTGCGATTTCCAAACCTTGCACTCGTCGATGATTAAGCTGGAAGTTGATACGCCTTGGCTTAGGTTCGGGGAGGGTGACCTTGTTTAATCAGATGTTTGTTGTTTTGAAATATTTGCATATTCCATAGATGATAATTAATGCTGCGCCTATAGCAAGGGCTAGATAGCTTATCGTGAATTGATGAACATCGATCGGTGGAACTTGTAACAATTGTTATTGGTCTCATAGTTCTTTCATATGTGTTTTTAATTTGTTGATGTCTGCTGAGTTGTTCCGTATTAGTAGATTGTGTGGTTTGATTATCTCCTGTTCCCATATGTCGTTATCTACTGATGTTATATTCATGTCTATTGTTGGAGTATATGATTTGATGATTTTGTTTGAGAAGTCAGAATGTCCGTAAATGGTTAGGGTGTCTAGCCTAACATTACAATTTGTGTTTAGTTTTAGTATGCCCTGCCACAAACAATATGTAAATGAGATAGATTAGCTAAGCTGTAAATCCAACTATTAGGTTTGTGTAATTGTATCCAAGTGTTTGAAGTATTAAAGAGTTCCAATTCGCAAGATTTTAGGAAAATTGTCTCTTGATTGAGTAATGATAGTTCGCATTGTGCTAGACCTGCCTTTTTATTAAATACTGAATGTTTTTTTACATGTTAAGGTTTCATCATGCATTATTATGCAATTTGAAACTTCGTTGTCGTTCATTGGATAGTATATGTCACGATGTAGGGTGACTGCAATGAAATCAGTATTCTGCCTGATTCTTGCTCTTGTACCATTTATTTCTAATGGTATAGCCACCACTTTAAGTATCTGTTTAATTTTGAATATTATGTTTTCCGATGTCACTCTAGTTTGGGTAGACATAAGTGTGTAAAGCTGCAGCAGTGTGGCATGAGTGCTGTGGCCAGGGATTGTAAGCGTTGCTGGCATATTCTCTCGGATTAATCTTGTTTCTCTTTTTAGTTGATCCGGAATTTTGCCTGCGTGGCTGTCAGTAATGATGTTGAGCAGCGAGGATTGTGTTCTTTGATATGAAGATATACTTATATCCCAGATATATTGCACCAATGCTGAATGTTTGTGCAAGTTGGCGCTACCTTCTTATGAGTTCTTGATTTGCCTGTTGACGCTATCAAACATGCTGACGATTTTTTAATCAAGACTTTCTCTTGCATTGATTTGTGTATCGGATTTGGTTCTTCTATTTGACCAGAATTACTAGGTTGTTCGAGTTGCTTGTATTCTTCTATTGGCAGTGGACACAACTGGTGGACAGCTCTTTTTATTACTCCTTTTCTCGTGAAGAGTTCCACAACTCTCGTGGGTCATTTGAGCGGAGGTGTACCTTCTTCTTTAATAAAGTTTTATAATATCAGTTGCTTGTCTCCATTTTGATCTTATTTGCAATTGCTGAACGTATTCTTTTGACCAGCGTCCCCAAAATTCTTGTTTAAGTGCTTCGACCAACTTCCATAGTTTCACTAATTTCACTTTTTGCTCTTTATCATATAGACTGCCGATTGACGTGAGTGGCTCTCCAATAAGAAAGTGTCCTGGCGTCAATGCTTGCAAGTCTGAAAGGTCATTTAAGATTGGAGTCAGCGGTCGTGAATTTAATACTGCTTCTGCTTCAGTAATTACTGTTTGCATTTCTTCGAATGTCAATGAAGCAACGTTTACCACTCGTACGATGTGGTATTTTGCCGATTTAACAGCAGCCTTCCATAGTCCTCCAAAATGCGAGGCTCGAGAAAGGATGTAGTCTTCTGCACAGTGCTTCCTTAGATTGTTTTGAAATTCTGACTCGAAAAATAACGAGTGCAACTCTTTGAGCTCATTTTTAGCGCCAACAAAACTAGTGGCATTGTCACAAAATATTTTGGCGGGATGGCCTCTGCGACTAATGAAACGTTTAAGTGCACCTAAGAATGCATCTTTCGTTAGGTCCGTTACTAATTCAAGGTGTACTGCTTTCGTAGAAAAACAGACAAATACAGCTATGTATAGTTGGTGTTTTGCCTCGTATCTTATAGTGTATATGTAAGGGGCCGCAAAAGTCAACTCCTACGTTTAAGAATGGTCGCGCTGATTGGACTCTTTCTGTGGGTAAACTGCCCATTAACTGTTGTACCAATCTGGGTTTCACTCGAGCACAATGTATGCATTGATGAATTATGCTTTGAACTAATGTTTTAGCTTTCAAGGGCCAGAACTTTTGCCTGACGGTGACTAATAGTGCTTGTGTTCCAGGATGAAGGTGTTTATAGTGGAAGTGAGCCAAAAGCAAACGTGTGACGATCTGTGAATGTGGCAGGATTATCGGAAACTTGGTATCGTACGGTAAACTAGACCATTGTTATCGTAATCCTACTCGTATTGAACCTTTGTCATCAATGAATGGATTTAATGAGCTCGATTGGCTTCCTGGTGGGACAATTCCTTTGCCATTCTTTATTTATTTGATTTCTTCCGCAAACTGTTGTTTCTGAATATCACTTTGGATAAAATACAACGCATTTTCAAGTTATTTTGGACTTAGAGTGGTATCTGTGATTCGGTCCCTCTTGGGACACCTTGAATTTTGTAAAAATCGATGAATCTATGCTACCACATGTTGCAGCATTTTAAACGAGTTGTGGTGATTAATTGCACTAATGATCGAAGATCTTTTCGTTGTGGCAGAAAGTACTGTCTTTGAAACTCGCGTTTCTTTAATAGTATCGTACTTATCTTTATGGTTGTTTAGCTTGTTCGATGGCCATGATTTAGAATTCTTCTGCAAAAATTCTGGACCATTAAAACATATCTTCGATGCTAACAGAGCACTTGCCGTCACCCCGCGTGATAACAAATCAGCAGGATTTTCCGTTGTTGAAACATGATGCCACTGTTCTGGTCGAGTCTTTTCGTCGATACGTGATACTCTATTTGCCACAAAAGTTTTGGATCCATGATAGTGTTATTGACGAATCTGTCCAAAGATGGATTTCGCTGATGTGAAGAGCATACTTCACTTTGTCGACTAGTTCTAACATGAGGAAAGCAGCGCATAATTCTAACCGTGGTAAACTAATAGTTTTTATTGGGGCTACTCTAGATTTGGCACATATTAATCGAACACTAACGTGCTTATCAGTCGATCGGCACATATTAATCGAACATATTAATCGAACACTATAATTTGGCACATATTAATCGAACACCTGTGCTTATCAGTCGATCGAATATAGATGCTAGTAACGTATGCCTTCTCACTGGCGTTAGTGAATGCATGGATTTGTACTGTAGCTGGAGACTGACCTGGATATATGTGTCTAGCAATTGAAATGCTAGACAATGACTTGAAATCGTCGCGGAATTTGCCCCATTTTCCCTTCAAATCGGTATCCCAATCAAACTCTTTCTGCCATAACTGCTGAATAGAGATTTTTGCCATCGCAATCACAGGATTAATGAGTCCCAATGGATTGTAGATATGCGCGATGTCAGCTTAAACAGTTCGTTTGGTAACCCTTTTTTGTACGGAAAGTTTGACTTTCACCGTAAATAGATCAGAATTTGGGTACCATATCAGACCCAATGATTTTGTGTAACCTTCTTCATCTCTTTGAAAACTTACCAGCGTTTCTAAGTCTTCTCTTGCGGCTGTTTTCAGTAACTCAAGGTTGTTTGAACACCATATGCTTAGGTGAAATCCAGCCTCTTTTTTAGCTCCGTTTGTATTTCTAATGCCTTCTTTAAACTGTTTGCTCCAGTCATTACGTCATCAACATAAAAATCTTGTTTGGCTGCCTGTGCTCCTAGCGGATACTGCTGCCCTTGTTGTTCAGCAAGATACTGGAGTGTTTTCGTTGCAAGATATGGTACACATGTTGTACCATAAGTAACTGTGCGTAATTTAAAATATTGCAGCGGCTCATTAGAATTTTCCCTCCATATTTGCAGTTGTAAATTTTGGTCTTCTTCATCTACTAGAATTTGCCTGTACATTTTGGCTATATCTGCCGTAAAAACATATTTGTGCAAGCGAAATCGTAGTAGTATCGTAAATAAATCATCTTGAATTGTTGGCCCTCTTTGTAGTATGTCGTTAAGTGAGATGCCGTTACTGGATTTGCATGATGCGTCAAATACTACCTGAAGCTTTGTAGTAGTACTTTCTGGTTTTAATACGCAGTGGTGCGGCAAAAAGTAATGTGAATCAGGCAGTTTATTAGACTTTATTGGCTCCATGTGCTTGAGTTGAAGCAACTCTTTCATGAATTTAGCATATTCTTCTTTTAGGGCCTTATCCTTTTCTAATCGACGTTCTAAATTTAAAAAATGGCATGTGGCCAATTCCCGTGAATTTCCTAGGCATTCATGTCCTTTTTTGAATGGAAGTCTGACCACAAAGCGTCCTTCTTTGTTTCTTTTTATTGTTTCATTGAAAAAATGCTCACAATGTTTTTCTTGGGTCGTCATAGGTCGTCCTACTATCTGACATTCTTCAATAGTCCAAAATTTTTGCAATTGATCATTAAGTGTATTAACACTGATCCCGCAGAACTGTGTATCAATTGGGGTAACTTGTTTAGCTTTCCCTAACACGATCCAACCTAACACAGCGTTTTGTATTGTAGGTAAATCTGGTGCTAATTTAAACTGGCCGTTTTTGGTTAAGTTTGCACAAATATCGGCCCGTAGGAAAATGTCTATTCGTTTGGGCTTGTAGAACTCTGGATCAGCTAGTTCAATATGATCTGGTATTGGCCATGAACTTGTATTGAATGTTTGAGCTGGTTGAGAGTCAGTGATTTCTGGTATTACAACTGCTTCAATAGCAGCTGAAAACCTACTTCTATTCGAGCAAATCGTCACATTAATCATACCATGAGTTTGAACAGTCGACGAGCCGATTCCATTTACTTCTACTAACTTTTGACTGCCTCTTAGCCCCAGCCGAGTAATTAATGATTCTGTAACGAAGTTCAGCTGTGATCCAGAATCTAAAATTGCACGACTGCTTACTGAATTCTTTTTGCCTTTGACTGTTAGTATTGCGGTCCCCAAAAACACATAGCTAGCTGAAGTTGTGGACTTTAGAGCCGTATTAACTGTATTGTTGCCTTTCGATTGACCACAATTTAATGATGCACTTGCACTTTTCTTTTGTGATTCAAATGTAATAAAGAGTGGTGCGGTTTATTGCATTTCAAACAACCGCGCTGCTTACATTGGCTTCGGACATGACCTTTTTGTAGACAATTAATGCAGTAGTGGTATTTTTATTTTATTTTTATATTTTAGGCGCTCAGGTATGGAAAGCTCGAGAAACATTTTGCATTGCCGAAAAGAAACGTGCTGATTCTTGCATAATTCACATCCGGTATTTTCACTCGAAAACAATGTTGGGTGTTTTGGGCGACTACGTGAATCTTTACTGGACTTCTCTCCTAATGTTTCCAGTAGTTGAAATCTCCCTTCAATAAATTTCAAAAATGAGTTTAGACTCGAAATTTCTCGTGGTTCATTTAAACGCTCGTAGAGTCTGTGAGTTTCCTTGTCTATTTTTTGTAATAGTGGATGACTCATTAATGCATCCCAATTGGATGTATTAAGATCTTCATTTCCGATGCCCAACATTGCTTCGCTAACAATGTCGTGCAGTTTTTTTAGAGAATGTACTGTATATGTGTATGTAGTGTGGCTGGCATCGATAATATGTTATTTAGCAATGCCGACACTATCAGCCGTTTATGTAAATCCCATGCCGTCTTGTAGTTACTATCGGTAACTTGAAGATGCTGTATTAGCCGACTTGCTTCACCAACTACGTTGGATTTTAAATAAAACATCTTCTGTGCATCAGCTAGGGGTTGACCATCTATTAAATTCAAAAATTGGTCCCTAAATTGGCTCCACTTTGAATAATCCCCTGAAAAGGTTGGAATGGTAATTTCGGGAAGCCTGAAGCTTGTCGCACACTATTCCGACACGACACGTCACAACACGACACGACAAAATTCTGTGAGAATCAATTGCATGTAATTGTATGAACGCCCGCACACTTGATCAACGCGTCACGATACGACACGTCAGGGAAATATTTTTGTCGTTTGAGACGTTTCAATTCAATCCTATCCGACAAATGTTGTACGACGTTGTGATGTGTCGTGTCGGTTAAGTGTGCGGGCTTTCATATAGCTTCATAGATTTTATGATAAGCATCAGTTGTCGTTCGGCAGTTTGATATTTAAAAAAAAAATAGCGAATTGGAAATGAAAATTTTTTGGCTGCATAAAAAAGAGCTGTATAAAATAAGTTCAAAAAATTACGATAAATCACAAAAGAAGGAAAATATATGAGAAGAATTTGCTGAGAAAATTTCAATTTTAATTTTGTTAAATGTTTCACATTACACACTTTCCGTTTTATTAATCATAATGCATTTTCTGATATTAAACAAATATATCGAACTGGTAGTGGATGAGGTAAAATTTTGGCGAGAAACTACTGGGTGGCGCAAAAGTTTCTGTCCTTAGTATTTCCTGTACAGCATTTAACACACTTGAAGCAACATAATATATAATTAGTATGAATTTTGTCCACTTTCGTTTTCAACACAGTCTAAAATTCACTTTCTGAAATTTTCACATAAAGTTGACTATTTACCATTATTATCAGACCCGTTGAAGAATTCCAAAAATTTTTAGCTTTTAACAATAGGTCGTTATATTAATCCTCTTCGAATTTTGGTACCTGTTTTACCGACTCTTAAACAACAACAGTCATTATTCTGGTATCAGCACTGAAATGTCTACTTTACCTGTATTAAGGATTTAATTAAAGCAATGTAGGTTTAAGAAAAATGGAAGAGTGTCTCAATATTTTGAAAGATAGCTTTTCTCCATTAATTTATCGGGTTGATTTTTCATATCGAAGAGCAGAAGAATAGTATGAAATAAGCTCAAAAGACAACACCCAAAAGAAGAAAAATAGATGGGAAGAAATTACAATTAATTTCAGTTTTATATTTTTTTGATTTTTAAAAATACACATTTTCCATTGCATTAAATATAATGCATTTTCTAAACACTTTTCACAAACTGATGTGTCGGTCAGTTCGGTATAGTGTGCGGTGGTCTTCCGACTGTCGTACGACATTTTTTTATGTCGTGTCGTGTCATGACAGAATAGTATGCGACAAGCTTTATTGGCGCTGCCGAGCTGATGCTGTTTCAATATTGTTGCTCACATCAATATGCTCCAACAAACTAACGACTATGGCCTTGTAATGTTTCTCCAAGCTAATGTATTTCATTTCATCATATGCAGCTGATTCATCTTCCTCCGCATTATACTGTGGTGGTTTTCACTTATTTCTTTCCACAACCGTCCCAGATCGTCTAGATTCTGGTAGTAATATGCCTTAGATTGTGGTGATTCTAAAGAACCTTCCACATCTTGTAGCATCCACTTTAACGTTGATATGAGTGCCCTTTGAGTTTTTATAGATTTTAAAATCGAAATATTTTCTCGAGACAATTCAGTGCTCGGGCGATCTATCTCTTCAGAATTTATCTGATCCAAGAGCTCGGCCTTGAAATCATCGTAAACCGCCTTCACCTGGCTGAAAAAATCCTCGTCAAAATACAAATGTCCCGATTCCTCTGGACATGTATTACTTATTTGATCGTGGTTCTTCTCAAAAGATGTCCACTCTCCATCCAACAACTCTAATTGAGTTCTTAGTAGAGATGTTCATTTAAAATATATATCGATATCTTTTCCGATATGATATATCGAAACTCTATATCGATAGTTTGCGATATATCGAAATGTAAATATCGATTTTTCGATATATCGATACATTCTTTATTGCGTTGGGCCTTTGGTTGGTTTGGTTAGGTGGTGTTACTCACTAAATACAAGGAAGGGGTTGATATTTTTTCTATGTATATTTTTCTCGTGAATATCCGTCGCAATAAAATTTAAATGCTTGTTCAGATAAATTATGTCATTATTCCAAAGAATGAGCACATAAATTATGAAATTTCTGGAAAATTTTCGAAAAGTACAAATGTTGGCAAAATATGAAGTTTACTACTACTACTAGATAAAAAAGCAGAAAATATCCTTGGGATAGATTCCAAATTTGTTAACTTAGCAATATTCAAATAGAATAAATGAAAAATAGTATTAGTTAAATTTGAAATTTGCTTTGAACTCTTTCAAAGAGAACAAAGGCAAATATCTGTCCACGTCATCTATCATTGCTTTGACTTCTCTTCGCAGCGGTCAAATTTTGCTCATGAAAATAAAGATATTTATTTTATGATGGACGGGCTAATCTCAAATTATAAGTTAAAGGGGAATAAAGAAAGTAAATAGATTTTATGATATAACAAAATAATATAAAGGAAAATTTCAAATATTTTGGGACAAGGATAAGGTCATATCTACAGTCTTGCAATATCATATCATGTAAAAAATTATATTTATTCTTAAACTCATAATGAATGTATTCATTTCTGAATTTAACGTTTCCCCCACCCACAATGAAGAGTTGACCATATCGGCTTCGAAACCGTTGTCTGTAGAAAATTAATCCAACAAAAATAGCGCAATTCATAAGGAAAGGTAAGACTTCATTAACAGTGAATAGTTAAAAGAAGAAATTTAACACAAATCAATTATATTTATTATATGTAAAAAAAAAAGAAATATAATACAAATTAATCATGATATAACGATTTTTTCAAAGTTCCCAATATTTTTTGCTTAAACCTTGTATAAACAAAAATTTGTTCACCTGTTTAGCTTGTAACCGATTTCTCTGTTGAGTTAAGACATGCGTAGCCTTCGAAAATAATCTTTCAGAAGGCACAGAACTAGTGACCATAGTCAAGTACTTGTATGCAATATTGTATAACTTCGGAAATTGTACTTTATCATCAACCCATACTGCCAAAGGGCTTTCATTTAATCTGCTAACTGGAGCCCTCAAGTAAAGAGATAATTTGTCTGAGACACTTTCATCAGTTTTATTTGTTTTCCGATTTCGATCAACTAAATGATGATGATCGCTCCAGAGACTAAAATCGGACTGAGGTTTGTCTGAGCCATCCGAGTCTGATCCCGCAGCTACACATAATTCATTTTGCTGATCTTTTTTCATTAGTTCTTTGATTTTAAGTATGGCATTCGAACAAACCGGTTGGTCTTCAAAATGAAGTTGCTTGAATCGCGAATGCAAAGATAAAACCTATAAACAGAACAAATCGAGAGATTCACTAATTCAGATATTCCCTTTGGTTTCTCCTCTACCTAAGTTCTACGAGCTTTTGGCTGTAACTTCTAAAATTCGCGTACACACGGCTCACTATCTCTATTGTAAGACTAAGTTTTTTTTTAAAGTTAATTAATTTAAACTAATTATTTAAAGAACTTTCAATTAGCTTCTAAAATTCTAAAATTCGCGTACACACGGCTCACTATCTCTATTGTAAGACCAAGTTTTTTTAAAGTTAATTAATTTAAAGTACTTTCAATTACCTGAGTAAACCGAAACCGCCCAATCACCGAGAATCCTTCACAATCTGTAAAAAAAAAGAAGATAAACCTAATTTTTGTCAATATACGAGGATGGGCAGCGCGGTGGACACGATCCAATTAGTTAGACCAATTAATTAGAAAATAATACAGAAGCAAACAGGCTGGTTTGAACGATTTGCTTCTTTCCGTTCTCTTCTCTTGCTCGACCAGCGGTTAGCTCGCGTCGCGACACGGAAAACAAAAAATTGTTGACCAACTTGTTTGCAAGCACAATACGATATTCTTGTATCGGATAATATATCGATATTATAATAATCTATATCTGAAGATTCGATTATACCGGGTTGATTCGATATATCGGGAGTCAAATATCGATATTTCTTAAATATCGATATATATCGAACATCCCTAGTTCTTAGATATCGACGATTTTTCCTCGTCTTTGATGTCTTATAAAAGTTTTCCACTCTTCTATCGATCGCGTTACCAATTGGTGATTGCTCAGCAAACAGCTTCTCCATTCTGAATTTTATTAAACTGTAACTTTAACTCTGAACTTTTTTGAACTTTAAAGTGTTTATTTCAACGATTCAAAACTACCGCGTATCTGAGTACGATTGATTTAAACTTTGATATTTCTTCGCGTGTTCAAAAGGGTCACCAAAATGTTCACACAAACTCGAAAGTTAAATGGTGCCCAGCGCAGCATCACAACTGGGTAAAATAAAAGGTTTTTCACCAACTGATTACGACTCTTTATTGATAGCTTATTGACTTTTATACACAATTTCTTCTTGATATTGTGCACATACAGCAACTTTCGATGGTGAAAGTCCACAAATTTTGATGTGAGAAACATGCAGCGTAGCATGCACTTACTTTCCTCGTGTTGTTAATTGCAGTATATGCACATTACAAAGTTCAATAAGCTAATATTTTATTGATGCATTGTCAAAGCTCAATAAGTTAATATTTTATTTATGCATCGTCATTACAAGTATCATTTCATTTACGAAAATGAACTTAAAATCGACGATTCATACCAGATCGTATAACAAAATTGAACATATATGTTTGAAAAATATTAAAATGTGAATCGTAGAACCACATTCAGTTTAACAAATCAAAAGCAGAAAATTAGTCAGAGATTCAGAATATTTATGTTTCAAATCTTATGCTAATAGTAATGACTAGAGCTCGAATAGTTATGCACGAAATATCACTGAAATATGCCTATAAACATGCAATTAAAATGGGCAAAATATGAAAAAAATCTTCCGAAAATTGCCAAACAATGCAAAAAAGGGTTAAGTAGATATGACTGTGAGATTTTTTTTCATTTTTTCAGTTGTACAAAAAACATTTAAAAAATGTTCAAACGTGAAAGATTGCCTTTTTCTCAGTCAAAACTGACTTATAAATGAAAAGAAAAAACAACGGCAAAAATAAGCATCGGAATTTCCTATGGTGACAAAAGTGCTACGTATTCGTTTTGAATATTATTTTGGTACAACATTTTTTGAATTCGCATCACTGAATCAAGGTCCACATTATTCTGATGAATTTCAATCAAACAATCGATCATAAAAAAAGTTGATCAATTATTGGCAATCACGTCGAAGTATGCTTTGATTTGAAGCCCCTTCCGATTCTAATATTTTGATTCCTTTGAACACGCACATAAAGATGACTCTGATGTACACTACGCTTTTATATGCAGAGGTATAAAATATGAAAAATGTCATCATTTTATACTTGGTTTGTCATCGTTTTGGAATTGCTTTTGGATTTGTGTCCATATATAGAAGTGAAATATCAAAAGGAGAAACCAGTACTACGAAATTAAAATTCGATGGTACAAAAATTATGAAAATATACACGAATATGCATTTTGAAATATGTGAAATATGCAAAATATGCATGCAACATGCACGTTCATAACTATTCGAGCCCTAATAATGACTCATCCGTTTCTATTAAAAAAATGTTTTTTAACAAATTCAATTGCGAAAATAGTATAAGTAGTTTTTCTGGAATTCCTCGGTTACTTTATTGAAATTCAGATCATTTTTCAACGAAATCATATGCCTCTCCTCAAAAACTTTGGCACCAAAGCTGAGAAATGCATTCAGTATCGAAATAAAAGATGTATGTATTTTGACGTTTGAAAGAATTCGATTACTTAGCTCGACGTAAAAAATTTGTACAATTTTTGTAGCTCTTCACATACATTAACTCTCTTGTCCGTTCCCTGAGTCACATCATGATAGTGCCCATTTTGAATAAAACCCCGAATTATTTCGTAAGAAAATGCTGTGACTTCAATCCGAAGTGGATAAATATAACAGATCTTATGGTAAAATCATATAATGATTCTTCCCATTTGAAATACAATGTAATGTAAATTGGAAAAATGTAATTGTTACGAACATACATTTTCGTGCAAGAAAATTATAATATATGAGAAAAGTATTAAATTTAGGGGCACCGTATCATCCACATTTTTGAAAGTTGATTCGTATTCAAAATGATACGAATGTATCCAAAGTGGCAGCACTGCTACTTAGAGCAAGTGAGGGCTGCTTCCTCAATTCACAAACGACTTCCGCTCTTACCAGAAAGAAAATAAATCCAGTGAAAGACTTTCGATCGTCACAACTGCCAGCCCAATCAGCATAAGCGGAACCAAATAGCCTTTCACCAGTTTTTCTAAAAGTATTATAAGTTTTAATGTATAAGTATATAAGTTTTTCTAAAAGTGAATTGTCTTATTTAAGTATTTTAATGTATGTAATGTTGCTTTCAAGTGTTTCATCCGTGATGAATTGGGCCAGTTTTCTAATGGAATGAGCAATATCTGACCAGGTTGAAATAGCAAGCTACGTTAATGAGCCGATTAATGACTGATAAAGCTTCTGATCCGCTTTAACACATGCAGAGCAATCCATACATTTGCTCATTTTAAATCCAGGGTCAAACGGGGTACTACATTTCCTCGCCTTTTGCATTTTGAATGAATCAAGTAGATTTAAATTAAATTGTTTCTGAGAAATGGTTATAGTATCGCTGTGTCTCAAACTACATTCCTACGAAATAATCTATTGGCCCTTTATCTACTGCATTAAATTCTAATCCAATTCGCTGTTTGATTCGGTTTAGGTTATGTTCATTTCGGTTTAGGTCATGTTCATAAACGCAAGGCTCTGCATTGCATCGAATGAATCCAATATTATTCAAAACTAGATCTAATTTTTCAATCCACTATTTCCAGACTGTTTTAACTCATACAGTGTGTTATTCAATTTGCACACTTTCGAAGTATTGGCAGAATCAAAACAATACTCAGTTTTTTCCATGTATAAAACGACGCCTAGCTCTCCATTTAATTATGCTGATGTCACATCCAGTTGAAGTAAGAATAAATTGAATTCTACCGGTAGCGCAGTGATTAATCTAATCGTCGAGTATCTCTCAATTGAGGAAAATGTTTCTCCGTAGTCTACTCAAAATTTTTGTCTGCAACCTTTTGGTACTAGCCGGGCTTTATAGTGTTCATCTTTATCATGTTTCATATTGAAAATCCACTTCGAAGTAGTAGCTCGTCAATTTTTTTATAAATCCACCAGTTGCCATGTATCATTGGATATCAGTGATTTGTACTCATTTCCCATCGAGGCAATCCATTTGTCGGCATTCGGCCGACGTAATGCTTCACCTGTTGGTGAGTTTTTCGCATGACAGCTGTCATTCGTATAGCTAGATGGAGCTATTATTTTTCTGCTTGATTTGAAAACCATGACTTCATTCACACATCAGAGTCATCAATACTATCCTCTCTCAAATGATTGCTGCCCTCATAAATATCATCTGAAGTCACGGTGCTTTCTTCAGCTATGTTTTTGTTCGTTATGTTGAGCTTTTTATCCAAACTATCAATTTCATAGCTCACTAGAGATTCCATTCTAATTTTCTTCAATTTTAGTTATTATTTTGCTCTTTTCATTATCTGCTACGATTTCCATTAAATTAGCTGGTGCTCTCAGCTCAGAACTCTCACTTGACCCGAAGAACTTAACGTCTCGACTTTTATAAATATTTCGGGATTTAGGTTCGTATAAATTGTAGCCTTGAGATTCGCACGAATATCTTACCATAAAGCATTCAATTCCCTTTGCGTAGAATTTAGACCTACTCAGTCGATTATCTAACATCAGCACTTTGGACCCAAAACTGCGAAAGTACATCACAACGGCTCCAAGCTTCTTAAGGCGTAATTTTGTTCCCTATTTTAGTTGGGGACCTGAGACTTATATAAATCACGGTAATCACTGCTTCGCCCCAAATTAATTCCGGTAGATTCGAATCTAGCAACATTGATCTTGCCATTTCTACAATAGTTCTGTTGGCACTCTGGGGCTTATATTCTATCTCTCGTTTATGTTTAATGCCTTTTTTTTAAAGTCTTGAAAATCTTTACTTAAACATTTTCTGCCGTTATCACTCCTTAAAATATTCATTCTATTTTATGCTTCGTTTTTAACCTTAGTTTTAACATTTTGGGAAGCTTTGGAAGGCTTCATCCTTTGTTTTGAGAAAATAAACAAACATTTTCCGCGAGAAATCATCAACAAATATAGCAAAACATTTTGCACCACCAAGAGACATGGTTCCCATTACGCCGCAAATGTCTGCATGAATTGACTCTAGTTGTCTTTTACTACGATATTCCGATTTCGAAATCGGTAACTACACTACTACACTAGCATCATCTGAAAAATTTTGATTTCATTATTTTGGCTAACTTCTCTATCGGAATCACGAATTTCTACATATTCGCGAGGAAAATCCATACTGTATGATGATTCTCTCACATTGCTCACTGACAGGAGGTTAAATTGAAATTGTAACACTTGAAGAACGATACGTAAAAGTATGATGGTGCTTTCAGTTTCTAGTTTTATTTTACCAATATCTTGTGACATAATGATATGATCACCAGCTAACTCAGTTTTCTCTTCATGAGGATCTAATGCTTGGAACATTTCTCTGCGACAAAACATATTACTAGTTGTTACACTTTATGAAAATATGAGCTATGAGTTGTATTTAGTAACGCAAGAGACGTAGCTTGCATGTCGAGATCGGCACGATGTTGCTAGATATCCCTTTTTGTGACATACATATATTGCATTTGCCGCGATAATTGTTGCTATGTTGCTGCATCGGTTTTCGATCATCGTTATGTGATAATTTGGATTTCTGATCTTTAGAGAAAAAGGGAATTTTAAACAATTTATCATCAACGGGATCTTTCCCGTCACGCCTTCTAGAAGCTTGTTTTTCAATGTATCAGTGTAAAGCAGTTCGTCTCGAGTTTTATTTGCCACTATAAAATGTTCAACAAATTTTGACAAACTCGATAAAATTATGCAATTTTTCATTTAAATTCATATCGTTTTCTCGCAATTTTTCTCATAGTTCAAAAACATGGTTTAAATGACTTACCATGGAAGAATTTTCAGGCGTTTTAAAATTTATCGACTTCTTTAATAGAAATACTATATATATATATATATATATATATATATATATATATATATATATATATATATATATATATATATATATATATATATATATATATATATCTATATCTATATACATATATATGAATATATATATATATATATATATATATATATATATATGAATATATATATATATATATATATATATATATATATGAATATATATATATATATATATATATATATATATATATATATATGTATATATATATATATATATATATATATATATATATATATATATATATATATATTCATATATATATATATATATATATATATATATATATATATATATATATATATATATATATATATATATATATATATATATATATATGAATATATATATATATATATATATATATATATATATATATATATATATATATATATATATATATATATATATATATATATATATATATATATATATGAATATATATA
This sequence comes from Nemotelus pantherinus, assembly GCA_963978885.1. Classification (NCBI taxonomy): domain Eukaryota; kingdom Metazoa; phylum Arthropoda; class Insecta; order Diptera; family Stratiomyidae; genus Nemotelus; species Nemotelus pantherinus. Next base: position 142,745,582 of record OZ022263.1, read on the forward strand.
TATATATATATATATATATATATATATATATATATATATATATATATATATATATATATATGAATATATATATATATATATATATATGAATATATATATATATATATATATATATATATATATATATATATATATATATATATATATATATATATATATATATATATATATGTATATATATATATATACATATATATGTATATATATATATATATATATATATATATATATATATATATATATATATATATATATATACATATATATGAATATATATATATATATATATATATATATATATATATATATATATATATATATATATATACATATATATGAATATATATATATATATATATATATATATATATATATATATATATATATATATATATACATATATATGAATATATATATATATATATATATATATATATATATATATATATATACATATATGAATATATATATATATATATATATATATATATATATATATATATATATATATATATATATATATATATATACATATATATAAATATATAGGGTAAGTTTCCCGGTTGTGGCCACCCCATGTTAATTTTCGATATAGGGCAGATACAGTCGATATGACAATTGTCGTTGGTGCGCGATGCCAACACCATGTTTTTTGTCGATATCTACCGTGAAAAGACTCATACGTGAAGTAGCTACGGTCGGTAAAATTTTCTTGTGTGTTCCTGTCAACGTTGATGTAACTTCGTGAGCGTTGAAAGTGTGATGAATTATAGTGATTGACTTCAAAAAGGTGAATGCAATATATTTTTGGGAAGAGAAAACATTATATTTTGTGATTATGTTTCGGTTTGATCCAATTGTTTGCTCCAATTGTTTATAAATTTGCTGAGCATTTTTAGACAGCCCGGCTTCTCCCGGTTGTGGCCACCAAAATTTGGCCGGTTGTAGCCACCTACTTTTTCATCGCTTAAAGGGCGTATTTGGCGAATACACTGTTAAATATCATTGTTTATGTTAACAAAACTACATCGAGAAGTAGCCTATCGATTTTGGATTCCGTAGGTCCTCTACAGAGAGCTCCACCACGGAAACCTTCCAACCGTGGCCGAAAACATATGCGAACCCACTTCGCCGCCAGTCCTCGCTGAATTGAAGGTAAAAGCCACGAAGCGAGCAGTCAAGCAGGAAGCTAAGAAAAATAAGCCGAAACGAGGAAAGAGAACCGCTAAGCAAGGAGCTACAGCAAGGCCAGTCAAACCGGCGGCTAAACTAACCCATGCAAAAAAAACTCGATCAGCATCACCTAATGAAAAGGAGGAGGATCGTGATTTTTGCATGATTTGCATGAAGCTGTTGCCAATTCGATTAACCGCCAACAACTCTATCAAATGCAACACGTGCCAACGACCGGTTCATTTGAAGTGCGCTAACATTCAAACCGGCTATTACACTTGAGAATATTGTGAAACCAATGGGGACGACGATTAATTCCGTTTTAATTTCTTGTCATTTTCAGATTCATTGATTTTTTTTCTGAAGGGTTTTTTGCAACTTCTTCTTTCTCTTTTTTCAACTAGGAGCTACGAAATTCTATAAAATTCTATTTTCTAAACATCGAGTAGCGTTTTATTTAATATTTTTCAATTTTAAGGACATTTTCCAGGGGTGGCTACAACTGCGTAAAAAAAATTTGATGGTCAAAAAAGACAAAGTTTTTACAGTTGAATAACAACTTTGTTTTTTGACAAATTCAAATTTTATGCTTCTATAAGTCGTTACCTAAGACCTCGAGCTTTCCATAGATATATATATGTCTGCAGAAATAAGATTTGATCAAAAGTTATGGTTGGAAAACGAAACTATGGCCCCAACCGGGAAACTGACTCTATATATATATATATATGTATATATATATATATATATATATTTATATATATATATATATATATATATATATATATATATATATATATATATATATATATATATATATATATATATATTTATAAATATATATATATATATATATATATATATATATATATATATATATATATATATATATATTTATATATTTATATATATATATATATATATATATATATATTTATAAATATATATATATATATATATATATATATATATATATATATATATATATATATATATATATATATATATATATTTATATATATATATATATATATATATATACATATATATATATATATATATATATATATATATATATATATATATATATATATATATATATATATATATATATATATATATATATATATATATATATATGAATTTGCCGTTACAAAAAAGTCGAAACTTAGTTGTGCCGACGACAAATTGTATGAACAACAAAGTGAACACTTAGTTGTCCTGGGTATACTACAAAAAAAGTCAAAACTTGATTTGCACTGAACTTCTGAACGATATCATCAGTTCTGACTTTATTTTCAATCACAGCCTTCTTTTATAATACATAAAATGCTTACATTATTAAATTTGCAATATTACAGAAATTTAGATACATTTTGTTGACATAGCAAAGTGGTCGATTTTACTCAGATACAATTTTACCAAGTTGATTGACTTCAGAGTGCTGAGTTTACAAAATTTCCGCGTTAGCATAATACAATTAATTGAACTTTAAAACTTGGGACCGATCGGCAAGATATCATATGATATAAATGCTGTATTAGCAATACAGACAAGAAATTACATGCACGTGATATGAATTTGTTGTACAGATATTTTGTATCTACATTTAAATTGCATGTACGTATGCAAACATATATTTGGGAAATAAACGAATTGGTAAGTATAATATGTACGTATCGGTGTAGATATTTAAGTGGATATACAGCATGAGTTTAGGCAAGTATGTACGTAGATATTTTATAACATTCCGCCCACCAAGAACAAGCGTTCTTAAGTTGCACATTCTGATGACTCCGGTAGCTGGACTTGGGGCTCTGATGTGTGCTTCTAGTTGACCTTTCTTGGCTGATTCGGTTGTATGATTTGCAGGGTCTGGGACCGGTTACATCTGGTTTACAAATCTATAAAACTGTTGCTCGAGTTTCGAATTTGTTTCGTTCATGGTGTGCAATACCTTTAACAATAATTTTCCTTGCTGTTGGGTAGTCCGAATTATTTGTTTCTGGTTAGAAGATAAATTTTCAATGTCCTTGTAAGCCTCGTCATTAACGCCGAAGAGAGACGTAAGCACTGTTCCAAGTATTCCTCGTTTAGATCTTCTATTGATAAATTTTAACGTTTGCATTTTGTGTTGAACTTCGTTAATCGATTCGGCAAGATGTGAACGCAATCCTAAGCAATGCACTTCACTGGTCAAAGCTGCTTGATCTTTGCACAATTTTGTCATCCCGTCATTTACAAAGTCAAGTTTTTCCTTATCTCGGCCAACCTGATTCCAAGAGCTTTGCAGGTCTATTCTTAAAGTCCCATGTTGCATTTGAGCAAGACCAATCTGCTCGATATATAGACCACTTGAAACCTTGGCAGTTGAAATTCTGCACATTGCTGACGGAGTGTAGCAAAATAGGACACATAAAGCATAAAAAATCGACGAAAACTTCACTCCTCTGGCATGCCTGGGTTGTATTCCGTTGGCTGGGGCTTGATCGTTTGGTGGCTCTTGACTAGTTGTTGAACCAATAGCTGTCTGTTTCTCTTCTGTTGTCTCTTCTGCTTCTAGAATAGGTAGCGCGCATAGCTTTGTTATGGGTCTTTTCATTAAAGAACCATTCATCTTTACTGTAACTACTCGAACCAAGTTGTCTTCTCCGGGATGTACATGAAAAATGCGTGCACGAGGCTATTTTGTAGGTGGAAGGTTCTCATTTTTTATCAGCACTAATTGGCCTTTGTTAAAATTTTGTTGCACCGTTAGCCATTTTGGTCGTACTTGTAGTCTTTGCAGATACTCTGCTTGCCACCGTTTCCAAAAATTGTGAATTATAGTACGAAGCATTTCCCACTTCCGATGTAGATTCTGCTCGCATGGTTCAGGTTCAGGTACAGCAAACATTGATCGTCCGATAATGAAGTGTCCTGGTGTCAATGGTTCCATGTCTTTAGGATCATTGCTTAGCGGAGTGAGTGGTCGACTGTTTAGACAAGCTTCGATTTGAGCTAAAATCGTATACATTTCTTCAACGTTCAATATATGCTCTCCAATGGCTTTGACTATATGTCGTTTTACGGACTTTACTCCTGCCTCCCAGAGGCCTTGCAGAGGCCTCCAAAGTGTGGACTGCTAGGAGGTATAAAGTTCCAGATAATTTGATCGCTAGCTAAAAGTGCTTGAACCTCGCTTGTCATCTTGTTGAAATTTTGTTTCAATTCTCTGTCCGCTCCTACAAAGTTCGTTCCATTATCAGTGAAAAGTTGGTTGCACTTTCCTCGCCTCGCTGTGAATCTTTTGATTGCTGCAATGCAAGCTTTAGACGTTAGGTCACTCACGAGCTCAAGATGCATGGCTTTGGTCGCAAGGCATATGAAAATAGCCAAATATGCTTTTATATTTTTTGCTTCCCGTCCGCTTGACCATTTTACTCGTACTGGACCAGCAAAGTCTAGCCCAGTATTGAAAAATGCATGACTAGGTGTTACGCGTTCATGTGGTAGTGTTCCCATAAGTTGAGTTCGGGTTTTTGCGGCTGTTTTGAAGCAGGGTATACATTTGTGAATTATTGACTTGACCAGATTTTGCATATTTATAATACAGTATTCGAGTCGAATTGTTGTCATCGTTAGCTGTAATCCTCCATGCAGAGTGTTAGTATGAACGTCTTGCACAATCAATCTTGCTAAGTGGCAATGTGGATGGATCATCACGGGGTGTTTTGAGGACTGCTTCAATTTTGATTTTTGAAGTCTTCCGCCCACCCTGATCATTCCCTCTGTGTCCAGGTAGGGATTCAATTGCAGCCAATTTGATTTCTTTGGAAGCGTTTTTTGTTGCGTCAGGCACTTAATTTCTTCCGAAAAATATTTTCTCTGCGACAGCTTAATGCAAATTATTTTTGCCTTGCGGATTTCATCGACAGTCAAGAATTTTTTGTCTTGCCTTTGAATAACTCTTCTGCATCGAGCTACAACATTCAGAAGTCGTTGGAGAGATGAAAATCTCTGAATATAATAATCTTCATTGTCATCGCTATTCGTTGTGGTAAGTAACCGGGATCCAATGGGGTTGCTTGAGTCTTTTGTGCTGCTTGGTGGAGCATTATACTCCTCCATGTCAGGATCGTCTTCCGGCATACATATTAGGATATTTGCCTCTCGCGGTAACGCTTGGTCTCCTGTTTTCTCGCGATGCATGGTAAAGTTGATATGGTGTGCCCGAATTCTCACAGCACCGTTCCACCAAATGTCATGATTTTCCAATTGTGATTGTGTAATGCCTCTTGTTGCACAATCTGCAGGATTATCTGCCGAGTTTATGTGATGCCATTGTTTTACATTTGAAGACGCTTGTATTTGGCTCACCCTATTGGCAACGTACGTTTCCCACTGTGATGGATGTTTATTTATCCATGCCAGCACGTCTGTCGAATCAGTCCAAAAGTGTATGCGAGTATCATTACTAGGCTTGATTGCTGTTCTGACCTGATTCATCAGTTTCGTTAGTAGTACTGCGCTAGAAAGTTCCAGGCGTGGTATTGTTTGGATTTGCACTGGAGCCACTTTGGTTTTTGCAATGAGTAAACGAACTATAGGTTGTTCATTTTTTGTGCAGACCCTTACATACACTGCTGCTGCCATTGCTTGTTTAGATGCATCACAAAATCCATGCAACTCGATATTCTCAAGAGGTTTGTTGCCCACCCAGCGAGGGATTCTTATGTTTTGCAGATTACGCATGGAGTTTTTGTAGCTTATCCATTCGGACTGGATTGTATTAGGTAACCTGTCATCCCAATCCAATTTTTCCATCCACAGCTTTTGTATCATAATTTTTCCCGTAATTATAACTGGCTGTATCCAGCCGAGTGGGTCAAATAGTTTGGACACTTGAGATACAATTAATCTTTTAGTAACCGTGTCCTTTTGGCACATGTCTTCTGTAAAAGAAAACCTAAAATCATCTTGTGATGGATTCCAGTGGAGGCCAAGTGTTTTTGTTGTTTCTGGCGTATGAAATTGAACCAACGCTTGTCCATGATTCAACGAATGTCCCATGTGTTCCCGAACTAATTTACTACTGGAATTCAATTTTCGCAGCTGAAATCCACCGGTTGCTAGTAGCTTCGAAAGCCTTTCTTACAATTCAATTGCTTCAAGCTCTGAATAGGTTCCTGTTATTAAGTCGTCCACATAAAAATCATTACGTAGGTACTTAACAGCATCGGGAAATCTTGCCTGCTTATCGTCTGCCAATCGATGAAGAGTGTGAATTGCTTGAAATGGCGCACTCGCTGTTCCGAAGGTTACCGTTTTTAACCTATAATGGCGAATTATATACTTTTTGGTTGGTCTCCACACGATTCGTTGATAGTCTCTATCCTTCGGATGCACAACGATTTGTCTATACATATTTTCGATATCGGCTATAATAGCCACTGGATATAATCTCCACCGCAGTAGTATGTCAGCAAGTTTATCTTGAATGGTTGGCCCTACCAACAGCAGATCATTCAGCGAATGCCCGGATGCAGTTTTTGCTGATGCGTTGAATACAACACGTACCTTGGTTGAGGAACTGGAATCTTTCACCACACAATGGTGTGGCATATAGTAGCCTGGACCTTCTCTTGATGGTGAGATTTCTTCCATTTGATTTAAATCGAGGTATTCCTGTAAGCACTTGTTATATTCCTCATACAGCTGATCATTCTGCAGAAGTCTGTGCTCCATCGCTCCATATTTAACAATTGCCTCCTTTTCGTTTCGGCGGGATTGTTCTTAAATGGTAGTCGCACCATGTAACTACCATATTCGCCTCTTGTAGTGTAACGATTATAATGTTCCTCAGCTTGCTCTTCTTCTGGTGTTAAGATTTGACGGTCATTGCAATCTTCTTGCTCCCAAAACATTGTCAGTATGTTGTTTAACTCGGTGGTGCTAACTAGACTCACTGTGTACCCATCTTCTGCGTTTGAACTAACTATTGGCCCAGAGAGTATCCAACCTAGCTTCGTCTGCTGGTATGTTGGTTTTCCTTGCATCAGCCCAGTTTCCAGAAGAGTCCCATACAGGTCTGCTCCAATTAACATGTCAATCGTGCCAGCTTCGTTGAAATGGGGATCAGCAAGGTCTTTTTTCCCAATCTTTAATTTTTGGCTAACCGCAATCGTTCTGGCCGGTATTAACCTCGTGATTTATTTATTTATTTATTTATTTATTTATTTACATATTCAACAGATAAAAAAATCCAATAACTGAATATAGAAACATATAATATATACAAAGAATCTACTAATGAATGAATGTAAAATAGAGAGCACAAAATAATAATAATAAAACGATCAAATATCATAAACAAAGTAAAGGTGAAAATGAATAAATTCAAAATTAAGAACAAATTCAAAATTAAGAACTACAATGAAAAAGAGAGAAAAAAAAGTGTAAGCATATATATAGAACAAACAGAATATCGAAATAAGAAAATCAAAATTAAAATTCATGTATCTTATGAGCAAGGAAAAAAGATAAAAACGTATTAAATAGAAAAAGTAACGACTTTATCCTTTAAAATAGTTTTGAAACGTGACAAGGTCGGTGGCAGAGAACCTAGCCCGAGTGCATTATGCTGCCTAGGTATGCGCAAAAGCGGTGAAAAGTAGTACGTGTCAGTCCGCGCAAAAGGAACGTTAAACGTTAACGTGGATCTATTTGACCGATCCGTAACACGAACGGAAACCTGGTTGCAGAGGTCAGATGGGACAAGTTGATGGTGCAGTTTGAACAAAAGGCATTCATCGAGAAAAAGTCTGCGAGATTTCAGGGATGGTATTTGCAGCATGGCAAGTCTCGCACTATACCCACGGTAATCAAAATTGAATTTGTAAAGAAGAGAGCGGGTGAACCTGCGTTGTACAGATTCAACCGCATCAATCAAATATTGAAAATGTGGACACCAAATTTGACAACAGTATTCGAGAATACTGCGGACAAAGGAGACAAACAAGTGTACACAAGTAGAGATATCGGTAAAATATTTAGATGATCTCAGTATAAAACCCGAAAGTCTGGACGCTTTGGAGGTTATGTGCAAGATATGTTTATCAAATAATAGTTTAGAGTCAAAAATTACCCCGAGGTCTTTAAAATTTAAAACGACTTCGAGAGAGGCTCCAGAAACGTAGTAAGAAAATACTAGTGGGTAAGTTTTACGCGTGAATGACATTTGGCAACATTTTAAAACATTCAAAGTAAGATGATTTGCATTACACCAGTTGATAAGAGTGAGCAGGTCATTCTGAAGCTGTAAGCAATCTTCGAATGTATCGATTACTCTGAATATTTTTAGATCGTCTGCGTATAGAAGAGAAAAAGAGTTTAGCAGGCCCGGGAGATCATTAATGAAAATTAAGAATAATAAGAGGCCAAGGATCGAACCCTGTGGAACACCTGAGGAGGGATAGAAGGGAGTGGACGAACAGGAGTTCACCGGAACAACACAAGTACGCTCATGAATGTAAGTAGAAAACCAGGAAAGCAGCGGACCATGAAAACCATATTTCTTTAATTTCAACAGAAGAAGCTCATGGTTGACAGAGTCAAACGCCTTGGAGAAATCTGTGTAAAGAACATCCACCTGTCTTTGCTGATCAATGGCGGAGGCAACAGTATTGGCGAACGATAGCAAATTAGTAACAGTAGATTTGCCTTTAACAAATCCATGTTGCTCGGTGGCGAGGAGAGGCACAAATAGAGGATATACTCTGTTGTAGACAACTCTTTCTAGTAGTTTACTGAAGCAAGGCAAAAGCGATATAGGGCGGTAATTCGAGATGCAAGCGGGGTCACCGGTTTTAAGTATAGGGAAAATATTGGCAGATTTCCATAAGAAAGGAAAAACTCCAGTTGCGATGCTGAGGTTAAATATTATCGACAAGGGTACACAAAGTGAAGAAGATAGTGACTTGACTAGTATGTTTGGAATACCGTCAGAGCCACAACTAGAGCTAGAATCGAGACAACTCATTAAGTTCTCAACTTCTAAAGGGTTTGTATGGAAAGAAGAGAGCGCTTTCAGGCTATCACGATACGACGAAGGAGTTGAAAAAGAAACATGTGGAGGAGAAAGAGAGTTTTGCGGGGTTGAAAACGACGAAAAAAAACGAGCGAAGAGCTCACAGGTCTTTCATTCATTCATTCATTTATTAAAGTCGTCTAATGCAGACTATACACATACAATAAAAATTAATTATTCTTATACAGAATTCGTTTAAGTGATGCTGTAGATAAATGAAAATCAAATTTATAATAAGCTTCGTTAAAGCATCTACTTATTGCAGTGACTGGTTCATTGCAACCATAATTGGTCCGATGTTGAGGGATCGACAAAAAGTTAACACGCCTGACACGTTTGTTATTAGTATTAAAATTAAGTTGGCTTAATAAGTAGTTTGAGTCAACGGTGCCATCCAAAATTTTCGCGACAAATAAGATTTTGGAATTTTGACGTCGAGAGTCCAAGGTATCCATTCGTAAAAGATTTAAGCGGTCTTGATAAGGAGGTAGATGTAAAGGGTCATACCACGGAAGACCGCGGAGGCAGAAACGTAAGAACCTCTTTTGAATTGACTCAATTTGGTCTATGTAGACTTTTTGATATGGTGCCCATACAATACTTGCATATTCGACAATAGGTCTGACTAAGCTGCAAAAGAGGGTCTTAGTTAGAAAAATGTCGTTGAATTCCTTCGAACGTCTTCTGACAAAACCTAAGGCATTGCTAGCTTTCACAACAATTGAATCGATGTGATCGTCAAATGTGAAGGATTGATTCAGCAATACTCCTAAATCGAGTACTTTCGCTGATCTATTTAAAGATGTACTCAAAAGTGAGTATTCATAGATTACAGGATTATTTTTGCGTGTGTAAGATATAACCGTACACTTGTCAGGATTAATTAGGAGATTGTTATTGGAACACCAGTTGGCAAATCTGTTTAGATCCTGCTGCAAATCATAGCAATCGTTAAGGTTTCTCACAACTTTGAAAATTTTAGCGTCATCGGCATAAAGAAGAACAGAAGATGACTGTAGAATGGAACCTACGTCATTAATAAATAAGGCGAACAGTAAAGGGCCTAGATGACTACCTTGTGGAACACCAGATGTGGTTCTAATTTCAGATGACAAGGCACCGCGAAAGGATACACGTTGGGTTCGATTCGTCAAGTAAGAGTCAACCCAATTTAAAAACAAGTAAGGGAATTGAAAGGAATGAAGCTTAGCTAAAAGAATAGAGTGATCAAGCTTATCAAAGGCTTTCGTCAAGTCTGTGTAGGCGCAGTCAGTTTGGAGCCCAGCTTCAATTGAGTTGGTTATTTGGTGAGAAAATTCAAGCAGGTTGGTTGTGGTTGAACGACCTTTCACGAAACCATGCTGATACGGAGCCATAATTGATTTGCAATGAAAGGCTACAACATTTGTGACTATGGCTTCAAAAAGTTTTGCGACACAGGGAAGTTTTGCAATAGGTCTATAGTTGCAAGCGTGATTACGACTCCCTTTCTTGAATATGGGAGTGACGGTGGAGTATTTCCACAAATGAGGAAAGATGCCTGTTTTTAAGGATGTATTGAAAATATAAGACAGCACAGGTAGTAGTGACGACACACAATATTTCAAGACCAAGTTAGGTATGCCATCTGGGCTAGGTGTTATATTATTGTCAAGTTTATTAATTATTAAATTGTGATAATAGTGTCCTCGTCAATTTTTAAATCCTTCATCTCCAAAGAAGAAACTGTTGAGTTCGTCAAGTAGGGTGAAAAGTGTCTGGAGTTTGGAAAGTCCGTACGATAAGCTTTACGGAAAACGGAAGCAAATAAATTACTAATATCAAAGGGATCATCAAAATAAGAGTCGTCAGATTTAAATGTGAGTGGATACCCATCGTTATAAGTCTTAGAATTAACAAAATTCCAAAATCTCTTAGGGTGAGCTTGAAAATTAAATCTTAGCTGTTGCGTATGTCTATGATATGCAAATGCAGCTTCTTTATGATGCAGATCTCGTAATGTGGAAAAACGTTGATAGTCAAGTTCTGAGCGAGTCAGGCGAAACTTTTTCCAGGCTTTGTTTTTAGAATTTTTCAAATGGCAAAGCTGTGGAGACATCCAAGGAAAACGAACCTTGCTTTTAGTGAAGGTAGTTGGCACGCACCGTAAAAAACAGCTAAACAACCGAATGTGGAAATAGAACGTAGCTTTATCAGGATTAGTTTCCTGCAACACGGAGGACCAATCATAGTTAGCAAGCAAGTCACGTATTTGATCGACATTAGCTCGTCTAAAATTAAATTTAAGTTCAGATGTGCTCGATGATAAGTAATTACTAGACTTTGGCTCGAAAATAATGTTGAGTGCACAATGATGCGCGGTTTCGTCGATGAGAGATGATGTGAGGGGTTTCACCACAGTAGAAGAGGCATCAGTCGAAAAAATCAGGTCCAGCATTTTTCCATTTGCGTTCCGAATGCAATTGGCTTGAAACAAACCAAGTGATATAAATTCGTTTGCAATGTTGATGTCGTGTTGTCCGCCAATAGAAGTAGAGCTCGGAACTTCGAAAGTGCCGTCCGCTGAAGGGCACCAGTTTATTCTAGGTAGGTTGAAATCACCCATTAAGACGACGTCGTCGTTATTGTCCGCAAGGTCGCATATGAGCTGCATAATATGTATAAGCGAAGCATAAACATCATACGAAGAATTTGGTGGCGTGTAGTTGACACCAAAAAATATTTTCTTTGACGTCAGTTGGACTTGGGCACAAATAAATTCATTATTTGTATGCGGTATTTCAATTAGAAATACTTTGAATTTTTTGTGAAACGCCAGAAGAACACCACCTCCGACAGGAGCGTCAGTAAGATCTCCATGTCTATCCCGGCGGAAAATAGTATACTCCGAATTAAAAATTTCAGCATTGTGAATATTTGCACAAAGCCACGTTTCGGTGATCGCAATGACATCAAAAGCTTCAGAGTTCGACAGCTCATAGAACATATTAAGTTTAGATCGCATTCCACTTACGTTGGTGTAAAGTGCTGAGATGAGTTCGTCCCGTTTTTTTTTTGCAGCACTTGATTTATTTATTCGTTTGTTGACGAATTCATGCACAATAGAGTTCGGCGGCCAGAAATTGCTATTTACAATGGAATCAAAGCAACAATCCGGTGCTATAATTTTAAATGATGATACGCGATGCCGATTCCCTATCTTAATAACTGATACACAGTCCTTAAGGATGAAGGATTTCAGTTGTGGCAGCAGAATTTTCGTGAAGAAACATGCTTTGAGGGATAACGGGGGATTTTTTCAGAGAGTGAATGAATGACCAGAAGGGTTTAGAATTGTTGGAACAGATCGAAGCCTCAACTCTGGCAACGTAGGCACACATGGCTTCTTTAACGATCTTTTTGGCATGAGAGCGTCGTTTTTTGAATTCAAGAAGATCAACAAGCAGAGAAGAACGTCTGTATTTGTTACGTGCAACATCCTTTGCCCTAAGGGCGGCGGCAACTTCAGTGGTAAACCATGGAGCATCATTAGGCCTTCTGGAACGACAAGTGGGAGTAAAGCGATGAATGAGGTTTGTAAGGAAGACGTAAAGTCTATGAAGAGCCTCGTCAACGTCTAAACAGCGAAGAAATGCGTACCAATTAACATGGTTGATTTCGTTCGCCATTCCGGCGAAGTTGGCTTTAAAGAAATTGAACCGGGAATAGCAAGGGACTTTAGATCTAGAGGGAAAATTTAAAGAAAGTTCTAAAAGTAAAGGAGGGTGATGGGGATCGGGAGGGACATACGGTAAAACAGCGGAATCTAAGTAAACGGAAGACATTGGAAGATTAGAAAAGATAAGATCTAGTATTTTTCTATTCGTATTAGGTAACGAGTTTAATTGAGAAAGGGAGAATAAAGAAATGAAAGAAGACAGGATTAAGGAAAGATTATTACTAGAAGTAATGGTTGAAAAGGAGGTGTCCCACTCGATTGAGGGCATATTGAAATCACCACATACCATTAAGTGGTCGGATGGAAAACGACATAGAAGATAGGATGATAGCTCAGAAAAGAAAAGTTCGTAAAGTGAAGAAGGGCTATTACAGGGGATATAGATTGAAGCAACCAATAACAATGAAGTAGGAGCTAAAGAAACACGCACTAAAATATATTCCACTGAGGTAGAAGTAGTAAAATCGCTGCAAACGGAACAAGCGAGAGATTCGTGAATGCCAACGAGAACCCCTCCACCATCAGACTTCATCAAAAATATCCTCGTTCAACCAGGTTTCCGTAAGGCATATGATATCATGAGCTGATAAAGTAGAAGAAAGACTTACTTTATAGGACTTGGTCCTCAAGCCACGGACGTTTTGGTAGTAAAGCTTTAAGGAACGGTTTACGTTTATGTTTGTCTCTTTTTTCCTGCTCTGGACCGAAAATTTTCACGCGAAATCTTAGTAAACTCCTTTACGAAGACTCCAGGTGGCCAGAAGTCGTACTTAAGTAACTCATTGATGCCAGAAGAAACCGTGATGCAGAAAGAAGCAATGGTCTGATCTTGAAGATTATCCGCGGTAAGTTTTCTGCACAGCAGTAGCGGAGGCGCGTATCCGAGTTTAGCGGCCACGTACTTCTTGATGGATTCGGCAGAAGTACGATATGCTAGCCGTGAAATAAAAACATTCAGTGGAGGACTAACAACTTCTATGTCCGGGAGTATTTGAGAAGCAGTTGCAGAGGTGGATAGATGTTGTATAGTTGAGTTGCTATCCTGCGGTGAAGAGGGTGCGATATGCACCGTCGGTAGTGTTTGAGAAGAAGTTGCAGAGGCGGATAGATGTTGAATAGTTGAGTTTCTATCCTGCGGTGAAGAGGGTGCAATTTGCATCGTCTGGATCGAAGACAATGGAGAGATCGAAGGTATCAGCAGCTGTTGATGACTACATGGTGAGTGTTGAGGGACCCGTTTCAACGCTTTAGCTACAGCTTGAGCCTGCGAACGAGTACGTACAGCTGTAGGAGATCCAGGTGGGTTTGTCGTAATGCAATCCTCATTCAATGTTGCGTGTGATGACACAGTGGGCTGCTCAATGTCAGCAATACGGACCAGCTCGTCGACCTCCTTGCTAGTGTAGCGAAAATCGTCCGTTAGTTTCGCAAGTGCGTTAGAAAGAGTATCGATGGCGGTCTTCGCTGAACGTAGACGAGAAGCGTAGGACACCATTGAGTGTTTCCTACATTTGTCGCAAAATCAGTAAGCGCCCGTATCACGTTGCAAGATCACATCCGTGCATTTACTCGGAAGGGAGACGCATTTAGAATGAAAAGTTAACGCGCAAAAACCAGCACAAGTGATCATAGGCGAAGTGTGTTTTTTGTCCAAACATTCAGTAGCATCGCAATGAAACATTGTACAAATGTTCGTACTAAGTTCAGGGTGCACAGGCTTCCAAATGACAAGATGTCAAAAATGACACAAATGTATTAAGTATAAAGCAGAGACGCACTCCCGAGTACTAATAAATACAACAATAAAGCACAAATGGCGACGCGCTATGTTCAAGGTGCACACACTTCTAAGCGTCAAAACGTCAAAAATGTCAAAAATGTATCCAAAGGAAAGCCGAGACACACTTCCGTAGAAAAGTTGATGACAGCACGCAAAGCACAAGGCGAAAAGCGGTAAAAATGCAAAGTTTAAGAACTCGACGTAAGAAGTCCAAGTACAGCGCCAATTAACACACAAAAGCACTAGACGGCGGCGCGTAGGAGAATCACGAATAGCGTTCGAAATTAAGTGTGACGAGAAAATCGACTGGCGGAAAGAGTAAATCAAAATAAACTTGGAGCTCACGACAGATAGCAGTGTACGGTTCAAAGTTCAAACTGAATGATTTGACCTGATATGATCATCATATCTGCCACAATGAATTTATTGTTCCATTTCTCTTTCAGCTCAATTGTCATCCTGCCTCTTGGTCTAATTGTAGAGTCACCGAGGCCGTGGATAACGAAGTCGAATGGCTTTCTTTTTAGCCCTAACTTCTGTGCAGCTCGCTCAGTTATAATTGATCGCTGAGCACCTTGATCAAGCAATGCACGTACAGTACTCAAGCTTCCGGCTTCGTTTTTTACTTGAACTAACGCCGTGGCCAATAGAATGTTTGCTGTGCTTGCGTTTGAATGATTTAATGCAACCGAATTTCCATCCGTGGCCAAATGATGCACTGTAATTGTATTTTTCGCATTAGTTCTTGGTTCAACTGCATTCGTCACATCACTAGCACTTGCGTCGTTTGCACTAAGATGCAACAGGGAATGATGACATTTGCCACAAACTCTACACTTATGTTTTGAAGTGCAATTCTTCCACGAGTGCCCCTTCCGTAGACAATTGAAGCACGCTTTAGCTTCTTGAACTACTTTTCTCCTTCGGTTGATATCAAAAAGCACGAACTTTTTGCACATATGTAAACTATGTGGCTCCTTACAAATCATACAGGTTTGGTCCGTTACTGACGTCAAAGTGATTGCCTTGTGACGTTTTGGTGTTGCTGTTGATGTGTTGATTGCGTCCGCAACTGTAATTCTGGTGTACAAGAATTCCACAAACAGATCCACTGACGGTAGTTCATCCAATTCTGCCGTCTTAGTTTTCTACTCGATTCTCGATTCGTTATCTAGTTTCTCTTCAAGTAGATGAGTCAGTAACAGATTCAATGGATCAACGCTTAGATTTTTCAGACTTGACAAGAACCCATTTGTCATGTCCAGAATTCTCTTGATCCCGTCGGAATTGCGCGATTGGCATGGTTCGAGAGTCATAATTTTTTTCACAAGCGTATTTGCTATGGCAGGTTTGTTCTGAAACCTCTTTATCAGTAGCCCCCATGCCACTTCGTAGTTGGCCGCTGTTATTGTCAAATGATTGATAACCTGCGCCGCTGCATTCGTGATCGCAGTCTTAAGATATTGCATCTTCTGCGTCGCGTTGAGGTGCCGATTTTCGTGTACCATCATGGTGAACACGTCTTTGAATCTAATCCAGTTTTCATATCGACCAGAAAACGTTGGAACTTTTATCCGCTCCAAGCGCACTGTCTCCTCCTGACTGCCACTTTCCTGCGCTTGCGTTGCCCGTGTTTCCGGTTCCGTCATCATCGTGTCACCAGCCGCCTTGGAAAACGCTGATAAACCTTGCCGCAATATGATTTCGTACTCGTCAAAAAGCTTTTCTACAGACAAGTATGCTTCAAGATAATCCTTCTTCGAGTCATCATCGTCAGCCAATGCTTCTTGGGTTGCAAAATGTTCCGCTTCGCATGCTGCCCACTTCGTCCTAAGCTTCTCCAATCTAGATTCGAAATATTGCAGCGAATGCCGAGATTTGGAGTCTTTCCGTACGTTGGTTACCACTCGGTTGAATTCGTCCAAGTTGAATTTCTGCCTTGCATCGACCGCCATCTCTGATGTAGATACAAAGTCTGCAGACGTTTTAAGGTTGCTCGTATAGCTCTCTATCAGCCGTTAAGACCGTATCCGGTTCGAAGGACCAATGTATGAATTTGCCGTTACAAAAAAGGCGAAACTTAGTTGTGCCGACGACAAATTGTATAAACAACAAAGTGAACACTTAGTTGTCCTGGGTATACTACAAAAAAGTCAAAACTTGATTTGCACTGAACTTCTGAACGATATCATCAGTTCTGACTTTATTTTCAATCACAGCCTTCTTTTATAATACATAAAATGCTTACATTATTAAATTTGCAATATTACAGAAATTTAGATACATTTTGTTGACATAGCAAAGTGGTCGATTTTACTCAGATACAATTTTACCAAGTTGATTGACTTCAGAGTGCTGAGTTTACAAAATTTCCGCGTTAGCATAATACAATTAATGGAACTTTAAAACTTGAGACCGATCGGCAAGATATCATATGATATAAATGCTGTATTAGCAATACAGACAAGAAATTACATGCATGTGATATGAATTTGTTGTACAGATATTTTGTATCTACATTTAAATTGCATGTACGTATGCAAACATATATTTGGGAAATAAACGAATAGGTAAGTATAATATGTACGTATCGGTGTAGATATTTAAGTGAATATACAGCATGAGTTTAGGCAAGTATGTACATAGATATTTTATAACAATATATATATATATATATATATATATATATATATATATATATATATATATATATATATATATATATATATATATATATATATATATATTCGTTTTAGAAAAAGAAAAACGATTGGCTTTAGAAAAACTATTCGTTGTAGAATAGTTGGAATAATTGGTTTTAGAAATACTATTCGTTGTAGAAAAACGATTCGTTTTTGAAATGCTGTTCGTTTTAGAAATGCTGTTCGTTTATATATATATATATATATATATATATATATATATATATATATATATATATATATATATATCTATATATATATATATATATATGTGTGTATATATATATGTATATATATATATATATATATATATATATATATATACATATATATATACATATATATATACATATATATACATATATATATATATATATATATATATATATATATATATATATATATATATATATATATATATATATATATATTGCGCAGCGTGTGCGCGCCCTAATCCGTGAAGATCGGCGTTTAACAGTTCGAATGTTGGCCTCGGAATTGGGTATGAACCGTGAAACAGTCAAACAAATTTTAACCGACGATTTTGGGATGAAAAAGTTGTGCGCGAAGATGGTTCCAAATAACCATTCTGAGCATCGAATGACCGTCGCAGAAGACTGTTTGAAACAAGTATAAAACGATCCCCTGCTGCCTGATCGAGTTATTACAGGCAATGAGAGCTGGTTTTTCCAATACGACCCGGAAACCAAACGCCAAAGCTAACAATGGTTGTCTTCGCACGCCCCCCGCCCGAAAAAAGCTCGCATGAGCAAGTCAAAGGTGAAAACGATGATCATTGCCTATTTTGATAGCCGTGAAATCGTCCACAAAGAATTTGTTCCATCGGAGCAAACCGTAAATCAAGTCTAATATCGCCAAGTACTCGAAAGATTGCGAAAACGAGTCAACAGTAGAGTTGGGTCGTACTCGCATTTTCACATACTAGGTATTCCTAATACGAGTACAAAAAAATACCTGTTCTAAATACCTGTTCCAAAAATACTAGCTGGTATTTTTTGTATATGCGATTTACAGTAATGTAATGAAACGGTATAATATGCCTCCCCCCACCAGACACAAAGTTCCCAGGCTAAAATGGTGATGGTGCAGATGACCGTGAAAGGATACTGAGTCATTAGTCCGTGCAGCTTGTCCGTAACTTTCCAATGGTCGGTCATTTATTTGGCAAATCTTTCTCCAATCTAGGAGCCATCTAAGGGAAAACAATCAAATTCAATCAATTTAATTTGATTTTCATTTTAATATATGCATAAAACACCTCCTGTATTCGTTCAAATTACCAATGTCGAAAAATTTACTAAGATAGGACCAACTAATCCTGTTGCCATCTATATAACTTTTCATCGACCGATCTCTGATACCAAACTTTTCCTGGCTAATATAAAACAGTCGGTTTTCCACTTCGCCTCACTGAAGCATGAAGTTTGTCGAAAATTTTATTAAGATATTATAAAAAAAAATGTTACGTTTATTAAACATGCACCCACTGGGGGCCAACCTCTTCGATAAGGCTGGACATGAGTCACAAACCCGGTAGGTTTGGAGTGCAGTCACGAGGAGGGCTTCAACACAGCCTGAAAAGCAAACTGGCGAACCAAAAAGTATCTCAACATTTTTAGTGCTACTTTCAGTTTTTCCGGCGGATTTCATTTTGCCGTATCTTCGAAACTAGGCCGCTTTTTCTCAGATTTGTATGGAAATTTCGCCCAAAACAACTCAGAGAGGTCTCCGAATTCATGCTAGACCAAAAAATTTTTTTGTAAAATACGAACGTTTTTCCCAATTTCCCCAATCAAAGATTTTTTCGCCCTTAAAATATCACTAATATACTCCCCGACCACTTTCAATCATCGAAAGCGCTGTAAAGGCAGTTTTTGACAAACTATGGCCAAAAAACCCCTTTCTCCCTTACAAAACCTAAATTGTTGTATCATAGCAATAGGTCTTGGCCAGTTATGTCCCAAACAACTCTAACCCAAAATTGGCCGATTTTGTCTGATTTCAGTTACTTTTGCCCTAAAACCTTTTTGAATAATTGAATAAAATACTTGCCCAATTTCTCCTATTAACATTTTTTTCGCCTTTAAAATATCACTAATATACTCCCCGACCACTTTCAATCATCGAAAGCGATGTAAAGGCAGTTTTTGACAAACTATGGCCAAAAAACCCTCCCTCCCTTACGAAACCTAAATTTTTGTATCACAGCAATAGGTGTTGGCCCGTCCCAAATAACTCTAACCCAAACTTTTCCGATTTTGTCCGATTTCAGCTCCTTGTGCCCTAAAAACCTAAACCTAAAGTCCCAAAATATTCGCAAGCACGAAAATACTCTATACAAAAATATGCGATACGAAAATACTTGCAAGTTTCAAAATACTCGATACGACTATATACTCGTATAGTTCTAAAATACTTGCAAGTATTTCGGAACGATACGAGTAAATTCGTATTCGAATATTTTGGAACGATACGAGTATATACTCGTATCGAATATTTTGGAACGATACGAGTATATTCGTATTCGAATATTTTGGAACGATACGAATATATTCGTATCGAATATTTTGGAACGGTACGAGTATATTCGTATTCGAATATTTTGGAACGATACGAGTATATATTCGTATCGAATATTTTGGAACGATACGAGTATATTCGTATTCGAATATTTTGGAACGATACGAGTATATACTCGTATCGAATATTTTGGAACGATACGAGTATATACTCGAATCGAATATTTTGGAACGATACGAGTATATTCGTATCGAATGTTTTGGAACTATACGAGTATATACTCGTATCGAGTATTTTCGTACTTGCAAGTATTTTCGTCTCGCGTACGAGATAATCGTGAGTATGAAAGCACTTGCAAGTATGAAATACGAGTTTATATTAATATTAGGATACTATTACGTCACTGTTTGATTGAAAGGAATTAAATGGACGAAATTTATTGTGTAAATTCCTGATTACATGTATAGTCCACAAAAATACTCATACCTAGTATTTTTGAATTTCGTACTAGGTACTGGCTGTTCCAAAAAAATACCTGTTCCATATACCTGTTCCAGTATATACGCCTCATCTCTAGTCAACAGGGTGCGCCCAGACATCGCTCGTAACTGAATCCTTCATCACAACAACGCGCCGTGCCACACCGCCCTCAGCGTGTCCCAGTATTTGGCCTCTAAAGGGACCGCCGTGTTGCAACAGCCGCCTTATTCGCCCGATATGCCACCCTGACTTTTTTTGTTTCCTACAAAAAAATCGGTGATCAAAGGAACCAATTTTGAGTCGATTACGGACATCCACGCGGCCGTGACGAGGGTACTCGCGGACATACCAGTCGAAGCGTTCCAGAAATGTTAGGAAGCATGGAAAACGCGCTGGAATCGTTGTATAGCTCCCCAAGGGGACTACTTTGAAGGGGATGGCAGAGTTGTAGAATAATTTTTAAATATACGGTTTTTATAGAATCAGTCCCACTCCACCTCATATATACATACAGGGTGTTTGGTACTCGGTGGACACTTTTGTAAGGAGGCATTCCTTGATATTTTTGAGCAAAAAATTGTTGTACAAGGTGGTCCGGTTTTTAATATATATATATATATATATATATATATATATATATATATATATATATATATATATATATATATATATATATATATATATATATACATATATATATATATATATATATATATATATATATATATATATACATATATATATATATATATATATATATATATATATATATATATATATATATATATATATATATATATATATATATATATATTGTTGCGGGACAGCTGAGGCAACCAAGTGCTCCCGGGAACAAGTGTCACCCCAGCCTATCAGATCATCCATTCGGAGCAAGAGAAGTTAGAACCAAAAAATGAAATTCAAAAATTAGTGAAAAATAACGGAAAAAAAATGAATCAAATACGAGTTAAAACTAATATAATTCCTGAAAATCTGTAAGCAATTGTTAGCGCTATTAAAACTACTCGAAATAAGAATATAAATGTAATAAAAACGAAAACCGAAATCAGTTTTTGGGCGCCATTTGTTGCGGGACAGCTGTGAACAGCCGCCACCACAACAGAAATTTTTGGCCTGACCTGCTACCCTCGCGTGACTTTGCGGTGCCGGCTAGTCACCGGTGTCGTGGGTATTTTGAGGGGCAGGTCAAGCCCTAGCTGGGTCACGCTTTACAGACGCAGACCAAACAAGAAACTAAATGGGATGGGAAGAAGGGAGCCCATCTTCCATTCATGGCCTCACTGAACCTACATGACTAAATTAGTTAGACATTGCTAACTGCCAAATACCAGGATGAAAGAAAATAAAACACAGGATTTGCCAAAAATAAACAAAAATAACAAATATATTCTACTGTAAAATAAAAAGAAATCAAATTCAAAATTTAAAACTTAATAATAGCATTAAAATATAATTTATTAAATGGAGTTTAAAATTAAACTGAATTGACATTTAAAAGAAATAAAAAACTCAATTCTAATTAAAATTCAAAAAAATCAGATAAATGCAATAAAATTATGAAAATAAGGCAATTCCACTTACCAGGGAGTCCAGACGACGGTACCGTTTCCTGACCCACTGAAAATTTTTAATCGATTTCAATTTTACACTTATAAAACTATAAACAACAATCCATTTACTATTTCTATTTCTACGTTTCTTGTTTATGTACGGACAATATATATAACTTTTTTTACATAAGGCTTCGTCTAGTTCATTAGCAGTGCCGACTCAACTATTTCAGATTGATACTTATGACTCCACAGCAGAAGGGTTATTTTAGGTGGGCAATTCCTGCTTTTCAATTCAGTTCACTAGTATTAACAGTTAGTTATCAACTGAAATTTCCACAATTATTTACTTTTCAATTCAGTTCACTAGTATTAACAGTTAGTTATCAACTGAGATTTCCACTATAATTTGCTTTTCAATTTTTTCACTAGTATTAAAAATTAGTTATCAACTGAAATTTCCACTATAATTTTCGTCCGACGTTAATCATCCAACATCACAATCAACTGTTCCAGCACTCAAGACAGACAACCGATGGAGATCTCATAAAATTTCAAATAGTCACTTTTCCCAGTATTATCCATCGAATTCACAGTCTCGATCACTATTAGTGCAATATTACGATATTCTCAATTATAGAATCGTAAAAGTAAAAATTGACCGCGGAGTATAACACCACTTCGGCGAAAATCTGCACCATCAGAAAAAAACAATCCACCAGCTTGCTACTGACCAAAAATCAAATTTTTCGTTCTCTCCCAACTTCTATGGTCAAGCGCCAAAACCCAACTTCTCGACCCCAGCTAAAATCCCGACCACCAACCAGCTCAGTTTTCCAGCTGATCATCCCATTGCCGCCATCTCCCGTAATCATGCATTCCATCCATATCAAGCAACGACCGGTCATCCCCCGAGCATCGATCAATGCAGTTCAAATGCATTCAGGTGTCGATGACACACAATCGAGTTGCATTTGAACTGCACTGCTTCGTTGTTGTTGGTTTTTCTAGTATTTTGCGATAATCGCACAGCCATGACCGGCCGTCACATCTGCCTACAGCAAACAGCTGTCCGTAACAATATATATATATATATATATATATATATATATATATATATATATATATATATATATATATATATATATATATATATATATATATATATATATATATATATATATATATATATATATATATATATATATATATATATATATATATATATATATATATATATATATATATATATACACCCGGACAAAAAATAATAGGTGTGAACCCCCAAAATATGTAAAATGTAGAGAAAAAATTAGAAATATGTTCTGCAATCAAAAAACCATTACGGCAAGTGAGTAGCACTCTTTTTGAATGAAATGGGGGAATCCCCACAGTGAAACTACCTCTTGGAAAATATTGCAGGTTGTTTCTTTGTCCGGTAGTCAAAAGTGAGCTGGACAATATAATAGGTGTGTGCTGGTAAAAATTTAAAGTGAATAAATTTAAATAGTTACATAGTTGCAGAAGGTGAGTTTTTGAGGATATTTAACTAAATGAAGGTACAATTATAACATTGTAATAATATTAGATGGGCCGTGGACCTCACTGTAGGGTAGAGGAGAGAAGACTTGTTCGTCTGATCCGAGATGATGGGAAAACCTAGAAATTCATTGCTACTTCAATTAGACGATCTGAAAATTTTGTTAAGAATGCTCTGAAACAGGAAAAATCCATTGAAACAACCATCCATTGAAACATACCTAAAAAAAACTTCACCAGTGACCGACAATCGTATAGTTACATTAGCTAAACGGGACTCGTTCAAATCATCCAGGACAATGGCCAGCGAAATTGGGAATTTGGTATGATCACGAACCGTTTGGCGGCGATCAGTAAGTGCAAAGCTACCTGGTAGGATTGCCCGGAAAGTTCCGCTGCTTAGAACTGCAAATTTGAAGACGAGAAAAAATGTTGCGTTGATTTATAAAACTTGGTGCGGATCGCAGGGTGAAAATAATCGCGCAATGTCCTCTGGAGCGATGAAAAGAAGATAAATTTGTTTGGTAGTGATGCGGCAAGAAACGTTTGTCGACCGGAAGGCAAACAATTTAATGTTAGGTTTCCAAAAAAACCGGTGAAGCACGGAGGTGGCAGCATAATGGTATCGGGCAGTTTTTCGTGGCAAGGTGTAGGCCCGATACATCGAATTGATGACATAATGAATAGATTCGTATACAGGGATTTGTTGGATACGGTAATGCTGCCATATGCCGCTGATAATATGCCGCTGTTGTGGACATTTCAGCAGGACAATGATCCTAAACACTCATCACAAGTATGGTTCCAAGAGCATATGGTGGACGTCGTTGAGTGGCCAAGCCAATCTCCAGACCTCAATCCTATTGAGAACCTCTGGGGTGAACTTAAACGAGAAGTTTCAAAGACGGTTTGCCAAAACAAAGCGCAGTTATGGGAGAATATTCAAAAAGGTTGATACAATATTCCTGTAGAAATGTATATCAAGTGCTCGAACTCCAGTACGGATATCTTCGTTCAGGGTCCTCAGGTCTTCCTTTAGTTTTGGAAGATGGCTTGTAAAGGATTCCTGAGAATCCGAGTTGTTTTGATTCAGGATAATGGCTTCGGTGATGTTTCTAGTTGAAACAAACGAAGTGTTGAAATGGCTTGGGAACAGCTTATGAGGCTGAATCGTCGCAGATTCTTCCTTCATAATGCAATCTTCACTTAATTGGATGATGCTGGCACCGGTTAGAGTTCTTGATGTTACTATGCTGCTGCAAATGATGTTGATTGGAGTTGTCGTATTGACAAAGTAAAGCCAGTGGTTTGATGCTAGCAGCTGAGTCCATTTTGGTGGTTTCTTCAATCTTGTCACCACGCCCATGTCATGTGATGAGATGTGGCTGATGAAGCTCATCTCGCACATGGTGATATCTGCGGTTCGTTGGTAGAATGGATGCATTTGTCTGCATATAAAATTTAGTATGGTCGTCTTGGTGCAAGTTGTTACTTCCTGAGTAGAGAGTGGAAAGTACTTTTCGCGGTTCAAGTTAATGACGAGATATTTGGTTGAGGTTTATATCGCAAATGCAGTGTTGTTTACCAGCGTTGGTACGGGAACGACATGTAATGGCTCAAAACGTTCGTCGAAAAAGAGTGGTAGTTTGAGCCGAAAAAGGATTTTGTCTGCTACGATACAATCCTCTATGGTCGTGATGCTGTAAAGTTCCAGCAAATTGTCGGGTTTGACTGACAATGTGGCGGTAGCTCCTGCTTTATCACGGGTAGCGCTTGTAACATCTGCTGTCGAGACAAGCACGTTTATGAGCATATCTTGAATTCGTTGATATTTGTTAGCCGCTAGTGATAAATGGATTGCTGCAGAAGAGAATGTTTGTGCGGCTTCCTGATTCCCTAACTCTAATGCCGTTAAGTCGAGCCCTAGTTCGATTTAAAGCCATGTTGCAGTGTGCTCTTCGTCGATTTTTCAATATTTTCCATTAGGTTGGCCGTGGAATCGACGATGGATGTTTGATTTTTCAACAGCTGTAATAGATGTTGGTCATTCTCGTCTAATCGATCAATAGTTTCAGCCATTTTAGTCGCATAGTCTGAATCCAGTACTCCAAATAGTGAGTTGGCGATGTTGCCTATGATATTTCTGTGCGGTGGCTTATAGGATGCTGATTGTAAGAATTGGTTACCGTTTTCAATCTCGAGCAATAGATGATGAAATTGCATCGAGGTTATGAAACACGAGTGATGGTCTGGCATTTGCTGGCATATATTGTAGAAGGTTTCAGCTCCCTTTCGTATTGCTGCCATTTCGTCCCAGTATGGCGTTAGGTTGTAATGGACTATTAGATTCCATTCATTTATGACCAAATTAACTGGGCCCATACTTCTGAAATAAATACCGGGTGGTGTTTCAAATGGCATTATTTTTACTGGACTCATCATGACACGGAGCACCGAACTAGTCCAGAACAGCAAATTTATTGCAGTATTTTCAATCTTTCGATTCTTAGGTCGAACTGGATTGGTGGGTAGGTTAGTAACTGAGGTCGTCAATTCTTCGTTGGAGACGGAAGTAATCGATTCCATGGGTTTGTGCTTTGTTGCTCATATTGGGGATGTTTCTTCACCAATAATGTTTACTTCGCAGCCCCCTGTTTCTATCGGTAGCGGAGCCAACTTTTGAATCGGTCTTCTGAGCACTCCGGTTGCCGTTCGAATATCTGCAACTCTAACCAACCCATCCAGGCCTTTGATTATTCGCAAAATTCTGCCCATTTGCCATTTTAAAGCTGGAAGATTGTCCTCCTTCACGACGACGAACATACCTGGGGTGACATTTTCGCACGTTTGCTTCCATTTGCTTTGCTGTTGCAGCTCGGTGAGATATATGTCAGAGCCTCTGTTTAATGTCTTTGATTGTGTGACAAGGTTGAACGATTTGGCAATGCGTGTGCGTCTGTCGACGTGGTAAGAGGCTCTCCAATCAAAAAATGTCCGGGTGTCAAGGCTGATATATCTTGGGCGTCATCAAAAACTGTGGTTAATGGCCTAGAGTTGAGGGTCGATTTGATTTCAATCAATACAGTCTCCAGTTCTTCATACGTTAAGGATGCTGGTGCGACGTTTTTAATTAGAAGGTGTTTGGCTGATTTCACTGCAGCCTCCCATAAGCCACCAAAATGTGGGGATCTCGGTGGGATAAAATAAAAATCAATTCCAATTGGGCCAAGGAAATTAGCAATTTGTTGCTGCGCCGATTTCGCAAAAATACGGTTCTTCAACTCCATCAATTGATTTTTCGCCCCGACGAAGTTGGTTGCATTGTCTCAATATAAGTTGCAACAATGTCCACGCCGTTCCATAAAGCTCTTCAGGGCGTCGATAAAAGCTTTAGTCGTTAAATCTGTGACTAACTCCAGATGTATAGC
The DNA here is from genome assembly GCA_963978885.1 of Nemotelus pantherinus. NCBI lineage: Eukaryota > Metazoa > Arthropoda > Insecta > Diptera > Stratiomyidae > Nemotelus > Nemotelus pantherinus. The sequence continues at coordinate 142,772,582 of OZ022263.1, forward strand.
TTTCGGTGCGAAACAGCAAAAGATAGCAACATATGTTTTTGAGGGCGCTTTCCTCGGATTTTGAAATGGGTCCACAATGGGCCAGCGAAATCCACACCAGAGTTGACAAAGGGCCTTGCTGGTTGGACTCTCGAAGCGAGAAGATTTCCCATAAGTTAATTTAGTAGTCTTGGTTTCGCTCTAGAACATCTTACACACTTTTGTATGACTGATCTTGCGGCTGTTTTCCTCTTGATGGGCCAGAATTTTTGCCGCGCAATAGATAACAACCCAGCAAACCAAATGCATCGTAATTAATTCATAAAAGAGACATATTTTACGAATGTTTTTGTTGTTAACGAGCTCGCAAATGAATCGACAACGATTCATTGGTCCTACTAATATGGCTATCAGAGAAGAATCATTTTTAACAATTCGTAAATGAGTTAGAAAAAATGTGGTTTTAGCGAGTATATATCATCTATATACTCGTTAAAAGTGATACTTTTAGGAATTAAAAGTGATACTTTTAACGATTTCAAATATATTTGCTTTTACGAATTGAAAATGATTTAAAGTTATTTACTCATAGTAGAGTGATATTTACTCATAGTAGAGTGGATACCCGACCAGCAAACTAGGGGAAAAATCTATGTAAAATCTGCTACTGAGCCGCATAGGGCACATACACATGGCTTGCATTATTTATTGCGTCGGTTATCCTAAGCAAAATTATTGCTGCGTATCGTTTTACGAACAGGCTCGGTTTCGTATGAGGGATATGTGTGTTGATTGTCAAGAAACTATCGTTTTTAGTGAACGCTCACTAAATTGTTTGCTGGCAATGCTTGCGGTCCTGCATGTAGATGTTGGTGATGGATGTCTTCCAGAATTAGCTTCGATATGTAGTGGCCATAAGGTAAAATCACGGGATGTTTTGCACCATAAGGCAAGTCTAACTGCTCTAAACGGCCACCAACTCTCATTAATCCGACATCATCTAAGAATGGATTCAAGTTGATGAGCGTGTTGGTACTGCTTAATTGTCTTCTTGTTACAAGCAGATGGATGGAGTCTCGATATTCGTTTTGCTGCGCTTCTTTTATTTTGACGACCAGGGCCCCTTGTAGCTCTTCGGCAGTTAGTTGCACTGAGTGGTATCTTACAGCTTTAACTTTCTGATCGTTACTTATGAAACGCAAAATATATGCTACAATCCGCTGTAGTCTTCTTATGGAGTTTCTATGGTCGATATCAATAAGAAACGAGATATCTGCTTGTACTGCTGTTAAAACTGCCTTCGGGCGTTTTTTTTTTATTTCGCTATTTAGCTTGTGGTAGTTCTTTGGCCAATTATCTTCCGAACTATGCAGAAACACTGGCCCGTAGAACCACATTGCCGAATCTTTCAGTTTTTCTGGCGCGACCCCACGTGAGACAATATCCGCTGGATTATTTTCGGATTTAACATGTCTCCACTGGGCCGGTGTTGATAGTTGCTGAATGGATGATACCCGGTTGACCACGAAGGTATTGAAAGATGAAGTTTCCGAATTTAAGCAGCTCAGGCCAATTTCGGAGTCAGTCCAATAAAAGCATGTTTGATCCGATATTCGTAAGTCCCGTTTAAGCCGATGACCTAACTCAGCTGCTAGTTTTACAGCACAAAGTTCTAGCCTGGGAAGTGTGATGGTTTTTGACGGTGCCACCTTAGATTTGGCGCATAAAATTTGCACGGTACGTATGCCATCAGTATGAACGGCGCGAAGATAAGTAACGGCGCCGTACGCTTTCTCAGAAGCATCCGCGAAAATGTGAATTTGAGTGCTTTTCGGTATTTTGCCTCTCGTAACATGGCGAGGTATGGAGATTTGGTTTAGTTCGCTTAAACCTTTGCGGTACTTTAACCACTCTGAGTGTAATTCCATAGGCAATGCTGCATCTCAATCAATTTTTAGGCACCAGAGTCTCTGTAAAAACATTTTGGCTACTACTGTCACCGGACTCATTAATCCTAATGGGTCGAACAAATGAGCAATGTCAGACAATGCCGTTCTCTTGGTTATTCTTTCCGAGCTATTGCACAAACTTCTGATCTTGAACTGGTCAGCCTTGGGCATCCAGATTAATCCCAAAGTTTTTATCTGTCCTTCTGAATCATCTGCTAAATCTAGTGAAAGTGCCTGATCTTCGTTTGATATGCATTGCAGTAACAACTTGTGGTTCGCGCACCATTTCCGTAGCTTAAATCCAGCAGAACTTAAGATGTGTTGTAGTTGATCACGTTTTTCTATTGCATCGGAGAGGCTGTCAGCTCCAGACATAACATCATCCATGTAGAAGTCATGATTTAATGCCGTAGCACCAGTCGGAAATTGATGACCGGACTGAGCTGCAAGCTCTTGCAAACATTTCGTCGCCAGATATGGTGCAGTAGTCGTGCCTGCCGTATGTCACTGTATTCAAATTGTAATATCTCATGGCCTCACCGGGATTGTCTCGCCATATTATCAATTAATATCTTCGATCTTGTTCAGTTACCATTATTTTCCGATAGATTTTCTCGATATCTCGATATCTGAATCTTAAAAGAATGGTAAACAGATCATCTTGGATAGTGGGACCAGTGCACAGGACCTCGTTCAGACTAACGCCAGTTGTAGTCTTAGCAGAGGCGTCAAATACTACCTTTAGTTTGGTGGTAGTGCTCTCCGGCTTTAAAACGCAATGATGAGGTAAAATATAGTGCGGTGATGGAATGTCTGAGGGATTAATTTCGCTCATATGGCCCAGTGAGGCATATTCACTCATGAATTGCCGATATTGACAGTAAAGGAGGGATCCCTTTCAAGTCTACGTTTGAACTGATAAAAGCGACGAAGAGCGATTTCCTTGGATTTTCCAAGCTTCCTTGGATTTTCCCGGAACGGAAGTTTAACTTCAAATCGTCCAATAGAGCTCCTTTTCAAGTCAAATGATGGCCTGTCTTTTCTGACTCTCCTAGTTTCCAGAAGCGTTTTATTTGTTTGTTCAACTTCTCCTCATTCAGTTCGGAAAATCCACATGTAACGCTTGACGGTGTATGCGCTTCCACCTTGCCTGCTACGACCCATCCAAAGAGTGTGTTTTGTAGTATTTGGCCTCCCTTTCGTAGCCGAATCTGTCCAATGGAAAGCAGTTCGTAAAATATTTCGGCACCTATTAGAAGGTCGATAGTGCCTGGATGGTCGAAAGATAGATCAGCTAGTCGTATATTGTGTGGGATGGCTTATCTAGTAGCGGGTCCTAAATAGTGTGTAGGTTGGATAGAAACTATTTTGGAAAGTACTATTGCATCAAAATTTAGCATGAAGTTGGTTATTTTTGATAGCAGCGTTAGTTTTACTTTTTGATGAGCTTGGTGACATTTTCCTCCTCGAATATTTAATTCTAGTTTGCCTTGACGAAGACCGATTTTTTTTTACAGCCGCTTCTGTTATAATGTTTATTTGTGATCCGCAGTCTAATACGGCTCTAAGATCTAGCGACTCTCCCTTATAGTTACGAGCCTGAACAATGGCAGTACTCATTAGTATCGTTGATCCCTTCGTTGAGAGAGAGAAACATCCTTAATTGACACTAATGTCGCAGTTTTGTCTGACGTGAACTTGTTGTGGTTTATCGCTCGTTTGTCAGTGATACAAGTCTCCAAGGCTTGAAAGCGACGCTCAAGAAAGTTCAGCAAGGAGTTTATGGTCTGTAATTCGCGAAGTGCGCTAAGCGATTGCTCGTAGAGGTTGTGGCTAACCTTATCTAATTTTTTAACCAACAAATGAAGAAGAAGCGGATCCCAACTAGTTATATCTAGTTGTAAACTCTTAAGTCCAAGCAAACATTCGTTTGTTACGTCGTGCATCTTCTTTATAGCAGCGGCAGACTCTTGGAGTATTGTTGGTTGTGACATCAATCTATCCATGAACGTGGATACCATTAATCGCTTATTATTGTACCGGTTATTCAATATCTCCCATGCCGTACTATAATTCTCCTCTGATATTGGCATCTGTCGTATGAGTCGTTCAGGTTCCCCTTTGAGATTCATCTTTAAATACCACATTTTCTGAGCGTCTCCTAGCTGTTGCTCGTGAACCATTTGCTTAAATAAGTCATGGAATGGTTTCCATTTGGAATAATCTCCATCAAACATGGGTATAGTCAACTGGGATAGTTTCACCTGAGCCTGCGGGGCGGTTGGACGAGTCGCAATTGTGTTCAATTTTTCGGCATAGGATGTTAAAAATATCAGAACATCTAGTATACGATCTTCAATACGTTCGTAGTCTTCGTCGCTATAGCCTAAGGTGTTTGGGTTTAGATCGTAGTACTGTTTTGATTGCTCATCCTTATTACTGTTAATCCCATCAATAATATGCTCAACAGCGTGCATATTTGATCGCTGTTGCCGTATCAGACTAGTTAAGTCGCTACTCCGTTCAAAAGATGTCTTGAAGGGTATAAGTGCGACTTCTGATTCGGTCTGTGGCTCTGTCGTGCCACTTTTGGAAGCGTACCGTAGCTGTAACATAGCTTCTTTTGCCTTCAAGTACCGGTGCTCTACTACTCTGAAGTACTTGTTGACGAAATATGGGTGATCTGAGTGAGTACTTTCAAACTCCTTTCTTTCATGATCGGTTTTAGCAAACGCCTCCCATAATTCAGTTAGTTGCTTCAGCCTTGAATCGAGATAGTCAGCTATTTAATGGCTTAGTGAGTCCTTTTTATAATTGGACAATACTCTTTCCAATTCCTTCCCTGTCTCATCTTGCTACTAAGTGAGCTCTTCGAAAATCGCCATTCTATTAGTCTGTGTTGTGGAGCAGGCTACGCCTCAATAGCAAAATAAACGAAGAAACAAAAACTACTTAGTCTGTGTTATGGCCCAGACTAACGCTCTAAAACTCTTTGAGAGAGTAAAAGGCCGGGCAGTCAACTACTGTGAATGGATCGTTGATTAAGAGGATATTCTTCCCTTCAACTAATCCACAAGAGAGACAAAGTGAGAACACCGAACGAATTCTCCTAAAATTCTGATCTGTATGAAAAGGCGTGATTCAATCACGTCGGGGTCACCAAAATGTTTATATAGCGAGCAGATTCTGGTACACAACTAGATCTGTGGTCACTAGTGAAAAGATGGAGGGGAAAGAGCATTGCTATTTGCAGTGACAGTCAAGCTGCACTGATGGCGCTGCGCAGACCCCTGACAAACTCGAAAATTGTCCAAGAGTGCAGAGCACGATTAAACTCTGTCGCCAGATTCAATAGGGTGCATCTGCTCTGGGTACCGGGGCACTGTGGTGTTGAGGGGAATGAAATTGCTGACGTCATTGCGAAGCAAGGTTCGGGACTTCCACTACCGCATCTGCACGCGCCATTATTCGAAAGTGGGTAGATGATGCTCACAAAGATAGATGGACGGCTGCCGGTATGGCCAGGCGCACGAAGGTATTCCTTTCAGAACCCAACCCTGTGACTGCGGGATTCTTGCTCAATAAGAGCAGGAAAGTTTGCAGGGCCATGGTAGGTATTCTGACTGGACACAACTGCCTAGGGGACATATGTACTGAATAGGTGTTGCACAGGATGACCTCTGTTCATCCTGTCTACAAGAGGCTGACTCTGCGGAGCATTTGCTCTGTGAATGCCCAGCGTTTGCGCGTCTCAGATATTAATGCTTTGGCTGGGATGTTGCACGCATGCAGACGATAGCCTCTTTTCCCCTATCAGTGATCCTAAACTTTATCAAGAAGTCTGGGAAACTATGGTAGGCAGGGGGAAATGAGTACAATGGGTCCTTTGGCCTGAGTGCTTAGAGGTGCCAATGCGCCTCTCCCCCAACTCACACACACACAGCGAGCAGATTCTTTTATCTGCCCGCAGGTAGCCGAATACAATATCCGTCTACTCAAATTATTGGCCGAATACAAAATCCGTCCAAGTATTATTTTGCACTTCGGTACAATACCGATGAACAAGCTCTAAATGAATGACAACTGATCTCGTTAGAATTCAAAGTAAAAGAGACTTTATTCGTTATAATCAATATCTTATATAGTAAACTCGTATAATGCTAAAATTACCGATCTGCAAAATTTCACATAAAAAAGTACAATAATTGTTCACGACAGTTGATCATATGAATGCTTAGGTCAATGACGTGGGTCAGCATTTTCTCGTTATTCCATTATTTGCAATGGCTTGTTGCCGCTTGAATCACTGACCTATGCATGCACGTTTACGATAATATGCGCTCCTGCAGCAATTGACACCTTATAGGAAATCGTAGAATTTATTCAATTTGCAATAGACAAGAAGGGAACCATGACAAGAAGGGAACCATGATCACAATTCAATAACCTTTGCAAGTAAATTATATCGACGGAAATAAGTCATATATGTTAAAATTTGTCACAACTAGCGTAAAAAAAATTTAATGATTTCCAACTGCAAGTAGTGACATCAGTCAAGTATGCACTGTGAGCTGGTGTCTGATGAGAATCAGTACATACTTTCGAAAAAAACTTTGTCAAATAAAAATTTTCAATATAAAATAAAATTTTTTTCAATTTTAATCACCCCGCAAAAACAATTCCAATACGATTTTGCTTTCGGAGGCTTATTCCACAAAACGATCGGGTTTCCCGTATCAATTATTCTCTGCTTTGATAAGCTTTAGAGACGATATACGTTGTCTATGCTGATTTACAGACAAGAAGGGAACCATGATCACAATTTAATAACCTTTACAATTAAATTATATCGATGGATATAAGTCGGAGATGTTAAAATTTGTCACAACTAGCTTTAATAAAAATTAATGATTTCCAACTGCGAGTGGTCATATCAGTCAAGTATGCACTGTGAGCTGGTGTCTGATGAGAATCAGTGCATACTTTCGAAACCACTTTGTCAAATAAAAATTATCAATATAAAATAAATTTTTTTTAATTTTAATCATCCCGCAAAAACAATTCCAATTTGATTCTGCTTTCGGAGGCTTATTCCGCAAAACGATCGAGTTTCTCGTATCAATTATTCTCTGCTTGGATACGTTTTAGAGACGATATACGTTGTATAGACAAGGGAACCATGATCACAATTCAATAACCTTTACAAGATAATACAGATAATTATATGTATATATATATATATATATATATATATATATATATATATATATATATATATATATATATATATATATATATATATATATATATATGTATATATATATATATATATATATATATGTATATATATATATATATATATATATATATAATATATATATATATATATATATATATATATATATATATATATATGGCGTGGGGTGAGATATTGATGAAGGGAAGCCGATTAATTATCCACCATTTTATTGATAATAATGATGTCTTTCATGCTGATATTAGTCATGCTTACTAATTTTTATTTGATTCTCGTTACAGTTGCACGCAGTATAAAAAATCGTAATTCATAAAATGATAAGCATATGTACGAGGGTTGATCCAAAAGTAATGATAATCAATATAAACCAAGGTGATTAAACTTAAAACAAATATTTATTTTTCAACATAGTCTCCTAAGAAGTTATTACATTTAGTCCCATCTTTTTTTCTAAATCCAAGATACCCTGAGCGAAAAATGATTAATCTCTACTCTCCCTAAATGCCTCAGCAGCGGCCATCACTTCGCTATCATCTTCAAATTTCTTGCCCTGAAGGTGTTCCTTGAGCCGAGGAAAGAGAAAGAAATCACTGAGAACTAGATCTTGCGAATAGGGTAGATGTTCAAGCAGTTCGAGTCCTGTTTCTTGAATTGCAGCCATCGCAACTGCAGCCTTGTGAACCGGGGCAGTGTCTTGATGAAAAAGCACTCTTTTTCCAAATATTCCTCCATAATAATTCCTTCAGCGTCCCAAAAAACTGATGCATAACCTTCCCTGCCGAACGACGCCTTGAATTTCTTCGGCATCGGTGAAGAGGGTCGCTTCTAAGCCATCGATTGCATTTTGTTTACTGGATCGAAATAGTGGATACAGGTTTCGTCCATCTTACGAAACGTAACAAAAACTACTCTAGATCTGCCTGGAACTTTTCGAGAATTTATATATATATATGTATTTATTCATCAAACAAGGTACAAATATTTAAAAAAAAAATCCCATAAAAATATCAAATAAAAGAAATAGAAAAGTAAAGTAAATTAAAAAGTAAAAACAAACAAGTTAAATAAGTAACAAACAAATTAAATAAGTAAAAAATAAATTAATAAATAACAATCAATAAATAAAACATTGATACATAGTTTATGGCTTAAAGTTAGGGGGTACGGATGGCATACTGCTGAATATTCTGCAGCATCTATTTATTGGCTCATTAGCTGCATATGTGGTCGAATGTGAATATTCTTTTAGGAAACGATTGGACCTGGTGTTCCTTACAGGGATATTTATCAAAATTTTACTAATCAGTAATTTTACATTAAGAGCGCCTCTAATGACGTCGAATGTGAAGCATGCCTATATCGCCATTCTTCTGGAGGCTAGTATCGATAAGTTCAAATGACCCAGTCGAAACTCATAAAGGGGAAGGCTATTAAAATCATAAGAGTTGTACAGTTCTCTCAAGGCGAAAATTAAAAATTGCTTTTGTTTTGAATGGAGTCGGTCACGGTGGGTTTCAAAAGCGGGATTCCAGCTAAAGCAAGCATATTCGAAAATAGGCATACAAGTGAAGTGTATCAAGATCTTGAGACCAACAGCTTACGAAATTCTTTGGTACGTCTTTTAATGAAGCCTAGCTGTTGTTTGCACGAGAAAGTATTTTATCATAGTGTAAGGTGAGGCGGAGTTTTTCATCTAACACCGAGGTCAGCAATGTAGAATCACCCTCGAAAATTCGGTTCGTTTCTTCTTTTGCTCGTCGGTTTACATTCTCGGCACCAAACGCGCAGAGACCTTTTTTCATATGTAATTCATTGGCAACTATTCTTTGAACACTGCCATAGGAGATCACTGTGACCTCAGCTACATGTCTGATGGTCACTCTTCGATCTGCAAACACGACATCTTCGACTTTTTCCCGTTGTCTTGTTGCGGAAAAGCTGTGAACAGCCGCCACCACAATAGAAATTGTAGCCTGACCTGCTACCTTCGCGTGACTTTTTGTGCCGGCTAGACACCGGTGTCGTGGGTAGGTTGAGAGCCAGGTCAAGCCCTAGCTGTGTGACGCGTATAAAATAATAAAAAAAAACACAGCATAAGGGAAAAACCTACAGGAAAGGAAAAAGGGACTCCCACACATGGCTCCACTGAACATATTTGAATGGGTTTACCAATCCATGATCAACCTAGCCATTTCGTAAAAGAAATTGAGCAAAAGAAAACCGGCAAAAATTTCCAAAATATAATAAATAGATATAATAATAAAAAAAAATATTCAAGAGAAAAAATTCAAACAATATTCAACATTATATATAAATTCCAAAAGAAAAAAAATCCAAACGAAGTATTGAAATAAATAAAATAATTGTAAAACAAATAAACAAAATATTCAGGAAAAAAAATTCTAACAATATTCAACACTAAATATAAATTCCGAAAGAAAAATCTTATCGAAGTATTGAAATAAATAGAATAATTGTACCTCAAACTAACAAATCGAGGGAAAAAAGTAAGTAAAGAACAAAAAGACTCTATATAAACAAAATAGCTCACCGAATTCCTGGACGACGATCGACCGTGGGAAGGATCCACTGAAAACTTTTATTTTGTAAAAATTCAAAAGTCAACCGATTATTTCACTCATTTCAAATTACTTGAAGCGCAGGTAGCATCGCGAAGATAGGCAATTGAATATTTACTGACTTCTTAACTTAAAGTTCAAAAGACTATATCAGCAGCAGCCTCCAATCCCGTAACAGCACTATGTACAATATTTTTTTTCGACAGAAAGTAGATAATTATCTCAATAAGCGATGATAAAAATGGAACCAGAGATACACACACATTTAGCATGCCGATCGTTATGTTCAGCAGGCACTTCATTCGATATAGAATGGCCGACGTTACTATCAATCCGATGTAAATTGTAACCCCGATAACTCTCCCAACTTTAAGATAACTCAGCACAATTTGAGGGCAAACGTGAAATTTCTAATACGTGTTCGAACACCCATACAAAAAACTCGTCGTGCGACATTCCGAAAAAAACATGCAGCTTCAAATCATCTTGATTACCGCAAACTTTATAATAGCAACCATTATAAAGCCTTGATCGACATCGCCTGAAGATTAAATCCACCAGCAGCACTCCTTTCAATTTCCCCTTAATTTCTTTCGAAGCTAGTGCTTCACATCTTCGGAGCCAGTCTCACTCTCATCAAAGTTGTCACGACTTCACTTGATATCAGCGAGACACAAAATAGCTAAGAAGTCACTCCAGTCGAAATCAAAACACAATTCGTAACACCCTCCGCAAGTAACAGCGTATTCAACACTCTTTTTATTCGATATCGCCGCACGATGTAATCATCTACATCAAAATTCAGCTTCGTCTTCCTTTCTAACAAAAACTTCTTTCTGACAGCTCACTCGTTGAACGCACCAAAACTACCGGTCCCGTCGAAGGCTCGAACTCCAATGCCACTTCCAGCTGATTCCGTTCTTTTGTTTTTCCAACCAGCTGATCTATCTCCCGCATATTATCCCGTTGCCGCCATCTCCCGTAACAATACCTACATCGAGCTACGACCGATCATCGCCCGAGCATCGATCAATGCAGTTCAAATGCACTCAGGTGTCGATGACACACAATCAAAGTGGTTGCATTTGAACTGCACTGCTTCGTTGTTGTTGTTTTTTCGAATGTTTTGCGATGCTTGCACAGCAATGACCGGCCGTCACATCTGCATACAGGCTATGCATTTTTTTTCTCTTTTACGGTGAGTGGCGGCAAACAGCTGTCCGTAACAGCGTGGGGTCGACTCACCCCAGGAGAAGCGTCTCAACGCCGGGCGACAACTATTCGCAGATAGACAGAGGCCTCATGATCCCTATCGGATATCCTTGGCGTGGTAGACACCCATCAAGTTTCCCTTCTTGTCCTCAAGCTGGTATGCCACAAGACCTCGTGGGCGACGAACCCTAGCACGAACAAACTTCGGGGCAAGCTTGGCCGCGAAACGGTCCGCTGCACTACTGAGAGCGTAATTTCGAACGAAAGCCTCCTGCCCTGGAACAAAGGTTTTAAACTGGCTGCACAAATTATACCTGTGAGCGGCCTTTGCGTAGGCCTGCGTTAATTTTTCCTTCACTCGATCGTGTATTAGACGCAGTCGATCACAATGAGTGCTCAGTTTCACCTCCCCATCCTCAAACGCGCTCAAATGTCGGTAAAGAGCGTAATCAGAGCCATGTTGGATAGGGTGGTAACCAAGCATCAGGAAATGGGGGGAAGATTCAGGGGCCTCATGTACAACATTTCGAAAGCCACTTCCGCTCCTTGAGTCCACTGGAAAGCCCTTTTGCTTTTCAACAAGTCCGTCAGTGGTGCTATCACGGAAGTGAAACTAGGAACCAAACGACTATACCAACCTGCCATTCCCATGAACCTCACGTCTTTCGCACTTTTTGGTACTGGGTAAGAGGCGATGCCAGACACTTTCTGGCGGTCTGTCTTCAGGATACTGTCACTGACCACATAGCCAAGGTATTTGAGTTCCCTTTGAACGAATTTACTCTTTTCGACATTGATGGAGAGTTAAGCTGCATGTAAGCTGTGCGACTGTGGAAAGTAGAAAGTCATCGTCAAGGTAGACAAATACCTTGTCATGCAGCTCATGAGGTATAACCCGATACATCAGTCTGCACATAGTTTGCGGTGCGTTACACAGACCAAAAGGCATGACCGTGAAATGGTACAGGGGCTTGCCAGGCACAGTAAATGCCGTCTTCTCCCGAGATTCCGCGTCCAAAAGAATTTGCCAAAAAGCATACTTTAAGTCCAGACTTGCTATGAATTTAGTGGACTGAAGTCGCGAAAGCAACCCCTCAATCAAGGGCAATGGATACGCATCCTTTATGGTGACCTCATTCAACCTTGGGGCATCGAGAGATAGACGCACTTTACCTGGCTTGCGTATTAACGTTACGGATGAGCTCCATGTACTGTGACTTCCTTCATTCACTACCAAGGAAAGCATACGATCTAGCTCATCAAACAACCGTTTCTGAACCGCTGGAGAGACAGCATAATGTCTCTGCTTGATAGAATTCGCGGAACCGGTATCAATGTGGTGACTTAGCAAAGAAGTTTTACCAAGCCCCAAAACATTGAACGATGGAAACTGTTGTTTGACAAGCTCTAAACGTTGCTGGTCCTCGGGAAGCAAATGGTGAAAACCAACAGCGGGTGTTCCGGGCAAAACCTCAACAGCGGAGATTTGCACTGGCGCAATCCGAAACGTATTCCAGAAATCATTTCCCAGATATACGCGACCGGTGAAAGATGGAACAATTAAAAAGCGTACTATCTTCAAGCGGTCGTTGAATCGCACCAGCGCACGTACGTATCCTAGAACGGAAGCTCTTTGACCCGATGCAGTAAGGATGTCAGTTTGCAGCAATGACATCTGCAGCCCAAGATCCTTAATCAGGTCTAAAGACCCCGCCTCAAGTATACTCACGCTAGCTCCACTGTCAAGGAGCACCATGAGCTTCCGACCTTTTATCTGGATTTCAGCAAAAGGTCGGTTTTCTCCATACGGTGTCAGAATTGAATCTGCGCTAGCTTGTTTCAATAGTCTTCGCAAGGTAAAGTACCTCCATGATCTCTCGAAAGCAGAATTCGATGAGCAACTAAAGGAGCGTGTGTGACAAGGGTTTCGACCATCTCTGGAGGCCGACCAACTAGAGGGGGTACTATAGGACTCGGTCAGAGGCTGATTTGCAGACCAAGGTATTAGGGTCGCAGTGTCAGCAGTATTTGAAGTTTGAACTGCAGCCTCTGAATATTTTCGCCATCCTATTGGCGACGCCACAACTCTGAGTCCACATTGGTGGCCACATCCGCGGTCTCGGGACGCTGTTGTCGAATGGAAAATGGACCGCTCCGAATCCCCGCACTCGTTGCGATCCGTCGGACGTTTCCCGAGTTGTTACATCGTCCACATTTAGGCTTAAGTATACCAGGGGTTCCACAGCCATAACAAAATATTCTGGTCAGAAGCACAGGACAATCTTGATAAGAATGCCCCAGGTCTTGGCAATTCCAGCAGACCCGGCGATCTGTGGATGGCTGTGCCGGACGAGAATTCGGCACAGGCAGTTGCCGATACGGACGCATGACTGGAGCTGCGCGAGATGGTGGTGCGACTGCGTCCACATAAAAATCCGAACCGTCGTTAACAGGCTCCTGTAGCTCGTGAACCACTCGCTGATTTTGTGTGCCTTCGGTTCGTTGTCCTGACGGATACCACACACTTTCAGTCGCAACACACCGCCTCAGCAGCTCGCGAGCGTTTCGGAATTCTTGCCCATGCAAGTGCTCTCGAAGCCGCCGGTTCATGTAACGTAGCAATGTACACTGAAAGTCCACATCCGACAATGGATTGTTGAGCTGCAGTGCCATTGCCTCGATCGCATCGAAGAACACTTGAATGGACCGGTTTTTGAATGCGAGCGTCGATTTCACGCCGGATGTCAACGTCATTTCGACGGCCCTCAAAACGCTCCCGCAGCTCTCGTTCCAAGTCAGGCTAAGTCACCGAGCGATGGAGCTCCATATACCGCCAGTACCACTCTTCTGCTGGACCTTGTGAAAGCAGATGTAGGTCGTGAGCGAGTACGGCCAACGGAACCCCATAGCACGCCGCCATGGTCTTGATTCTAGACAAGAACCGAGTTACGTTGAGACCCGTTGAAGTGCCATCGAAGCGAATTGTCCACTTTGACGGTGGAATGACAGCAGCGGACCTACTAGAATTAAGGCTGGTAGCTCTATCTTGCCTGTCTAACTCAACAGGGATTGCTGGAATTCCCGGACCCACCTCGCCTCCATCCAAATGATCCGTCGAATGAAAGTAGTCAGCTGTTGATGATGGTCCAGGAACGGCGCCTAGAATAATTTGCTGTGGCACCGTGAAGTTGTGCGGGGGATGCTGTTCTGCTGGTGGAGTGATGGATAATCGTTCTAATGCTCGACTTGCTCGACAAAGCCAGAATCGTTGTTTGTTGGCCTACGTTTACGCGTCGCTCGTGGCATTGTACGTAATAAATCAGAAATTAAAATAATCTAACGCAGCTATTCTCCAAAACCAGCAACTAGATATACTTTAAAACAAAAAGGAATCTTAACCCTAATTCAAAAGAAACTTGCATTCACTCAAGATCGAACTAAATAAATTCAAATACAGAAATTCAAATATATATGCCTCAAATAGAAGAACACCTAACCTTGAAACAAATGAAACCAAGGCAGGTCAGAAAACAACTTAATAATTATAAAATATGAAATTCAGCTTCAATACCAAACGAAAATCAATCAAAGCCATGCAAAAATCCAATAAATGAAATCATGAACCCCGAATAAAGTAATCATGTACTAGTTATAATGGATAAAAACGCTAAAATCAATATTAATGAGTGTATTTGTTTTGACACAATCTTTCCTTTTGCAATAAAACGCAACAATTCGAACTACTAAACTTTTATTTGCAAATTACTAATTCCGAGATATAATGCGAATAAACTAAACTTACAAACTTATTAAATGATTGGGTAAATCAATGCGAAAAAGCGAAAAAGCGAATTAGCGAAATGAACAAGATATGGTTTTATTTCCGAACGAATGCAAAGTTTTAACTTAACTGACTCACAAAGAAACCGCAAAATTCAATTTTATATTCAAGAAAATTTCGGTATATTTTACAGTTTTACTGAACCACTATTAACTTAGTCAAATTTTCAAAATGGAATACATCATTAATTTTAAACATATCAGCTGACTGGAATTGTACTGGTTTCGCTGGAACGGCTGACTGATGTCATACTGACAGTCAGTCCTCTGTCAACAAATGGTCAGGTGAGTAGACATGTTATGCGATGATAGTAAAATATTTCATTTTAGGTGGCGTCAACATACTCCCCCCGATGGTCCGCAAGGATCAGAATTAACGCCTGTAAATAGAGCTTGAATAACCTTTTATATTGATATTAAGTTACCAATCCTAGGTTTCTTGCCGAAGTTCTGAACAAATCCGTTTATTTATCAAGGAATAAGATATGTTAACGTTACTTGTGGCATTTCCTCCTTACAAGTAAACCACATATCCTGCGACTAGGGGTTATTTATGCGGCGCCCTGACTCGCCGATCTCGAACTTTTTAAGTAATACCGGGGGGGATGGGATAGGAAATGGATGAGGATGACGAATGCATTTTGATATTTAAGCTAAATATCATGTGTGCGAACGAGAATTCCATAGTTTCAAATATTCAATTCATCAAATTTCGATTCTAAAGTTTAATTCATTAGCAAATTCAATTCAAGTTTATTCCATTTTTTAATCCTTTTCTACGGGTAATAGTGCTATTTTCGTAATAGGTCGATCTAATTCTGTGGTGGATGTACGAACCTTTACTACTCGTACTAATCCATCTTTTCCACCATAAGTTTTTATTACACGTCCGAATGACCATTTATATGATGGCAAACGTTCATCTTTGATTAGTACCAAATCATTAATTTCGATGTTTGGATGGCTGCGATTCCATTTAGGCCTTTGCTGCAATCGGGCTAAGTATTCCACAGACCACCGTTTCCAAAAGTCTTGGGTCAAGCGTTGTGTTAGCTGCCAGCGATCTAGTCGGTTGAGTTGTATGTCTGATAGTTTGTCTTCTGGGACTGCGAGTAAAGTGTCACCTACTAGAAAATGACCTGGTGTTAAGGCATTCAGATCATTGGGATCGTTTGTCAGTGGGCAAAGAGGTCTTGAGTTCAAACAGGCTTCTATTCTTGCTAGAACTGTATACCATTCTTCATATGTTAAAAGTGCACTTCCAACGATTCTTCTTAAATGATGTTTTGTGGATTTTACTCCCGCTTCCCATAATCCACCGAAGTGTGGAGATGCTGGTGGGTTGAAGTGCCATGAAATACCATCATTAGCAATTTCCTGTGCCAGTGTCTCATTTCGTTTTAGTGTTTGCCTCAATTCTTTGTTGGCTCCTATAAAGTTTGTGCCACAGTCGCTGTATAAGTGACTACATAGCCCGCGACGGCTTACGAAACGTCGAAGAGCTGCTAGAAAAGATTGAGTTGACAAATCGCCGACTAATTCTAGATGAATGGCCTTCACTGAAAGGCAAACAAAGATAGCTATGTAGCCTTTCGTTGATTTGGAACCTCTGCCTTTTGATAGCTTGATATCAATAGGACCGCAATAATCCACGCCGCAATGAGTAAATGGCCTTGACGGAATTATTCGTTGTTTCGGTAGATCACCCATGAGTTGAGTTCTGGTTTGAGCTTTGTGTTTGTAGCAAACAATGCATTTTTGTATAAAATATCGAATGGAGTTTCTTGCATCGATTATCCAATATTTTTGTCTGATAATATTTAACATCAATTGTACTCCTCCATGTAAAGTAAGAATGTGGTAATTCAGAAGTATAAGTGATAAAAGCTTGCTTTTTTTTGGAATAATCATTGGATATTTGGTATCGTAGGCAATATTAGCATTTGCAAGACGACCACCAACTCGTAATATCCCATTCTCATCCAGGAAGGGATTTAAATTCAGTAGGCTGCTTTTCTTGTCGATAGGTTTCTTATGTTTCAAAAATTCAATTTCTGTTGGAAATTCACTTTGTTGCGTATATTTAATCCAAAATTTCAATGATGAATCAAGCTCAGTAGTGCTCAAGTATGCCTCGGT
This sequence comes from Nemotelus pantherinus, assembly GCA_963978885.1. Lineage (NCBI taxonomy): Eukaryota > Metazoa > Arthropoda > Insecta > Diptera > Stratiomyidae > Nemotelus > Nemotelus pantherinus. Next base: position 142,789,537 of record OZ022263.1, read on the forward strand.
AGAACGATTGCCTTTTACAGCTGCGATAAATCTTAAACAATAAGCGGTAACTCGAATCAAACGAGTTAAGGAAGAATATTTTTCTAGCCATAAGTCTAAAAACTGTGTATCACGTTGAAATGCTACTAGTGACATAATTGATTTCTTCTTTTGTTCCATTGTACATGCTGGTAATGATGGTCTGACGGGCCAATTTTCCTTGTCTTCTTTTAGCCATGAAGGACCATTCCACCATAGCTCACATTCGAGTATTTGTTTAGGAAATAACCCTCGTGAGGCAACATCTGCAGGGTTTTGCTCTGACGGCACATAATTCCAAGGAACGTCCTTTACAGTTTCATGTATTTGCGTGGTTCGATTGGCAACGAACGTAGTCCAGCTTGATGGGTGCTTTGATAACCACGCCAGTACGATAGTTGAGTCTGTCCAAAGATGTATCCGTGATCTGGTTATATTCAATGATTTTATAATACGTTGCACAGTTTTTGCTAGCAAAAGTGCTGCACAAAGTTCCAAACGTGGAATCGAAACGGTTTTTACAGGTACTACCTTCGTTTTAGCTAGCACTAATGATGAATTAACTTTATCTCGACTGCAAGAAACAACATATACAACTGCTGCATATGCCTTCTGAGAGGCATCACTAAACCCATGCAATTCGATGCTATCATCAGTTTCGGTTTTCAGCCATCTAGGTATTCTTAGGCTGCGTAATGCTTCTAAATCTGTTTTCAAATTATGCCATTTGGATGAAACGTCAGTAGGAATTCGATCGTCCCATGCTACACCATCTAACCATAAGGATTGCATTAGTATTTTTGCCAGAATAACGACTGGAGATATCCATCCAAGTGGATCAAATAATCGAGCAATATCTGATAATATTTTTCGCTTGGTATATGTAACATCATCAAAATTAATGGTAATTTTATATGCAAATTCATCTGTTACTGGATACCAAATGATGCCGAGCGTTTTAAAACCGTTGTCTAGATTCATATCTAGACTTGGGCGAGTCTCACAGTCTTCCAAAGGTATATTGTTTAAAAGTCGATTGTGGTTAGCAGTCCATTTTCTGAGTTTGAATCCTGCTGAGCTTAATAATGTTTTAACCTCATCTCTTTTAGCCAATGCCGATTCTAAACTCGTTCCTCCTGATAAAAGATCATCTACGTACATATCATTCAGTATTGCTTGCCGTGCCATTTTGAATAAAGGTTGTGAATCGTCTGCAAGCTTCTTGAGTGTGCGTATCGCCAAAAATGGGGCAGATGTCACTCCAAATGTAACAGTATCGAGGCAGTAATCGCGGATTGGCTCATTAGGGCTATTGCGCCAGACAATGCGCTGAAGATCAGCGTCTTCTGGATGCATTCGGATTTGTCGATACATTTTTTCAATATCTGCTGCAAACACATATTGTAAAAATCTCCATTTCAGCCAAATTTCATCTAGGTTGGTTTGGAGTGCTGGGCCAGCATGAAGCAAATCATTTAAAGACACTCCAGAGGTTGTCTTCCGTGAAGCGTCGAATACAACACGAGCTTTTGTAGTTGTACTATCCTTGTAAACTACGTGGTGAGGTAAATAATTGGTTTTACGTTCCTTGTTATCATTTGGATGATCTAATATGTCTGTTGTGTTATGAATCTCATGCATATGTTTCAAATCTATATATTCTTGGTTACATTTTGAATATTCAATATACAAGTCTGGGTCCTTTGCAAATTTACGCTCAAGTGACATCAAACTAGCTACCGCCGTATTTCTTGATGAACCTAACATATGCCTGTTAACGCCTTCCTTAAATGGAAGGCGAGTAACGTACTTTCCATCCACGTCTCGTTCCGTGTTTTGTAAATAGAATTTTTCACAAAATTCTTCTTCATTTGTCGACTGTTGAACCATCTCGATCTCTTCCAGTTCCCAAAATCTCCTAAGTTGCTTATTCAAGTCATCATGCTGTGTTATTTCAATTTTGAAACTATGAAAATTCACTTTTGATTGTGAGTTCAATCCTCCAGAGACAATCCATCCTAAACTTGTCCTTTGGACAATTGGTCCCAACGCAAGCCTGTGAATATCACCAGTTATCACTTGAGCATATACGTCAGCTCCAAGTAGTAAATCAATTCGTCCAGTCTTGTCAAAGTTAGGATCAGCTAAATCAAAACCTTTTAGTTGGGTGTGTAATTCTGAAGTGACGTTCCATGTAGGCAATGAGCTAGTTAAGTGACTCAATATGTATGCATCGATGTTCAAAGATCGTTTGTTGCGTAATACTAAATTCAAACGTACAAGTCCCTTGGTTGGTGTGATATTTGCTTTCCCGATGCCACTTACACTTGTGTTTGTGTGTCTCCTTTGCAGATTTAGCTGTCGCATTGCATTTTCACTTATGAATGATGCCTGGGATCCCTGGTCCAATAGTGCTCGAAGGATTCCACAGCCATTAGCGGTTTGAATGTTAACTAAAGCTGTAGCCAAGAGAACTTGTTTCGATGTAGTAGCACTCAGTGTTTGTGAATTCATTTCATTTTGAGATGAGCTTAGTGGCGAATTATGTGCAGATTCAAATTCTACAGCATTAACATTAAGCGGATTCGGAACTACTACGTTTGTCGGTTTATGCAAAAGCGTGTGATGTAATTTTTGACATTTCACACATCGATTATTACTAGGACAACGCATCATAATGTGACCCTTCGTCAAACAATTAATGCAGATTTTGTGTCGTTTTACGATTTCAAATTTAGCCTCGTGGTTCATCTGGATAAAAACAGGACATTGTCGAATATGATGTTCTGCATGGCAAATGACACAAGCTTGAGTGGTTTGACTCGTATAGATTTGTACACTCTGAAGTTGATGGGTATTTGTATTTTTCGAGGAATTTTTATCCGTTCTACTCCCGCAGCTTCTAATGCTCGAAATCTACGTTGCAGAAAGTCTGATAATTCATTAAGAGAGGGAAGATTAGCCCTGTGAACATGTTCTTGTTCCCACAATTGCCTTGTCGATTGAGGTAATCTTTGAGTCACAACAAATACTACCACAGCATGCCATAGATTTTCAACACTCATATTCTCAATTGCTTGTACGCATTCCATGGTTGTATCCAGTAAAGATTTTATAGACGAAGATGACTCTTGGGCACTGGTTAGTGAAAACAAGCGTTTTAATTGTGTGTTTAACAAGATATTGACGTTGTCGTATCTGTCATTCAAAACACGCCAAGCAATATCATAGTTTGCTTCAGTAATACCGTATTGGCGAAGCAGCCCTTCAGCTTCCCCCGTTAAACTACACTTTAGATAATGTAGTTTTTGTACTTTGGACAAGTTTGTTCTGTTGTGAATAAGGGAGGTAAATAGGCCTCGAAACGATACCCACGAATCATAATTCCCGTGAAATTTCGGTATGGATATGCGAGGTAATTTTATTTCTTCAAAATGCGACTCGGTTTCTTGTAGCTTGGCTTCCATAAGTTTCTTTTTTTCTGCCTTAGTACTTTTTTCCGCTTGTGATTCAGTTGCTAGTCCATTGTTGGTAATTTGATCTGCTTCTCGATGACCAATTTCCCGTTGCTCGATTTCCCGTTGCTTAGCGACAGCTTCTTTTAATTGTTCTTCTACTTCCGATTCAAATTCCAAATGCTGCTCATCAAATTGCAGGTAAATTTCATTTGCAAAGTAATCCACATTGAATTCAGATTCTTCGCCCTTTAATAACGAAAGAATCTGTTTATGGTTTTCTTTGAACGTTCTATAAAGAGCTCTTAATCTTTCTTCCACTTTCCCACAGTATGAAACCGTTCTACGGTTTAACGGAGCCTTTTTAAAATTAGTGCGCAGCCTACCTAACTCTTGCATGGACAGCTTCTGTTGCAAGATTAAATTTTCCATCGCAATTATTTCAGATTAACAACAAGCCAAACTGACTTTACAAACGAACTCTAAACGCAAGTTTTTATTTGCACTTAATAAGATTCACTGATTGACCGCCCTTAATTGACCGACCTTCGCACTGTATCTTTGCCCTTTTGTTAAAAAACAAACGCTCTTAACCGAATAAGCAGTTGTTTAACCCACAATTCAAATTTCAATCAGGCGTTTAACTCGCAATTCAAATTTCAAGCAATGAGCTTAGCTCAAGCTTAGCACTATTCACTTCAATTATCTTAATTGAATTTCAATTCAATTTGACTATCGTGATGCTATTGCTCACTTAATTTGATTCCAGTGATTATTTATATGATAAGCGATTGAATAATGTAGGATATAAAGGATATTATGATTTATATAGGAAACAAAAATATAGGATAATAAAGGAAGCGGACTTACCCCGGTTTACAGCCTTCAAATTGTAAAATATTTTTCCCGATTAACCGATTCGCGGCGCGGAATATATTATTTATCTATTATTTTTTCACTGGCACTATCTTAATTTGTCTTTTTAAATCACTATAAAGTCACTACTGAATTTCTAATTAATCCGGTTCGAAGGACCAAAAATGTTTTGACACAATCTTTCCTTTTGCAATAAAACGCAACAATTCGAACTACTAAACTTTTATTTGCAAACTACTAATTCCGAGATATAATGCGAATAAACTAAACTTACAAACTTATTAAATGATTGGGTAAATCAATGCGAAAAAGCGAAAAAGCGAATTAGCGAAATGAACAAGATATGGTTTTATTTCCGAACGAATGCAAAGTTTTAACTTAACTGACTCACAAAGAAACCGCAAAATTCAATTTTATATTCAAGAAAATTTCGGTATATTTTACAGTTTTACTGAACCACTATTAACTTAGTCAAATTTTCAAAATGGAATACATCATTAATTTTAAACATATCAGCTGACTGGAATTGTACTGGTTTCGCTGGAACGACTGACTGATGTCATACTGACAGTCAGTCCTCTGTCAACAAATGGTCAGGTGAGTAGACATGTTATGCGATGATAGTAAAATATTTCATTTTAGGTGGCGTCAACAGTATTAATAAACAATTTTTATAGGTTCAGTGAAACCAAGTTTTCAGTGGGCAGTTAAGGATGGGGAGAAAGGTGTAAAATAGGGAAACGAAAAATAAAAACAAAAGGATGGAGGATAGATGAACCATGACTCAATTCAAAATAGATGCCATTTAGGCATCAACAACTATTGCTGGATATGGGGTCCGCAAGGCACCAACGGAATCACCCCAACAACCTGACGAATCGCAGACGAGGATATGAATTAGAGATGGGAAAAACGACTCAGTTTAGTGTGTCGACACACTTCGACTCACTCATTTTGATGAGTCAATCAGTGTGAGTCAATCAATTGTGTCAATTCGTTTTTGATTGATGTAAAATGTAGTTATGAAAAAGGATTATGCATATGATTAGAATTTTTTCTATTTACCGCTTATTAAACGCACAGAAAATTTCCCAGTATTTATTTTAATAAGTGTCTTTTTTTTTGTTTTGTACATTTGAAAAAGATTTTAAAATGTAAAGAAAGTGTCCGATGGCTTAGTTAACTATAGTTGATTTGAATTAAAATTAAAAAATACTAGTCCGTCAGAAAATCCTATTTTCGTAAAAAAGTAGAGGAAATATGTATGTAGGTCTTCAATGCATGTTTTGGTCCATAGTATAACTAGAGTCGGGTCGTACTAGGATTTTCACATACTAGGTATAACTAGTACAAGTACAAAAAAATACATGTTCCAAAGATACTAGCAAGTATTTGTTGAAGTATGCTATATATACTGTACATACAATTTGCAGTGATGTAATGAAAAGGTATGATATGCCCTCCCCCACCCTTCAAACATAAGGTTCCCAAGCCAGAATGGTGATGGTGCAAGATAATCTTCAAAGGATACTGAGTCATTAGTCCGCGCAGCTTGTCCGTAACTTTCCAATGGTCGGCTATTTATTTGGCAAATCTTTTCGCCTAAAGAAAAACGATGAAATTCAATCAATTCAATTTGATTTTCATTTTATTATTGGGTGTACAAATAAGTTTCCGGCCTTTTTAGATAGATGTCGTTAGTATCACTGTTTGCATTTTATTCAATCGGGCAACACATGTGTTTTGGAGGTTAGGTGTCAAGCTTCAATAATTACTGGTGACATTTTTTCAAAGCGTAAACTACAGTTATTTTCATGTAATTGAAAATGTCGAATTTTGTGCCAACAAAACAACATTTGCGGGAAGTTTTACTTCATTATTTTTTTTTGAAGAAAAGTGCAGCGGAAACAAATCATTTGCTTATGGAAGTTTACGGAGAACATCCTCCATCGAAAACAACATGCAAAGATTGGTTTCAACGATTCAAAGTTGGTGATTTTGACGTAAGAGACAAAGAACGTGAAGGGAGACCGAGAAAATTTGAAGATACAGAATTGGAAGAACTGCTTGATGTGGACCCTTGTCAGACTGAAAAACAATTGGCAGAACAGTTGAATATCACCCAACAATGTGTTTCGCAACGTCTGCATGCAATGGGATTGGTTCAGAAGCTGGGAAATTGGGTGCCACACAAATTGACAGAAAGGAATATGGAACGTCGGAAAACCATGTGCGAGTTGTTGCTTGAACGACAACAAAGGAAGGGGTTTTTGCATCGGATCATCACTGGGGATGAAAAATGGATCCGGTATGACAATCCAAAGCGCAAACCAGCGTGGGGCAAGCCAGGTGAACCAGGGCCATCCACGCCAAAAGCAAATATCCATGGTTCGAAGGTAATGCTTTGTATCTGGTGGGATATGAAGGGTATCGTTTATTATGAGCTGCTAAAAGAGCGTGAAACCATTACGGGACAAGTTTATCGACGACAACTGATGGCTTTAAAGCAATCTTTAGCTGCAAAACGACCGGAATGGGACAAAAGGCACGATAAGATTATTTTGCAACACGACAACGCTAGGCCACATGTTGCTGTACCTGTCAAAAATTACTTGGACAGGCAGAACTGGGAAATTCTACCCCACCCGCCGTATTCACCAGACATTGCTCCCTCGGACTACCACTTGTTCCGGTCGATGCAATCAGCCCTGGCACAGCAGCACTTCACTTCATATCAAAACGTCAAAAAATGGGTCGATGACTGGATCGCCTCGAAACCACCAGACTTCTTCCTTCGTGGAATCCGTTTATTGCCTGAACGATGGACGAAGGTTATAGCTTCCGAAGGAGCATACTTTGAATAAAGCATTCTTTTATTTTCTACACAAACTAATTTCTTTTATTTCAGTAAAAAAGGCCGGAAACTTATTTGTACACCCAATATATGCACAAAACATCTCTTGTATTCGTTCAAATTACCAAAGTCAAAAAATTTACTAAGATAGAACAAACTAATCCTGTTGCCATCTATATGGCTTTTCATCGATCGATCTCTGATACCAAACCTTTCTTGGCTAATCTAAAACAGCCGGTTTTCCACTTCGCTTCACTGAAGCATGAAGTTAAATGAAAATTTTATTAAGAAATGATAAAAACAAAATGTTTCGTCTATTAAACATGCACCCACTAGGGGGCCAACCTCTTCGGTAAGGCTAGATATGAATCCAGGGGCATCTTAAAACCCGCGGTCTCGTAAATTTTACAACCCCGGTAGGGTTGGAGACACGCTCGTGGCGACCTGCAGTCACGAGGAGAGCCCCCGCACAGCCGGAGAGGCCAACTGGCGAACCAAAAAGGATCTCAACCTTTTCCTCCTTAGCTTTTTAAGTGCTACTTTCAGTTTTTCCAGACGGTTTTCCGGCGGATTTCATTTTGCCGTATCTTCGAAACTAGGCCGCTTTTTCACAGACTTGTATGAAAATTTGACCCAAAACAACTCAGAAAGGTCTCCGAATTCATGCTAGACCAAAAAAATAATTTTGGCAAAAAAGGACGTTTTCACCCAATTTCCCCTATCAAAATTTTTTCTCGCCCTTATAATATCACTATTGTACTCTCCGACAATTTTCAATCATCGAAACTGCCGTAAAGGCAGTTTTTGCCAAACTATGGCTAAAAAACCCCTTATTCCCCTACAAAATTGAAATTTTTGTATCGCAGAAATAGATCTTGGCCCGTTATGTCCCAAACCACTCTCACCCAAAATTGGCCGATTTTAGCTACCTTTGCCCTAGAAACTTTTTGAATATTTGAACAAAATACTTGCAAGTACGAAAATACTCGCAAATACGAAAACACTCGAACCTAGTATTTTTGAATTTCATACTAAATACTGATTTTCCCAAAAGAATACCTGTTCCAGTATATACGCTTAATCTCTAATTATAACCTAACTATGTCTAAACTCCAAAATTTGTGAATAATAAACATTGTTACTTGTTATATATATATATATATATATATGACGCTAATCACATGAACATTTTATGGCCGCATTTCTTACAACATAAATGAGGAAAATAGTTGCTTTTTTTGAAGTACTCCCCACTCACATTATTCTAAAACGTTACCTCAGCGAAGAAAAAATCACTCATAGAAACTTTTTTCGAAACGGTATATAATTGAAAAGTTTACCATTTTAAGTTTATCAATGGTAAATGAATTTATAGACTAATGATCAATTAGAAACAAATTTTCACAAGTATCTTATCTAAATACACTGAACTTCACTGCATCGAATTGTGTGAAATGTACACTGATTTCAATATACACTTCAAGAGATAATGAAAATCAAAAACTTTTTTATTTGAATTATAAACCCACTTCAACTCCCAGATATAACAAATAATCACAGCGATAATCATCCAAAAAAAGCGGGCAAACCCAACCATTTTCATTTCGCCCATTCTCGTATTTTGAGATTTTTTTTTTTTTCATCAAAATATAATTGTTTCTGAGAATTTGCTCGAATATCCCTATCCAATATCTATACCTCTTATACTTCATCAATATCCTTAAAAAATTTCATTTCGATCGGACATCGCATTCCTGAGATAATCTCACTGCATCCAATCACAAAAAAATTGAGAAAGTGCACATATGTTCTTCCGCGACGGTCAGTTTCGATCATCACAACCAACCACGGCATGCTTGCACTGTACGGCATTACCTACAGCCTTTACGAAATTCATATCGCGGCACCGATTGACTTGCTCCTGTGCAAAAGTGTCGAGCTCATAAACAAGCTCCTAATCACATCAACTGATTGCCTCGTTCTTGTGCTGCTCATCTCTAGCTCTACTGTGTGTATACAAACGTGTCGGCCAACACACGTGTTGAGGCTAGTGATTGCTTCACCAAACGCTCAACTCCGACGAGATCCGTGAAAGGCTCCGCGGCACGGAAATCTTCGCGCAAATGATTGCTTATGTGCAACGATTGACTCGCTCCTGTGCAAAACTGTCGAGCTCATAATCAAGTTCGAGCTCATAAACAAATTCATAATCACATCAACTGATTGCCTCGTTCATGTGCTGTTCATCTCTAGCTCTACTGTGTGTACACAAACGTGTCGGCCGACACACTTGTTTAGTGCAAGTGATTGCTTCACCAAACGCTCAGCTCGCTCATACTGTAGTGATTGCTTCACCTGTGAAGCAGCTCGCTCAGTATAGAGTGTGTCGACACACGTGTTGGGGGCTAGTGATTGCTTCATCGCGATTGCTTCACTCACGTGTTACCCATGTCTAATATGAATGACGCTCAACTCCCACCAGGTCCAGAATCACCGTACATTCTCCCTATATAAACACTGGACAAACACAACAGCTGTATAGGCGCCATTGTTGTGGTAGCGACCGTTCACAAAGAAAAAGTTGAAACTTACCCGAGAAGGAAAAAAACCCCAGCCTGTCAGATCATTCATTCGGAGCAAGTGAAAAAAACAAGATCAAACATGAAAATTCAAAACTAAAGGGAAAAATAAGTAAAAAAAAAATCTATCAAATACAAGAGAATTCGCGAAAATATAAAGTCCTTTATTAGCGCTATGTATAAAAACTAAGAGAAATAACAAAAATGTAATAAAAACTAAAACCTAAGCCAGAAGATATTTGGGCGCCATTCGTTGTGGAACAGCTGTGAACAGCCGCCCCCACAACAGAAATTGTAGCCTGACCTACTACCCTCGCGTGACTTTATGTGCCGGCTAGACATCGGTGTCGTGGGTAGGTTGAGGGGCAGATCAAGCCCTAGCTGTGTGACGCGTATAAAATAATAAAAAATATGCACAGCATAAGACAAAAACCTACAGGAAAGGAAAAAGGGAATCCACACATGGCTCAACTGAACCTATTTGAATGGATTTACCAATCCACGATCAACCTAGCCATTTCGTAAAAGAAATTGATCAAGAGAAAACGCAATAATTTCGTCAATATAATAAATATATATATTAACAAATAAAAAAAAATATTTAAGAGATAAAATTCAAACATATTCAACGTTATATATAAATTCCAAAAGAAAAAAATCTAAACGAAGTATTGAAATAAATAATATAATTGTAAAACAAATAAACAAAATATTCAAGAAAAAAATTTCTAACAATATACAACACTATACATAAATACCAAAACAAAAATCTAAACGAAGTATTGAAATAAATAAAATAATTGTACTTCAAATTAACAAATGGAGGAAAAAAAAAAAGAAAAAAACAAAAGAATCTATATAAACATAATATCTCACCGGATTCCTGGACGCAAGTCGACCGTGGGAAGGATCCGCTGGAAAATTTTTTTTTTGGAAAAATTCAAAAGTCAACCGATTATTTCACTCATTTCAAATTACTTAAAGCGCAGGTAGCATCGCGAAGATAGGTAATTGAATATTTACTGACTTCTTAACTTAAAGTTCAAAAACCTATATCAGCAGCAGCCTCCAATCCCGTAACAGCACCATGTATTTTTTTTCGACAGAAAGTAGATAATTATCGTAATAAGCGACGATAAAAATGGAACCAGAGATACACACACATTTAGTATGCCGATCGTTATGTTCAGCAGCCACTTCATTCGATATAGAACGGCCGACGTTACTATCAATCCGATGTAAATTGTAACCCCGATAATTCTCCCAACTTTAAGATAACTCAGCACAATTTGAGGGCAAACATGAAATTTCTAATACGTGTTCGAACACCCATACAAAAAACCTGTCGTTCGACATTCCGAAAAAAAAACATGCAGCTTCAAATCATCTTGATTACCCCAAACTTTATAATAGCAATCATTATAAAGCTTCGATCGACATCGCCTGCAGATTCAATCCACCAGCAGCACTCCTTTCAATTTCCCCTTAATTTCATTCGACGCTAGTGCTTCACGTCGTCGGAGCCAGTCTCACTCTCATCAAAGTTGTCACGACTTCACTTGATATCAGCGATACACAAAATAGCTAAGAAGTCACTCCAGTCGCCATCAAAACACAATTGGTAACACCCTCCGCAAGTAACAGCGTATTCAACACTCTTTTTATTCGATATCGCCGCACGATGTACTCATCTCCATCAAAATTCAGCTTCGTCTTCCTTTCTAACAAAAACTTCTTTCTGACAGCTCACTCGTTGAACGCACCAAAACCACCGGTCCCGTCGAAAGCTCGAACTCCAATGCCACTTCCAGCTGATTCCGTTCTTTTGTTTTTCCAACCAGCTGATCTATCTCCCGCATATTATCCCGTTGCCGCCATCTCCCGTAACAATACCTACATCGAGCAACGACCGGTCATCGCCCGAGCATCGATCAATGCAGTTCAAATGCACTCAGGTGTCGATGACACACAATCAAAGCGGTTGCATTTGAACTGCACTGCTTCGTTGTTGTTGTTTTTTCGAATGTTTTGCGATGCTCGCACAGCAATGACCGGCCGTCACATCTGCATACAGGCTATGCATTTTTTTTCTCTTTTACGGTGAGTGGCGGCAAACAGCTGTCCGTAACAGCGTGGGGTCGACTCACCCCAGGAGAATCGTCTCAACGCCGGGCAACAACTAGTCGCAGATAGACAGAGGCGTCATGATCCCTATCGGATATCGTTGGCGTGGTAGACACCCGTCAAGTTTCCCTTCTCGTCCTCAAGCTCATATGCCACAAGACCTCGTGGACGACGAACCCTAGCACGAACAAACGGTCCGCCGCACTACTGAGAGCGTGATTTCGAACGAAAACCTCCTGCCCTGGAACAAAGGTTTTAAACTGGCTGCGCAAATTATACCTTTGAGCGCCCTTTGCGTAGGCCTGCGTTAATTTTTCCTTCACTCGATCGTGTATTAGACGGAGTCTATCACAATGAGTGCTTAGTTTCACCTCCCCATCCTCAAACGCGCTCAATTTTCGCAAAAGAGCGTAATCAGAGCCATGTTGGATAGGGTGGTAACCAAGCATCAGGAAATGGGGGGAACATTCAGTGGCCTGATGTACAACATTTCGAAAGCCACTTCCGCTCCTTGAGTCCACTGGAAAGTTCTTTTGCTTTTCAACAAGTCTGTCAGTGGTGCTGTAACGGAAGCGAAATTAGGAACCAAACGACTATACCAACCTGCCATTCCCATTAACCTTCTCACGTCTTTCGCACTTTTTGGTACTGGGTAAGAGGCGATGCCAGACACTTTCTGGCGGTCTGTCTTCAGGATACTGTCACTGACCACATAGCCAAGGTATTTGAGTTCCCTTTGAACGAATTTACTCTTTTCGACATTGATGGAGAGTTAAGCTGCATGTAAGCTGTGCGACTGTGGAAAGTAGAAAGTCATCGTCAAGGTAGACAAATACCTTGTCATGCAGCTCATGAGGTATAACCCGATACATCAGTCTGCACATAGTTTGCGGTGCGTTACACAGACCAAAAGGCATGACCGTGAAATGGTACAGGGGCTTGCCAGGCACAGTAAATGCCGTCTTCTCCCGAGATTCCGCGTCCAAAAGAATTTGCCAAAAAGCATACTTTAAGTCCAGACTTGCTATGAATTTAGTGGACTGAAGTCGCGAAAGCAACCCCTCAATCAAGGGCAATGGATACGCATCCTTTATGGTGACCTCATTCAACCTTGGGGCATCGAGAGATAGACGCACTTTACCTGGCTTGCGTATTAACGTTACGGATGAGCTCCATGTACTGTGACTTTCTTCAATCACTACCAAGGAAAGCATACGATCTAGCTCATCAAACAACCGTTTCTGAACCGCTGGAGAGACAGCATAATGTCTCTGCTTGATAGAATTCGCGGAACCGGTATCAATGTGGTGACTTAGCAAAGAAGTTTTACCAAGCCCCAAAACATTGAACGATGGAAACTGTTGTTTGACAAGCTCTAAACGTTGCTGGTCCTCGGGAAGCAAATGGTGAAAACCAACAGCGGGTGTTCCGGGCAAAACCTCAACAGCGGAGATTTGCACTGGCGCAATCCGAAACGTATTCCAGAAATCATTTCCCAGATATACGCGACCGGTGAAAGATGGAACAATTAAAAAGCGTACTATCTTCAAGCGGTCGTTGAATCGCACCAGCGCACGTACGTATCCTAGAACGGAAGCTCTTTGACCCGATGCAGTAAGGATGTCAGTTTGCAGCAATGACATCTGCAGCCCAAGATCCTTAATCAGGTCTAAAGACCCCGCCTCAAGTATACTCACGCTAGCTCCACTGTCAAGGAGCCCCATGAGCTTCCGACCTTTTATCTGGATTTCAGCAAAAGGTCGGTTTTCTCCATACGGTGTCAGAATTGAATCTGCGCTAGCTTGTTTCAATAGTCTTCGCAAGGTAAAGTACCTCCATGATCTCTCGAAAGCAGAATTCGATGAGCAACTAAAGGAGCGTGTGTGACAAGGGTTTCGACCATCTCTGGAGGCCGACCAACTAGAGGGGGTACTATAGGACTCGGTCAGAGGCTGATTTGCAGACCAAGGTATTAGGGTCGCAGTGTCAGCAGTATTTGAAGTTTGAACTGCAGCCTCTGAATATTTTCGCCATCCTATTGGCGACGCCACAACTCTGAGTCCACATTGGTGGCCACATCCGCGGTCTCGGGACGCTGTTGTCGAATGGAAAATGGACCGCTCCGAATCCCCGCACTCGTTGCGATCCGTCGGACGTTTCCCGAGTTGTTACATCGTCCACATTTAGGCTTAAGTATACCAGGGGTTCCACAGCCATAACAAAATATTCTGGTCAGAGGCACAGGACAATCTCACAGGCAGTTGCCGATACGGACGCATGACTGGAGCTGCGCGAGATGGTGGTGCGACTGCGTCCACATAAAAATCCGAACCGTCGTTAACAGGTTCCTGTAGCTCGTGAACCACTCGCTGATTTTGTGTGCCTTCGGTTCGTTGTACTGACGGATACCACACACTTTCAGTCGCAACACACCGCCTCAGCAGCTCGCGAGCGTTTCGGAATTCTTGCCCATGCAAGTGCTCTCGAAGCCGCCGGTTCATGTAACGTAGCAATGTACACTGAAAGTCCACATCCGACAATGGATTGTTGAGCTGCAGTGCCATTGCCTCGATCGCATCGAAGAACACTTGAATGGACCGGTTTTTGAATGCGAGCGTCGATTTCACGCCGGATGTCAACGTCATTTCGACGGCCCTCAAAACGCTCCCGCAGCTCTCGTTCCAAGTCAGGCCAAGTCACCGAGCGATGGAGCTCCATATACCGCCAGTACCACTCTTCTGCTGGACCTTGTGAAAGCAGATGTAGGTTGTGAGCGAGTACGGCCAACGGAACCCCATAGCACGCCGCCATGGTCTTGATTCTAGACAAGAACCGAGTTACGTTGAGACCCGTTGAAGTGCCATCGAAGCGAATTGTCCACTTTGACGGTGGAATGACAGCAGCGGACCTACTAGAATTAAGGCTGGTAGCTCTATCTTGCCTGTCTAACTCAACAGGGATTGCTGGAATTCCCGGACCCACCTCGCCTCTATCCAAATGATCCGTCGAATGAAAGTAGTCAGCTGTTGATGATGGTCCAGGAACGGCGCCTAGAATAATTTGCTGTGGCACCGTGAAGTTGTGCGGGGGATGCTGTTCTGCTGGTGGAGTGATGGATAATCGTTCTAATGCTCGACTTGCTCGACAAAGCCAGAATCGTTGTTTGTTGGCCTACGTTTACGCGTCGCTCGTGGCATTGTACGTAATAAATCAGAAATTAAAATAATCTAACGCAGCTATTCTCCAAAACCAGCAACTAGATATACTTTAAAACAAAAAGGAATCTTAACCCTAATTCAAAAGAAACTTGCATTCACTCAAGATCGAACTAAATAAATTCAAATACAGAAATTCAAATATATATGCCTCAAATAGAAGAACACCTAACCTTGAAACAAATGAAACCAAGGCAGGCCAGAAAACAACTTAATAATTATAAATTATGAAATTCAGCTTCAATACCAAACGAAAATCAATCAAATCCATGCATAAATCCAATAAATGAAATCATGAACCCCGAATAAAGTAATCATGTAATAATTATAATGGATAAAAACGCTTAAACCAATATTAACAACCTGACGAGAGTGCAGATGCGCCACTCAATTCAATTTGCTTAGTCATGCTAAGGGACTCGCAGACGAGAGGATATGAGTGACGCTCAACTCCCACCAGTTCCAGAATCACCGTACATTCTCCCTTTATAAACACTGGACAAACACAACAGCTGTATAGGCGCCACTGTTGTGGTAGCGACCGTTCTCAAAGTAAGGGAGAAAATTTGAAATTTACGCGAAAAGGAAAAAAAATTTTAATGAATATAATCCGAAATGAATGATTTGACGGAATGCCAACTACGGCCAAAGAAAAAAAAATGGCTGAGGCAACCAAGTGCTCCAGAGAACAAGTGTGACCCCAGCCTGTCAGATCATTCATTCGGAGCAAGTAAAAAAAACAAGATCAAAGATGAAAATTCAAAACTAAACGGAAAAATAAGCAAGAAAATTAATCAAATACAAGTCAAAATTAAGAGAATTCGCGAAAATATAAAGTCCTTTATAGGCGCTATATATAAAAACTCGGAGTAATAACAAAAATGTAATAAAAACTAAAACCTAAGTCAGAAGATATATGGGCGCCATATGTTGCGGAACAGCCGCCACCACAACAGAAATTGTAGCCTTACCTGCTACCCTCGCGTGACTTTATGTGCCGGCTAGACACCGGTGTCGTGGGTAGGTTGAGGGGCAGGTCAAGCCCTAGCTGTGTGACGCGTATAAAATATTAAAAAAAAAACACAGCATAAGACAAAAACCTCCAGGAAAGGAAACAGGGAACCCACACATGGCTCCACTGAACCTACTTGAATGGATTTGCCAATCCATGATCAACCTAGCCATTTAATAAAAGAGATTGATCAAAAGAAAACAGGCGAAAATTTCGACAATATAATAAATATATATTCAAACAAATAAAAAAAATGTTCAAGAGAAAAAATTCAAACAATATTCAACATTATATATAAATTCCAAAAGAATAAAAATCTTAACGAAGTATTGAGATAAATAAAATAATTGTAAAACAAATAAACAAAAGAAAAAAAATCTAACAATATTCAACAATACATATAAATTCCAAAAGAAAAATCTAAACGAAGTATTGAAATAAATAAAATAATTGTACCTCAAATAAGCAAATCGAAGAAAAAAAGTAATGAAAGAAAAAAAAGAATATATATAAACAAAATAGCTCACCAGATTCCTGGACGACGGTCGACCGTGGGAAGGATCCGCTGAACACTTTTTTTTTGTAAAAATTCAAAAGTCAACCGATTATTTCACTCATTTCAAATTACTTAAAGCGCAGGTAGCATCGCGAAGATAGGTAATTGAATATTTACTGACTTCTTAACTTAAAGTTCAAAAGACTATATCAGCAGCAGCCTCCAATCCCGTAACAGCACCATGTATTTTTTTTCGACAGAAAGTAGATAATTATCGTAATAAGCGACGATAAAAATGGAACCAGAGGTACACACACATTTAGTATGCCGATCGTTATGTTCAGCAGCCACTTCATTCGATATAGAACGGCCGACGTTACTATCAATCCGATGTAAATTGTAACCCCGATAATTCTCCCAAATTTAAGATAACTCAGCACAATTTGGGGGCAAATGTGAAATTTCTAATACGTGTTCGAACACCCATACGAGAAACCCGTCGTTCGACGTTCCGAAAAAAAACATGCAGCTTCAAATCATCTTGATTACCCCAAACTTTATAATAGCAACCATTATAAATCTTCGATCGACATCGCCTGAAGATTCAATCCACCAGCAGCACTCCTTTCAATTTCCCCTTAATTTCATTCGACGCTAGTGCTTCACGTCGTCGGAGCCAGTCTCACTCTCATCAAAGTTGTCACGACTTCACTTAATATCAGCGATACACAAAATAGCTAAGAAGTCACTCCAGTCGCCTTCAAAACACAATTGGTAACACTCTCCGCAAGTAACAGCGTATTCAACACTCTTTTTATTCGATATCGCCGCACGATGTACTCATCTCCATCAAAATTCAGCTTCGTCTTCCTTTCTAACAAAAACTTCTTTCTAACAGCTCACTCAGCTTCTAACGTTGAACGCACCAAAACCACCGGTCCCGTCGAAAGCTCAAACGCCAATGCCACTTCCAGCTGATTCCGTTCTTTTCTTTTTCCAACCAGCTGATCTATCTCCCGCATATTATCCCGTTGCCGCCATCTCCCGTAACAATACCTACATCGAGCAACGACCGGTCATCGCCCGAGCATCGATCAATGCAGTTCAAATGCACTCAGGTGTCGATGACACACAATCGAAGCGTTTGCATGTGAACTGCACTGCTTCGTTGTTGTTGTTTTTTCGACTGTTTTGCGATGCTTGCACAGCAATGACCGGCCGTCACATCTGCATACAGGCTATGCATTTTTTTTCTCTTTTACGGTGAGTGGCGCCTAACAGTAGTCCGTTTTAATCTGCAATGAGAGACGTGGATGGACGTCCTTCGCGGTATTCATCTTCGGTGTTGAAATAGCCGGCATAATCACCGGATCTAAATCCTATTGAAAATTTGTGGTCAGTTATAAAAAAACGGTTGCTGGCAAATACGGAGCTTTCAGGAAGTGTGGATGAGCTTTGGGAAAAAGTTCAAAACGAATGGGACAAAACTGATTCTCCATTACTAGATAATCATATCGGAAGCATGCCAAAGTAAATTGAAGCAGTTATTGAAGCCAAAGGAGGCTATAAAAAATACTAAAAATGAAAATGTGACCCACTCGCGAAAGTGTTTACAGAATTAAGTAAAAAGACTATAGTTGTTACGAGAAATTCGAATTAGAATTTGTACGATTATGTACAATTATTATTAAAGCTATGTTGTACAAGCATATGCACACTCTTATTCTACTTACATTAAATCAATTACCTTGCACAATAATGTATAGACAGCAAAAATCAGCGTAGTTCACCGCGAGCCAATTATTTGACCCAAATTAAGTATCGATCACGTGTGTATGTTGTCTTGTGTAAGGTAATTGCTGATTGATGCATTTTTTGTGACATCGATAATCATATCTATTTGAATGAATGTTAATGAGTAAGTATAGTAAGTTCAGTTCGAAAATATACTTGTTCAGAATAAAGTGTTTTGTCGTACATTTGGTCCTTCGAACCTGTGTTACTAGAATCAGTGTTTAGTAAATACCTTATAGAACCAGTGTCTATAAGATTTATTTAAAAAAAATATATATATTTTTGAACTTGTAGAACCAGTGTCTACAAGACAATACCGAACGGAAAATTTGTAGAACGAGTGTCTACAAAATAAAGTATTTTTTGTTGCCGTGTGTGTTTGTTCATACAAGGAAGTGATTGATTTTGATAGAGCTTCAAGCGAACCAATCAGTTATGGAGGAGTCAGTAAAGAGTCAGTAAAAATCCAGCTTCACGAAGATCCAGTAGATACAAAGCAATTTAAAAAAGGATTCATTAGAAAGAAAAACGAAAGAAATACCTTGAAACTCGGCTGCAGCAGGTGAATACCTTGTGGTCGGCAGCAGTAGATGGGAATGATTCCATTGAAGAATATCGTGCAATCAGTCCCACTCATGTATACTTCACGAATAAGTGTTTCGCGACATTAGAGATGCTTACGGAAGAGGTACGAGAGCAGCTGGAGACTTCATTGCGAGATGCGTTACGAAGAAACAATGAATCGAATTTGATAGTCGAGCAGCATCGTTTAATTATGAAACAATTAGAGCTGATGAATTGTTTTCTGAATATTTGCAATGGAAAGCATTTCGTGATCTTTTCATGGAAGTTATACATAATAACGAGTCTATTAAGAAAGCACAGAAGCTTTATTATTTGAAATTGAATCAAAGCGGAGAGCCTTATGAACTTGTTAGACATCTACAAGTAACTTCAGAAAATTACGTAGCAGCTTGAGAAATTTTGGACAGAAGATTCAATAATAAACGAATACTTGTAAATGCACAGCTAATGACTTTATTGCATCAATCGGATGTTAGTAAAGAAACTGCGTATGGAGTAAAGCGATTACATAGTGTCTAGCGAATGTCTGTTGGCTATCAAGAAGACACCAAAGGCTGGGATCCGATGCTAATTTTCTTGCTTACCCAAAAATTGGACAAGGAGACGCACCGGCTTTACGAACAGTCTTTGAAATTCTCGCGAGAACTGCAGACCATTCACGAGGTTTTTACGTTTCTTGAAAACAGATTTCAAACATTGGAAGTCAAGGCGAAAACGTCTGGTATGAGACAAATCTAAAGTGTAAAGGCGTGCTATAGTATGGTGTAGTCGATGTGTCCGGTATGTCAACAACTACACAAAATATACCGATGCGAAAAGTTTGCAAAAATGACTAGTCAACAGAGAATAGGCACTATGAAGACAAACAAACTTAGCGAAAACTGTTTGGTGGCAGGGCATTTTGCAAGTAAATGCAAGTCCTGGTCAAAATGCAAGGTATGTCAGCGAAAACATCATACTCTTCTCCACACAGAAGAATACAAGTAAAAACAGGTAGAAACGGTCAAAGGAAGATTTTCGAAAGCTGACAAATCAATGGCAAACGAGGTGATGTGCCATTTCGGATCCAAGTCTAATATCGTATCAGGTCAAGTTTTATTACCGACGGCACTAGTGCAGGCACAACATAAGAACGGGAATTTGATGAAGCTGAGGGCACTCATAGACCAAGGCTGAGAAGCAACATTCATATTTGAAGAGGCTGTGCAACGCTTGGAGTTATCCAAACAGAAATTTTGGGAAAGTGAGGAGATATTTCCCGAGAAGGTGATGACTTCGGAATATATCGAATGCGAAATGCACTTTAAAAGAAACTATAGTCGTTCAGGAGAGGGGAGATATACTGTTCGAATGCTATGGCGTACTGATCCTTCTACAGTAACGGAACTACAAGGATCAAGGGAGCTAGCCCTTGCTAGACTATTTTAACTGGAAAGAAGGTTTAAAACAGATAGTCAGCTGGAACGGATTTACAGAGATTTCATTCATGAATACATTCGTCTCGGACATATGGTTCGCACTTTGAAAGATGCGAGTCCAAAGCATTACTTACCTCACCATGCAGTTTTAAGCATGATAGTACCACTACAAAATAGAGAGTTGTGTTTTATGCTTCGGTAAAAAGAAATACATCGAAAAGCTTGAATGATATAATGATGACTGGTCTGAATTTGCAGCACAACTTGATGGACCTTCGATTAAGATGGCAGAAATATAAAATAGTTTTCCTAGCAGATATTGAGACAATGTATCGGCAGATCAAAGTCGATGTCAGGGATCAAGATTTACAGCATATACTGTGGCGAGATACACCAAAGGAGCCAATAAACGAATACAAACTTACAACTGGCACCTACGGATCTGCGGCAGCTCCGTTTTTTTGCTATACGTCCCCTACGGCAATTAGCAATCGATGACGGTACTAAATTTCCTGTTGCGTCAAAAATTATTCTACGAGACGCATACACGGATAACATTGTTTCGGAGGCTGATACCTACGAAAAAGCGTATACGGCTTGCAATCAACTTATTCGTTTGTTAAATGGAGGGGGTTTCAATCTAAGGAAGTGGAATAGTAATGATGCAAGACTTTTGAATGGGACCAGTCAATTCGACAACCGATACTGAATGATTGGAAGAGAATAAAACACAATCTGTTAAAATTGGAGAAAATAGAAATATCGAGATGGTTCGGGTACAGCAGATCCAACATGGCATGTGAAATTCATGTATTTTCAGATGCTTCGGAAAAAGCGTATAGTGCTGCGGTTTATATAAAGGCTATTGCGCAATCCGGGGAAATTTTCATCAGATTATTAGCTGCAAAAACCAAAATATCACCATCACGTTTGATAAAGTTAGTTTCATGTACGTTCCGAAATCAATCCCGCGGATATTGCATCACGCGGGTGTTACCCTGAAGAACTGCCGGACCACAAACTATGGTAGCATAGGTGGAATCTACAATCTTGGAACTATTACTGGCGAAATATTCTTCTTTAACGAAGATTTTACGAGTTACAGCATTCTGCTATCGTTTCATATATAATACAAGATGTAATTCTGTCAGTCGTAAAAAAGGTCCCTTGCTGTAAGCGAGATGAACGATGCATTAGTACCATTACTGAGGATCACGCAGTATCGACATTTCCAGACAAAGATACAACGATTGTCTGAAAAGAAACCTCTTACTAAAGAGACCCGATTATTAACGCTAAATCCATACTTGGATGAAAATGGGCTTATACGCATAAAAGGGAGATTAAAGCAATCTTGTTTAACGTTTGACCAATAGTATCCCATAATTCTGCCCCATAAGAGCGAGTTAACAACACTCGTGATTGATAAGGCACATTTGACAATGCTCCATGGTGGCGCATTTAAAACATTAGAATTCGTTCAACAAAAATATTGGATCTTAAACCAATTGAAGGCAGTGACAGGACGGCTACATCGTTGTGTCATTTGCCATCGATTTAATGCCAAGTGTGAAACACAGCTCATGGGTGATCTATCAAAGCCGCGAGTTACTGCCGCACGCCCTTTTACAGACTCGGGCGTGGATTATGCAGGACCTTTTACGCTTAAACCAGCTATAGGACGAACCGCTAAAACTTTCAAAGGCTATATAGCGCATTTTCTATGCTTGAGCACTAAAGCAGTGCATCTTGAAGATGTTAGTGATTTGACTACAAAAGCGTTTATTGCAGCAGTCAATAGATTCGTTAGTAGAAGAGGGGCCATTGCTAATATATACAGTGATAATGCGACGAATTTTGTTAAGGCCAGCAAGTTTTTGACTGAAGCAATCCGGTTGCAAACGTTTCAAACGGAGGTGGCATTTTATCCCACATTCAATGGCATTTTATCCCACCTTCGTCTCTGCATTTTGGTGGCTTGTGGGAGGCCGGGATAAAGTCAACAAAGAATCATATGAAACGGATAGTAGGCGAAACTACGTGGCCGTTTGAGGAGCTAACTACACTAACAGTTAGATTGAAGCCTGTTTAAACAGCCGTCCGCTTTGTCCACTAAACAATGATCCTGAAAGTCCCGAAGTATTGACGCCTGGACCTTTTTTAATCGGTTCTCCGTTACTTAGCCTGCCGCAACAAGAACATCTAGATGCGAATCCTAATTTACTTAAAAGATGGGAATTGATTGAGCAGTGGTCATTAGAATATCTATCCAGACTCCAGCAGAGACCGAAATGTATGAAGGAGCAACCAAATCTCCGGACAGGTTGCTTAGTCCTTATAGGAGAAGACAACTTGCCTGCAAAAAATGGCTGCTTGGCCGCGGAATTGAGGTCCACCCTGGTACCGATGGTCTTGTACGAGTAGTCACCATAAGAACAAGAACATCTGTAATGAAGCGACCGATAAGGAGTTATCACTTCTACCGATTGTGGATAACGGCCAGTGGCGGCTCGTCACAGTGGGCAAAGTGGGCCGGGCCCACCCTCTAAAACACATAAATAATAATTTTAAATAAAAGTTTGAGTCATCATTTACATATTAATTCATATACGTTTAACATAATAAATCCTTCTATAATTTTAATCCAGCAACAGCACATTTTTATATCATTCATTCATACCATGCAATGACGTAAAATCACATAGTGCCATACATACATTGAATGTCCATCGCGCAATGTATCAACATATTTTCATACATATAAAACAATTACTACAATAAGCTACAAGCATAAACTATACGATACAATATACACCTGCATCTTGTACACATAAATGTATATTCCTGTCCCATACACGCCACGACGGGCAGACGCATCACTAGCCCATTCATAATTCTTCTACATCATCTACACTATGCTACAAACATAAGTATAAGCGAAGGTATAAGCTCGCGTTTGTGTGTTTATCGATTTCTGTTCATCAATGTGGCTCGGTGGGCCCAAACATCACTGGCCCACTGTGCGTTGTTACCAGTCCAAGCTGCGATCTGTGAGCATTGACACTTTCAATCCCAACAAGATTGATTTTGTATATTGGGCCGGCTCCTCATCTACGAAAAATTGACGTGTGCAATCGCATCAAAATCTATGTTGCATATTGGGCCAGCCCATCATGCGTTTACATGCGTAGCTTGAATCAAAGAACTACAAGATCATGACGCGCGCAAGTCTCTCTCACCAGGAGAGTTCGGTTTATGAATGAATGAATGAAAAATTGTTTGTGGTATTTTTTTCAGCATTTTTTGTCAAATTATAAACTATAAATGAGCTTAGTTAGATCATGGTAGATTTCATTAATGGGAGTATTTTTGTGAAAAATATTATGAAAAAAATGTAATGCGACGTGTGTTAATATTGTACTGAAAATCAAAAGAAGAATAATGTGGCGGAAGACAAATCTATGTACACTTGCATGTATCCAAAAGATGCAAATTTTTCTGATGTGAAAAATTAGCGAATAGGTATGGGAATTTACCTATTGCATGATTGTTTTTAAATATATCCCAAAAGAAAATTAATTTCAGGATTTGAAGCATGAAATGCTTATTTGTCTTCTCATGATAAATTTGAAACAAAGGTTAGATCTAACCTAACCTGGGTGTAAAATGCAAAGTGTAAAAATTCCAAGAAGAAAAATGCACCTCTCATCTCTCATACAAAATAAAAAAAAGACAACTCTTTTATAAAATGGAAATAAATCAGCTAGCATAAATTTAGTCCATAAACTGTGCTAACAGTTTTTATAAATTCTTCAATAACAGCTCTTGCAGATGGCGTTAGAAAGACTAAATACAATCAGGGTTTCTTATTACGGTTTCAAAAATTATGTGGAGGTCTGAGCTCAGCTGCATTCTGAAAGTATCTATATTTTTTCATTCAATGAGATGGAAAATGACCATCAGAAAATTATGTGATTCGGTGCTTGCTTGGGACTTGGGGCTTGCTTTTGGCTTGGGGCTTGCTTGTATCATGCATGCGTAGGAAAGAAAATAGTAAAGTGAAGACGGCACAGAGAACGTTAATGTAAGCAAAGCGCTAAACACTTACACGATTTAAACTTTTTCTGGATGAGTCTTCCGTTTTCAGTGGTACTTTTAAAACTATTCAAAACGATCTCATCATTAGTAAATGTACTATATTAAAAAAAAACTTTATATTTGTACTACATTAAAAAGCTTTATACTTGCTGAGATTCATAACGCTCCCTGTTATTCCTGGCAAATCGATGAGTCCACTGACACCAAGCGTTTGTCTCAACTATCAGTGATTTTTCGATACGTTTCAGAACAAGGCATTACAGTAGAGAGATTCATGGTTTTTTTTTTATGTAAGTCAAGGTAAAAAAGCTGGAGATCTCTATAATTTACTAACTAAACATTTAAGCATTTCGATATTGCCAGCATATTAGTGGGACAAACCTATGATGGTGCTTTTGTGATATCGGGGACTTGCAAAATAAAAGAATGCCGCATCTTTTTCGTGAATTTGACTGGGTTATTAGCATTTTTTCCAACTCGACGAAGCGAACTAATGTAGTTGATAAAGTTAATCGTAGGTGGCTACCTGATTGCAGCAATACACGATGGAACCATAAGTCTCGAATAATTTAAGTTCTTTCAAATAGTACAAATGAGTTGCTGGAAGTCTTCGAAATATTTTTAAATGATGAAGCCTTTGTCCAATATAGAGAAACGATTAAAGAGTCTGTGGGCTTCAGGCATATTTTGTCGGTCTTCTCGTTTTTATTTTTGCTAAAAACTATCAACCTTATGTGTCAACAAACAGGTGTTCTATTTGAAACATTAATTATTGTAAAGTTAAGTGCAGATATAAATTATTGTAAAGAGCGAGTCAGTAACTTACTACTAACATTAAAGTCATATAGAAGAGACGATACATATTTTGAAAAAAAAAAAAAAAAATTAGCGATGTTTGCAGTAATTTTGGGCAACCTGTTAAAAGATGTAAAATAGATTACGGTAATATTTCAGATGCGAAAACTTATTTTAAAAGACTTCATGCATTAAATTTGGACTAATCTAACTAAACCTTTCGGATATGAAAAAAATAGATTTTATCAGTTTCATTAAGAGTAGTAATCTCAAATCATTTGCGAAGGCTTTTCTTAAAAATCTACTAGACTCTCTTATCGACAGCTACCCCTAAATGTTTGAAAAAATTAAGCAACGAAACGAACTTTGTGTGATCATAACAAATTTGGAATCACGCAGAGTTTATCGGACCTTTTAATTTTTATATCTGATAATAAGTTACAAACGGAAGTATTTATAAATTGCTAAGTCAAGTTACTTCACTGGCATCTTCTTCCACTTCAGTTGAACAAAGTTTTTCAGCTCTTAAGAGAGTAAAAACCTTTTTGCGGAATTCAATTTGTCAGACAAGGCTTTCCGATTTAAGTACAATCGAAATTGAAAGGGATTTAGTTAAAATGTTGCGAGAAGGTTACAATTTCAAATTTCACAACCAAATGATTGATCTCTTTGCTTCATCAAAGAGTAGACGTAACCAAATAATTTACAAGCATATGTAGTAAATCACGCTTTAATCTTTATTTTTAAATACGTTTGAAAAATGTTAAATTTGATGTAGAATATTTTGCATGTATATATGTATATTAAACCGCTTGAAACAAGATCGATTGAAAGGTGTGCATACAGGTGTTATATAAATAGCGACCAAAACACTAAATTTTATTTATTTGAAAAAACTGACCAGCATACTACGAAATCAACGAAAATTTGTTCGGATAACAATAAAAAACTGGGCCCACCCAATCTCAACAAGCACGAGCCGCCACTGATATCGGCAACTTGACAGCACCGAGTTTTAGTGAAGCTACAACTTCAAGCAATGGCGCATTAGGAACAGATCAGATGAGAAACGGCGTGCAAGTAGGTGAAGCTCAACAAAATAAGAAAAGAAAATTATATAGCCACCACATAAAAACAAAAATATCTCATCAGGAAAGAAACTGTTCACCAAAAAGTCGACTCCATCAAACAAACTTGAGCCAAAGTTGGTGCTATCGTCGTCGTCGTAGCACTACAGCCCCTCTCGGGCTTTGGCTTCTCGCAGGTGACGCCTCGTTGTCTCGGTCCAATGGCCGCGTCCTCCAATTTCGAAAACCGAGCAGCGACTGGTCTTCGACCATCGGCCCTTCCGTCGAATACCTTCTTAGGTACTCGATGCTCGTCCATTTGTTGCACGTGACCAGCCCATTGCAGCTTCCGCAGTTTGATTATTGTAGTAACCTCTGGCTCGTCAAAAACCTCGTACAACTCGTGGTTGTACCTTATCCGCCACTGGCCACACTCTTGTTTAGCTCCAATTATACGCCTGAGGACCCGTCTTTCAAAGGCGTTCAACATATTTGTGGATGCTTGGGTAAGAGAACAAGTTTCACATCCGTAGCACAACACAGGTCTGATTATTGATTTGTAGACTTGGAACTTCGTCTTCCTGTGTATGCAGCTGGTCTTCAGTAGGGCCAGAGCGGAGTAGAAAGTTTTATTAGCGAGCTGTATTCTCCTTTTAACTTCATCAGTTTCACTGCCTTTCGTTGTCAATTTCGAGCCTAAGCATATAAATTCATCCACATTCTCTAAATTATATTCGTTCAGAATTATATTTCGCCTAATGGAGGTCTTCTTTCTTGTTTGCGTCATGATTTTTGTTTTCGTCCGATTGATCATCAGGCCTACTTCTTTGGCTTCCTGGTCAAGTTTCAACAGGAGTTCTTTGGCGGATGTGAAGGAACGTGACAAGATGTTAATGTCATCCGCGTAGGCCACTAATTGGTTCGACTTATACAGAAGCGTACCCCCTGTGTCGACAGGAATCTTCCTTATCACGTACTCTAGTGCTAGGTTGAACAGCAGAGGGGCCAACCCATCGCCTTGCTTTAGTCCGACATTTGTGTCAAAGGCGTCAGTCAGACTGTTATTGATTCTGACTTGTGATGCTGTCGACATCATCGTCATTTTGATCAGCCGGACTAGTTTTGCCGGGATGCTGAAGTATAGCATTATTTTATACAGTACATTTTGTAGCGAAAATGAAGATGTGAGTGTGTAGTCGTAAATAACTCAACTACACAATTTGTAGATAGAAATAACTACACGATTCAAGAAACGTCCTTTATTCACAAAGAGCGTAATAAGAATGACGAAATACATAACACGCATCTAATTCATTGATGCCAACTACATTGAAAATACATATGAAAATTACAAACACTAAACTAATACGAACCACTATTTTCTGGTGGCGCTGCAGGCATGAACGCTACATCACTCCCTCTGCAGTGGCTTGCTAGCCACGATGGAAACCAGCCGGTGGATAAGTTCTGAGTATGTGTTTCGGCGGAGTTACTATCGGTGTCCATATAACCCGCCGGCATCGAGGTCGAAGGGACTTATTGTTGGATGTGTTGGTTGAAGATT
The DNA here is from genome assembly GCA_963978885.1 of Nemotelus pantherinus. Lineage (NCBI taxonomy): Eukaryota > Metazoa > Arthropoda > Insecta > Diptera > Stratiomyidae > Nemotelus > Nemotelus pantherinus. The sequence continues at coordinate 142,817,487 of OZ022263.1, forward strand.
GCCGTTGAGATGACCACGTTGTTTGTGTTGATGATCGTTGTCGTTGTTGCACACTTCGACTATATTGCTGCGAATGTTCGTACTCGGTATCATGATGTGTAGGCTGTGGTGCCGGAACTTGATAATCGTGTGACGTTTGATCCGAAGCTAAATATGCAGGTTTCAGCCTTTCTGTTGAAATATTTACACATTTGCCGTTTACCTCGATGCTGTACACAATAGCTGAAATACGCTTGATGATTCGATGTGGGCCAGTATAAGGTTGACTGAGGGATCTTTTTACAGAATCGACGCGTAAGAAAACGTGGGAACATTCCTTTAGGTCCTTGTGCACAAATGTGTTACGCTCGTTTCGGTGCTGAATCGGTGTTGGACGTAATTGACGCATGTATTCGCGAATTTTACTTCCAAACAAGTGTGGATCACTCTGCTGACTGTCGCTTACGAAGAACTCGCCAGGAAGCCTCAATGTCGTTCCGTACAATAACTCGGCACAGCTTGCTCCTAAATCCTCCTTGAAGGTATTCCGTAGTCCTAATAGCACCGTGGGTAATATGGAAACCCAATTGGAATTATTTTCATGGCACATGATTGCCGACTTCAAAGTTCGGTGCCATCTTTCGACAAGGCCATTGGACACCGGATGATACGGAGAAGTTCTTATACGTTTGCATCCCAGGAGCTTAGTGAGAGAGCTGAAAAGAGCGGACTCAAATTGCGCTCCCTGATCCGTCGTTATAATGCTCGGCGATCCAAAACGCGATACCCAGTTGGTATAGAATGCTACCGCTACAGTCTCTGCTAACTGATCAGGCAGCGGAATTGCCTCCGGCCAACGCGAAAAACGGTCAACCATGGTCAGGCAATAACGAAATCCATGAGAAGGAATCAAAGGTCCAATTAAGTCGAGATGGACGTGATCGAAACATTTGTCAGGAACGGAAAATGATTGGAACTGATTTCTGACATGTCTGCCTACTTTGGACTTTTGACATGGTATGCACGTGCGTGCCATACGAATAATTTCTCTCCGCATCCCGGGCCAAACAAATTTCAAACAAATTTGTGAGCATCGATGGAAGGTGTCAAAAATTCGCTTTCTCAGCGTTGCAGGCACGAAAGGTCGTGGATGTCCCGTTGATACATCACAAACTAGTTCGCCTAGATTATCTAAGGTGATACTGCGCAACTGAAGAGAAGTTAAGTTGTTCGCAAGAATATGTTGCAGTTCCGTGTCCTTTTCTTGATGTTCTATAAATTCCTAATTATCAATCGAAGTAGGTAGCATAATTGAATCTATGCGGGAAAATGCATCTGCAATAGAGTTGGCTTTTCCATGAACAAATGTGATGTTCGTTGAAAACTGTGAGATGTATGAAAGATCTCTTATCTGACGCGGCGATGCTTTTTCGGCTTTTTGCTCGAAAGCGAAAGTGAGCGGCTTATGATCAGTCTTCATCACAAAATCTATCCCTTCCAGCATATGCCGAAAATATTTGATGCTGGAGTAAACCGCCAACAACTCGCGATCATAAACGCTGTATTTTTTCTCTGCCGGAGTCAGTTTTCTGGAGAAAAATGCCAAAGGAACCCAATGGCCGTTTTGCTGTTGTTCGAGAACAGCGCCAATGGCGATATCAGATGCATCTGTATACAGTGCTAGAGGTTTGCCAGATTGATAATGAACCAGTTGAGTCGCCTCTGCTAGACTTTGTTTACAGCGATCGCAAGATTTTTGTGCTTCCGGGGTCCACTGGATAGGAGATTTGTCTCCTTTTGAAGAATCTCGCAAGAACTCAGTGAGTGAGGCTTGAAGTGTCGCGGCTTTCGGGATGAAACGACGATAAAAATTCAATACTCCAAGAAATCGACGTAAGACTTTTATAGTTTTCGGCAATTTGTAATCCTGAATTGCTCTGACGCGGGCTTCTGTTGGCGAGACACCTTTACTATTTATAAGATGGCCCAGATATTCGACCTCAGGAACTCCGAAAAGGCATTTAGCTACGTTAAGTATAATGCCGTATTTACTAAGCCGTTCGAACAGTGTTTGCAGGTGACTAAGATGCTGTTCCGACGAGTCCGATGCAACGAGTATATCATCCAGATAGCAAAAACAGAAATTTAAACCTCGAAGGACCTCGTCCATGAACCGTTGAAACGACTGGGCAGCATTCCTGAGTCCAAAGGTCATTACCCTAAACTCGAATAACCCAAATGGAGTACACACGGCCGTTTTAGGAATGTCTTCCGGAGCAACGGGTATTTGATGATACGCTCGCAACAAATCTATTTTAGAAAATATTTGTTTTCCTGCCAGGTCCGCTGTTAAATCCTGGATATGACGTATCGGATACATATCTGGCTTAGTTACACTGTTTAGCCGCCGATAGTCACCACAAGGGCGCCAAGAATTATCCTTTTTGGGCACCAAGTGCAACGGACTTGCCCAAGAACTATTCGAGGGACGACAATAGCCCTGGTCAAGCATAAGCTGAAATTCGGCTTTCGCTATTTGCAATTTTTCAGGTGAAAGTCTTCGTGGACGATCAGCGACCGGTGGACCACTGGTAGTGATAAAATTATGTACACCGTGCGAAACATGCGTATTACGAATACTGGGATTCGTTAGAAGCGGATATTTTTTAAGTAATTTGTGAAATTGCGATTGGCCAGCGACAGGGCAAATTGAACCGTATTTGCTTGAACCAATAGTTCCAGTTGAAAAATTTTTATTAAAAGGGTCGACGATACGCTTGTGTTTGACGTCTACTATGAGCCCGTGAAATTTTAAAAAGTCTGCGCCCAAGATAGGACGCGACACGTCGGCCACGATAAACTTCCACGAAAATACGCGTTTTAAGCCTAAAGATACCTTAAGAATGCGTTCACCAAACGTATTAACTGCAGTACTGTTTGCAGCGAATAGTTTATACGCGGATGGCCTATGTTTTTTTAACTCACTCGGACAAGGAATGACGGAGACATCCGCTCCTGTGTCAACTAAAAAGTTTAAGCGTGTATTTTTGTCGAAAATGTGCAGACGATTTTGTTGAGAAAAAGCGTCATTGATTATAGGAAGGTGCCCTTGGATGTCGATAGATTTGTTGGTGTGGAAAACTGATATCTTCGTTGTCATCATGTGTAGGAGATCTAAAGATGGAGAAAGCAGCTTTTGTGCTTTATGAATATCTGCCTCGAGATCCGCCATGCGTATCCACTCTCAGATTCCTGTTCTTGTGTAAAGGGTAGTTAGAATGTGGTTGTATTTACTGTTTACCTCTTGAATGAAGTTTGTTGCTTGTTGGTATGTTCCTAAAAACTGAATATTCACGGCATTGTGATCGGTGTCAGCGCGGAATCGGTTAATCTGATTTAGTCCCTCCTCGAGCTGTTCCACAAAATGATTGAGCTGTGTGTTTATTCTTCTAGACGATCTGTTTAGCATTTTTGTAGCCTGGAGGACAATTGTGCCTTGGTGAGAAAGCAATCGTTGTAGTTTTCCTTGGTTTTTCGCCAAGCTGTTGACGTCAGCTATTACTTGATCGTTAACGCCAAACATTGCCGTGAGCATTTGTCCAAATAGACCACGTTTTGCGCGATTGGTACTGAACTGCAGTGTTTCAATTTTGTGCAGAGTTTCTTCGGAAAATTTCGCAAGGTGACTGACTAAACTTTTGCATCTTATTTTCTTTGTTATGTTGCTTCCCAGCGTGCATAAATTTTTAATACCGTCAGTCACCATTTCCGTGTTTCGTTTATCCCATAATAGGTCAGATATCGGGATTTTTATATTGAGTTGCAGTGATCCGCGCAATAGATTGCCGGTGCCTATATGCTCGATGAACAAACCTCCATCTAGGTGTGTAATGTTTGCTGTCCCTTGGGTTGGTGTCGAGAAAACACACAATGTTAGCAATGCTGTGAGTAGTGTGCTCGAAAAGAGTTGCCTTTTTGACGTTGTTTGCCGTTGTTCCCCCTTTGGTTGCTTTGTTGCTATGGAGTCGATATCACTTGACGTTGGTTTTCGTTTTTTCGTAAGTGTGTTTATTGTAGCTAACGGCTGAGAACGTGACTGCTTTGATTGTGCTTCGACTTCTGGTAGCTCATCTGATTGGCTGCTGAATGGTAGTCGGCAAATCTTTGTAATGGGTCGCTTGATGATATTTCCATGTAGTTTTAATGTAAATACACGTACTAAACCATCCTCGCCTGGATGAGTAACCAATATTCTTGCTAATGGCCATTGTAATGATGGAAAATAATATTTTTTGACTAGTACCAGGTCACCTACTTTTAAATTTTCTTGGGGTTGAAGCCATTTTGGTCTTTTTTGAAGCCGTTGCAGGTATTCCCTTGTCCATCGACCCCAAAATGAATGTTTCATAGCCTGTACCAGTCTCCATCGCTTCAATAATGTCAGATTCGTCTCTTCCAGATCACTTTTGATTGCGAATAAATCCCCACCAGTCAAAAAGTGGCCGGGTGTTAAGGCGATATTATCTGAAGGATCATCACTTAGTTCAGTCAAAGGTCTAGAATTCCGGCATGCTTCGACCTGTGCTAAAAGTGTATAAAACTCTTCGATGTTCAGTAATTGTTTTCCAATACATTTGTAGAGATGCCGCTTCATCGACTTCACCCCAGCTTCCCAGAGTCCACCGAAATGTGGACTCCCAGGAGGTATGAATTGCCATTCTAGACCTTCACGAGCTAATACTTCGTTACTCGTGTGTAGCACATTCTTGTACGCATCTCGCAGAGTTCTATTGGCACCAATAAATTTAGATCCACAATCGCTGTAGATGGTTCTACACTTACCTCGGCGTGCTATAAAACGCCTAATAGCAGCAATGCACGTTTCTGTTGATAAATTTGACGCTAATTCTAAATGAAAAGCTTTTGTTGCCATGCAAACGAAAACTACCACATATGCCTTTGTAGTTTTCGCGCCTCGTCCTCCATTCCATTTTACTGGTATAGGCCCAGCATAGTCAATTCCTGTGTGCTCGAAAGGGTTTGATGGCCGTACTCGAGCTGCTGGCAGTGCTCCCATTAATTGATGATTTGGTTTTGCCGTTATCTTGAAACACGTAAGGCAACTTCGAATTTCCTTCTTTGCAAGTGAGGAGCCACCAATTATGCAATATGCAAGTCGTGACGTTGCAAGTGTTAACTGTATGCCACCATGCATTGTTTGGAGATGGGCCTGTTTAATGAGCAGTTGTGCTAGTTTCCCTTTTGGTATGATTGCTGAATGCTTCGTGGTTTCTCCCACCAATGCGAAGTGTAGCCTGCCGCCCACCCTGAGGATACCTTCGGAGTCTAGCCATGGAGTGAGCAATCGAATGTTGCTTGATGTAGGTATGGGTTTCGTTTTTTGAAGATGCTGAATTTCTTCCCCGTAAGCATGTTGTTGTGCTAACTTTATGCATCTGTCATGAGACAGTTTGAGTTCCTTAGTTGACAAGCTCCCACTGAGCTTATCTGAAGGTTTATGACAGTTGTGGATGAACCGCAGGCAATATGCTACCACCCTGTTCAACTTAGTGAAGCTTGAGTACCGAAGAAAAATGTCTGGTTCACTTGTTGTCTTTGTTGAAATGAGTGTAACCGCACGCTCTTCCAGTTCTTTATCTTCGAAGTTGTGGACTTCAGTCCGATTTGATTTAATATTCAGTTTATTCAGCCATGGTGGTCCATTCCACCATAATGAAGATGCTATCAATTCGGTGGGATATAAACCTCGTGTTGCTAGGTCGGCAGGGTTTTCGTGGCTGGCAACGTGACTCTATGCCGCTGGGGATGACTCTTGCTGTATTGCGCTCACTCGATTAGCAACATAAACTGTCCAGCTTGGTGCTGGTTTCTGCAGCCAGGCTAAAACGATTGTGGAATCAGTCCAGTAATGAACTCGCACATGCTTCCAACGATGGGTTTCAATTACTTGCTTCATGATTTTGGTTAGCAGAACCGCTCCACACAGTTCCAATCTGGGTATTGATTGTATTTTGATGGGTGCCACCTTTGATTTTGCGGCTAGCAGACGTGTTGTGGTTGCTGATCCATTAACAATTCTAGCATAAACTGCAGCAGCGTATGCCGTAGATGATGCATCGCAAAATCCGTGCAGCTCAATCTGACTGGACGGAACATATCCTATCCACCGGGGAATACTGAGTTGGCTGATGTGATGCAATTGACTGCGCACTGTGAGCCATTCTTTGATGACCTCTTCATCCAGAGGTTCGTCCCAATTACACTTGGTTAGCCATATTTTTTGGATAGCTATTTTTCCAATTATTATTGTAGGCTGTAACCATCCAATCGGGTCAAATAGCTTTGATATGTCAGAAAGAATCTCTCGTTTGGTCTCGGGGTCAGCTTCTTTACTGATGTTGATGGTAAATGAAAATGTATCTGATGCTGGATGCCAACAAAGACCAAGAGTGTTGATGTTGTTGGACAATTCAATGTTCAATGGAACGTGAGTCGCTCGATTTGCTATGGGAATTTTTTCCAATAGCTTAGTGTTATTTGCACTCCATTGTCGAAGGTGTAGACCTCCTTTGTGCAATAAGCTCTGGAGCTCCCTTTGAATTTGTATGAGTTCTGCCACGTCATGTGCGCCAGTTAAACAGTTGTCTACATAAAAGTCATCCATCAATACCTTTGATGCTTTCGGATAGTTCTTCCGTTCATCTCCAGCCAGCTTGTGAAGTGTTTTGATGGCTAGGTATGGAGCACTAGTCGTCCCATATGTGTTAGTCGTCAATCGATAAATCTGAATTGGATCTGTCTTATTGAAACGCCACAATATTCGTAAACAATCACGATCAGCTTCGTCTATCCATATCTGCCGGTACATTTTTTCTATGTCCGAAGTCACTACATAACGATGTTGCCTCCATCTCAATAAAATGTAAAAGATGGTCTCTTGAATAGTAGGACCAGTCAGTAGCAATTCGTTGAGAGATTTGCCCAATGAGCCCTTTTGCGAGGCGTTGAATACAACTCTTAGTTTTGTTGTAGGGCTATTATTCTTAATTACGGCGTGATGCGGTAAATAGTATGACGGTTTCTTATGAATGTGATCTATTGGTACTAGCTCCATGTGGCCGAGGTTGAGATATTCTTTCATGAAATTACTGTATTCCTTTTGTAATTCTGGATTCTGTGTAAACCGGTGTTCCAACTGACGAAATCGAATGTGTGCTACTTTCTGTGTATCGCTCATCTCCCGGACTGGATCGACATTAGACTTGAATGGTAGCCGTACCGAGTAAGACCCATTTGAGAGGCGTGGTGTAAATTTATGGTAGTGTTCTTCTGCTTCCGTCTCTTCATTTGTCAAAGGCATGACTACTGAGGCTTCTTCAAGTTCCCAGAATCGTCGCAATGACTGGTCCAGCTCGTTGTAGGAAACCATGACTTGTACTTCCTGCTTTTCAGTTGCTTTTGCAACAGGTCCGAATAGCACCCATCCCAGCTTCGTTTGTTGTGCGGATGGATTTCCTGGTAAGAATCCAGGCAACAGGATTTTACTAAATATGTCGGCTCCAATCAGTAAGTCGATTTTAGATGGTATGTAGTAATTCGGGTCTGCTAAGTCTTCTGCCTTGAGACCTTCGGGTAAAAGTCTAGATGTCTGTGCAGAAGGTAGTGGAGTTGTAATGGTGTTTAGGATTAGTAAGCTAAACACTACTTTCTCCTGCACCCCGTTTAGTCCGATAACATGCGCTGCGATCGTAGTCTGTCCACGAGTCGTAACTTCGTGTGCTCCACCTACACCACCAATTGTAATTTTCGCATGTTTTCTTGACGCGTTCAATGCTCTCATGGCGGCTTCGCAAATCAGAGATCTTTGTGCTCCAGTGTCCAGTAAAGCTCGTAGAGTGATGGCTTCACCTGTCGACGAATTGGAATCGCTCACTGTACTTACGCGTACTAGTGCTGTTGCTAGTAGGACTTGGTTTCGGTTGTCCGACATACACATGCATGTTTTGGCTGTGGCTGCTTCTGGTGGGTGTACTTTTTGTGTTGAGAAAATGTGTAATGACGTATTGTGTCGTTTTCCACATACCTTGCAGCCGTACTTTGAAGTACACTGTTTTGCACCATGTTGACTGCCCAAGCAATTGAAGCATAGTCGGTTTGAGTTGACGAATTCTCGTCGAGTTTGAACAGTAGATTGTTTGTACTTTGTGCAATTGAACAATCTATGATCTTCGTTGCACATTGGACATTGTGGGCCAGTCTGTGCGGAGTGAATGGTTACAGTTGGTCGTTTACTTGCCGGTTTTGCACTGGAGATCGATAGTGCTTCTAGCATGATGAAGCGATTTTTCAGAAAGTTTAGAACTTCCTGCAACGCTGGAACTGACTTTGACTGTCCGATATGTTTCTGCCAGTCCTTCCTTGTTTCCTCATCGAACTTTTGGTTGAGGATAGAAGTGGCTACGACATCGAAGGGATTGACGTTTAAAGTTGAAAGAGTGGTTACCAACAGATTGGTTATATCGACCAGCCGTTTCAATTGATTAACGTCATCCTTGTTGCACCTGGGAAGCTCCCAGAATCGTTGTACCATTTCGTTGGAGATTGCTCTGTCGTTGTCGTATCGTTCACAGAGCAGATCCCATGCTGGTTGGTAGTTTGCTTCGGTGATCGTAAGATGTCGAATTAGGTGTTCGGCCTCATTGCGAAGAGAGCTGCGCAAGTATTGCAGCTTTTGCACAGCGTTCAGCTTCTCGTTGTCGTGAAACATGCACTTGTATAGGTCGCGAAAAGCACACCATGATGAGTATTTGCCATCGAATGTGCAGACGATTTTGTTGAGAAAAAGCGTCATTGATTATAGGAAGGTGCCCTTGGATGTCGATAGATTTGTTGGTGTGGAAAACTGATATCTTCGTTGTCATCATGTGTAGGAGATCTAAAGATGGAGAAAGCAGCTTTTGTGCTTTATGAATATCTGCCTCGAGATCCGCCATGCGTATCCACTCCCAGATTCCTGTTCTTGTGTAAAGGGTAGTTAGAATGTGGTTGTATTTACTGTTTACCTCTTGAATGAAGTTTGTTGCTTGTTGGTATGTTCCTAAAAACTGAATATTCACGGCATTGTGATCGGTGTCAGCGCGGAATCGGTTAATCTGATTTAGTCCCTCCTCGAGCTGTTCCACAAAATGATTGAGCTGTGTGTTTATTCTTCTAGACGTTCTGTTTAGCATTTTTGTAGCCTGGAGGACAATTGTGCCTTGGTGAGAAAGCAATCGTTGTAGTTTTCCTTGGTTTTTCGCCAAAGCTGTTGACGTCAGCTATTACTTGATCGTTAACGCCAAACATTGCCGTGAGCATTTGTCCAAATAGACCACGTTTTGCGCGATTGGTACTGAACTGCAGTGTTTCAATTTTGTGCAGAGTTTCTTCGGAAAATTTCGCAAGGTGACTGACTAAACTTTTGCATCTTATTTTCTTTGTTATGTTGCTTCCCAGCGTGCATAAATTTTTAATACCGTCAGTCACCATTTCCGTGTTTCGTTTATCCCATAATAGGTCAGATATCGGGATTTTTATATTGAGTTGCAGTGATCCGCGCAATAGATTGCCGGTGCCTATATGCTCGATGAACAAACCTCCATCTAGGTGTGTAATGTTTGCTGTCCCTTGGGTTGGTGTCGAGAAAACACACAATGTTAGCAATGCTGTGAGTAGTGTGCTCGAAAAGAGTTGCCTTTTTGACGTTGTTTGCCGTTGTTCCCCCTTTGGTTGCTTTGTTGCTATGGAGTCGATATCACTTGACGTTGGTTTTCGTTTTTTCGTAAGTGTGTTTATTGTAGCTAACGGCTGAGAACGTGACTGCTTTGATTGTGCTTCGACTTCTGGTAGCTCATCTGATTGGCTGCTGAATGGTAGTCGGCAAATCTTTGTAATGGGTCGCTTGATGATATTTCCATGTAGTTTTAATGTAAATACACGTACTAAACCATCCTCGCCTGGATGAGTAACCAATATTCTTGCTAATGGCCATTGTAATGATGGAAAATAATATTTTTTGACTAGTACCAGGTCACCTACTTTTAAATTTTCTTGGGGTTGAAGCCATTTTGGTCTTTTTTGAAGCCGTTGCAGGTATTCCCTTGTCTATCGACCCCAAAATGAATGTTTCATAGCCTGTACCAGTCTCCATCGCTTCAATAATGTCAGATTCGTCTCTTCCGGATCACTTTTGATTGCGAATAAATCCCCACCAGTGAAAAAGTGGCCGGGTGTTAAGGCGATATTATCTGAAGGATCATCACTTATTTCAGTCAAAGGTCTAGAATTCCGGCATGCTTCGACCTGTGCTAAAAGTGTATAAAACTCTTCGATGTTCAGTAATTGTTTTCCAATACATTTGTAGAGATGCCGCTTCATCGACTTCACCCCAGCTTCCCAGAGTCCACCGAAATGTGGACTCCCAGGAGGTATGAATTGCCATTCTAGACCTTCACGAGCTAATACTTCGTTACTCGTGTGTAGCACATTCTTGTACGCATCTCGCAGAGTTCTATTGGCACCAATAAAGTTAGATCCACAATCGCTGTAGATGGTTCTACACTTACCTCGGCGTGCTATAAAACGCCTAATAGCAGCAATGCACGTTTCTGTCGATAAATCTGACGCTAATTCTAAATGAAAAGCTTTTGTTGCCATGCGTTGTAGTTTTCCTTGGTTTTTCGCCAAGCTGTTGACGTCAGCTATTACTTGATCGTTAACGCCAAACATTGCCGATATGTTTCTGCCAGTCCTTCCTTGTTTCCTCATCGAACTTTTGGTTGAGGATAGAAGTGGCTACGACATCGAAGGGATTGACGTTTAAAGTTGAAAGAGTGGTTACCAACAGATTGGTTATATCGACCAGCCGTTTCAATTGATTAACGTCATCCTTGTTGCACCTGGGAAGCTCCCAGAATCGTTGTACCATTTCGTTGGAGATTGCTCTGTCGTTGTCGTATCGTTCACAGAGCAGATCCCATGCTGGTTGGTAATTTGCTTCGGTGATCGTAAGATGTCGAATTAGGTGTTCGGCCTCATTGCGAAGAGAGCTGCGCAAGTATTGCAGCTTTTGCACAGCGTTCAGCTTCTCGTTGTCGTGAACCATGCACTTGTATAGGTCGCGAAAAGCAAACCATGATGAGTATTTGCCATCGAATGTTGGAATTTTGAGTCGCTCCAGTTTGATGGCCTCCACTTCATTACCTTGCCCCTGTCCACTTCCTGGTGCCAAAAGTTTGGAATTTGTGTTATATTCCTCAATTTTCTCCAAGAATAGGGTAACATAGTCCACCACGATGTTCTCTGCTGCTTCAAACTCGTCCATGTAGCTTTTACGCGCCTCCTTGTCGCTCTTCAGCTCCTGGCATGTTGCTGGATGACGGTCCTCGCATTTGCTCCAAAGTTCATGCAGCCGTTCCAACCTTGCCTTGAAGTATGCAAGGCCGTATCGTCTTGAACCGTCCTTCTTGAAGTTTTCGATGAGTCGTTGAATAGCCTTGATCTGCAACTCTTGTCCAGCCTGTTCCGACATCTTGGGTTGACTTGATTCAATACTGCTACTATTGAATCCGGCTCGACGGACCAATGTCTAGGGTTCGATGAAGCAACCTTGATTTAAATAAAACCAATGTTTTCAGTTTTGCTGTTGGGCAATAACTATTTTATTCACTTAATTCGACAGTCTTTTTATGCTAAAATTTAATTCTGACTACCTGAGAAATTTTGAATATGCAAGAAAATATGCTGTGACCAAAATAGTTGATATACAAAATATGCTATGAATGGAATATGTGACAATTTATCGTGAGAACAAAATTAAGTTGCTGCGTATGAAGCATTCGTGGTTCCTATTACATTCCGTCGTGGGAATGGGTAGAGTGCATTCATCATGAAGATTGAGCTACGTTCAATCGCGTGAATGTATTTAGCGTTGAAAAGTGCAAACATAATATTCATCCGTCATGAATACGTAGCCGCAAACTGGTATATAGAATACCCAGGGACAAAAGGGGGCATAGTTCCGTAAAGGAAACCACCCAGACTCTGCAAGATGGGCTGACTAAGCAGACCCAGTGCTCGTGACAACGCACGGAGCCAGAAATTTAAAAAAATTGAAAAAGGAAGAAAGGGTAAAGGCTACCTCTCTTTTCAGCGGAACCCGGGTGAGGCAGACAGCCCCGGGCCCCCGATGGTAGTGGAGCCTTGACCCCGATGGTCTGGGGTCCTCCACCTACTGATATTGGTCATTATCAAAATTCAAAAAGCTAATACAACAAGGAAAACTATTATGTTGGGCCAATATCCCTCCCTTTTAAGATGCTGAAAAAAAATGCACAAACACTCTATTGATTAATATTTATAGGCCAGCCAGGCCATGCGCGGACCCTGAAAAACAAGAAGAACTTCTTGGGCTTTCGCCCAATAAGAAGGCCAAGTCGAATTAACTCAATGACAATTCATTACAAAGTTACAAGGAAAATTCTATGCGATATCAACCACAACGAAAATACAGTAAGAAATAAAAAAAAATGTTACTTAGGTCGACAGGTACCTACGGGCATTCAATGTGGAATTTGTAATTGTCAAGTTCGTATGAGTATCTGTATATAGTTTCTCTGTACAGCATTCGATTTCAACTAATCTATTAGCGTTTGATAAATTTTATATATATATATTTTTATCTTTTTTTTGTTTTTTTTTTTAAATTTGATCCATTTCAAATATAGATTTACGTACATATATAAAATGACACTTAGGGAAAATATACTCGTGTGTTCTAATTGCAATCGATAGCCTGACACTGTACTTCAAATTTTACTCTTGAAAAGAAACAGAGGGGCAAGAAAGAGAGTGGCCACTATCTCTTCGTCGTCTCTTACAAAGTTCGTTTTTTTTTTGTAGTTATAATTCAGGTGTTTTTTTTCCTCGTGCGTTGCGCTTGAGTTAATGCGAATAATTAATGAGAGTCAATTACAAGGACTCAAAACAAATATAAAGTAGAAATCACTTGAACAAAAAAAAAGATTTCCATCGCCCAACACAATACAGAATATTTGTTACGATGTCGTTGGTGGACGTGCGACCAAAAGCGAGGAATGCAAAAAGAAAAGAACAAAAAAAATCAGTAATATTCGAGTATTATTTGCTTAATTTTACAGACAAAAACGATTTCACGTGCCGTAGTCAGAAGTAAATTTGAGCTTGAATTCGAATGACTATAGCACCACTATTACTGCATCAACAAATCGTGCAGATTGCATTGTTATTTATATTCATCTATATTATGTAATATTTTCATTTTTTCCGTCTGTATACTTCCAACTAATTGCAATAGTCAATTGGTTCGATATTTTATATCGTCGGATTGTTTCGTATTTCTGAAATTCGATTTTTTCTTTTCCTTTTTTTTCTTATAAATACTTGAATGCATTCAATTTATTCGTAAAACACCTTCCGTGCATATTTAATTGCTAAGTAAACATAACTAAATCATCCTTCACTTTTAAGGGTTTGATGCAAAGTGTAACTTCCCGATGAATATACCAACATGTCATCAGATAAAGCGAGTAGTGTATCCACGTGTTAAAACTGTCTTTTCCCACCAGATATAAGTGCATGGATTACTATCAAAAGTAGACGTCCTTGGACGATAAATTGAATGCTACTTCGTTAGTATATCCAACGCGGGAATGCTTGGCGCACAATTTTGATGGTTGACCCGGTGGGCAAGCTGTTGGACATGAATACTAAATACGTGTGATTCTGCCGCAACGCAAAAATTACAAGTTCTCCTAAACTTCTGTCAATTGTCTCTGGTCGTCTGGCATCGCAGACATGGATCTAATAACTGATGACTCTAATAACTTATTTTGAGAAGAGACGCAAACGTAGGTAATTGGCACACACACTCCGTTTATCACAATCCTCCGGAATCAAGTATAAACCGTGGCTTGGTTAGCAAAAGCCCCAGCAGCATTAATTCAACTCGTTTCAACGTTAAGGCGCATTCTTTTCTTGTAATATCACAATTGTTGCGATGGTCGGAGTCACGCGTTCACATACACTCTTGGTTAGCAAGCTGTTTGCATAGTCATTCCCCCTGCAAAAGATCCTATCGAAAACAGTGTCTTCTTGCCTACTGGTTTATGTGCTGTCCTATCGCTGACTGTCAAATAGCCTCTGGCAAACCATCAAGAGACGTAACCCTTCACAACCCACAAAAGTTCCGCCACTATAATCGGAGGCAGACTTAGCAATGATTCCCAAGTAGAATGCAGTTAGTTTTATAATCCTTTCGAATTTCACTGGAAATTGTAAATATTTCTGAGCCACTCATTACTTTGTAGAACATCTAATGGTTAGTGACACACTTTGTCTGGTTTCATTCAAAGAAATTCAACCACTTCCTTCACTTGATTCCGATAGGTTTGCACTAAGCAACTGTGATGGCAAAATCTAACGAGAGTTGTGGTGGCAGGTGAACGGGGATGTGCCGACAGCAACAGGATGATGACTGCAATTTTGAATTTTCTTTCACTAGGATGAGACGATGGTCGAGGAATTGAAAATTTCGATTTAGGACTCTTCCGGATTGGACTTTTTCTGCACCGGTGTCGAATTGAGGCTCGTACTACACACGGTGGAGAAACAAGTCGCCCGTTTCAACTCTCATAACCCAAAAATCCAGCGGGCAGTAAGGTGGTTTCGTTGCACGCGAAATCTCCGCCAATGTTAAGGAGACACATGGAAGTCGCCGTCAGGGTGGCGAGGCGGTTCCCTTTTATAATATTTTTGGATCACTTACTTGCTAAGATCCTGCGGTTTGCTGCCTCGTGTCACTCCTACCTACGTCTCCCGAGCGTTCAAGTCAGCATCCGTCGCCGTCCTCAGAATTTTTCGCCTCCGGGAGTCCGCTGTCTGGAAAATATTCCCCTAAAATGTTAGCAGATGCATTGCTCCACCCAAATTAATACCCACCTAGGTTGTGCTGCCGCCGATGTCATTAATGTCCTCCGATTTAGTTTTGCGGGACCTCGCTCAAACCCAACCTCTCGTCAGCTCACCACCACCAACAACCTCACTCTGACAGACGTTCTGTCTCAATCCCATTTTTCATGGTTACCAACCGTAGGAACGTGAACTTGGTTGAAAGCAGTATTTACCACGTTTACAACAGTGCAACTCACAAACATATTGGGGATCGGTTGCAAGTGCTACAGTTTCAGTCAATACTGTCATATGCTTGCTTAAAATCTACGAAAATCTGGTAGACGTCGATGTTAAATTCCCAGCATTTTTCCGTGATTCTTAGTTGATCGACCAGACCTAAAGCCTCCTTGGTACTCCCCAAAGACCTTTTCAGCGTATACATTTATTTTATTTTTTAACATTTTCGTCAGTATCTTATAGGACATACAAATAGCGATATGCATCTGTAGTTCTCGCACTGAAGTTTGTCGCCTTTTTTGTGGATAGGGCATATGATGGATTTGCACCACTCCTACGGTATTTTTTCTTGACCCCAGATGTGCTGGATTAATTTGTGGATGGCTTTTATAGGGCAGCTTCCACCGTAATTGATTAGCTCAACCGGAATCTCGTCAATGCCCGGCGCTTTATTGTTTTTCTGGCTTCTTCTGGCAGCATTGACTTCGTCCAGCGTTAGGGGTGCGATCGGGACTTCGTCAGAGACGTCTATTGGCTCTGATATTATTGAGCCATGTGCAGGATTAAGGATTTCTTTGAAATAGCAGGCCCACCTCTCCTTAATCTGGCTATCTTCGGCGGTGATGTTGCCGATTTCGTCTTTACAGAGGGCAGTCTTGGCCTGGTATTCGCGTCTTAAACATTTCACTACCTTGTAAGCTTGCCTAGTTTTATAGCTCGCCAGATTTTCGTCAATGCTCTTTAATTGATCTTATTTACTACTCGTCGGAGGTTTTCATATTTTTCTCTCTTCGTCCTGGTGTTCTTTTCAAAGAACTGTTTACATGTCTGATTTTTCTTGTTCAGCGCATCCTGGCATTCGTTGTCAAACCAGTTGTTTCTTTTGCGCCGAGCTTCATACCCAACCACTTGTTCTGCAGCGGCTTTGATTGCTGTCTTCATTTCCATCCAGACTTCGTCAACCGGCCTCACTGTGTTATTTTGTAGGATGGGGGTTAGCTTAGTCTCAAGAGTTTTTGAGAAGCTTTCTGCTACTGACGCCGTTTGGAGCTTATCGATGTCAAACTTACGCAGAGGACTGGTCTTCGTCACGTACGCCTTTGACATGCGACATCGGTATTTGGATTTGACTAAGTAGTGGTGCGAGTCACAATTTGCTCCTCGAAACGTCCGAACGTCAAGTATGCTGGAAGCCCATCTCCGCTGAATAAGGACATGGTCAATTTGGTTAAAGGTATTGCCATCTGGTGATGCCCATGTTCTTTTGTGGATGCGTCGATGTGCTAAGCATGTCGAACTTATGACTATATCCCTACTACATGCAAAGTCAATCAGGCGTTGGCCGTTGTCGTTAGTTGCATCGTGGAGACTATGTCCTCCAGTTGTTCCCCGATGTACCTCTTCATTCCCGGCTTTAGCATTGAAGTCGCCAAGTATTATTTTGACGTCGTTTGAGGGCAATGAGTCGAATAGCCTTTCCAACTGGTTATAGAATGCGTCTTTCGTTTCCTCGACTTTTTCTTCTGTCGGGGCGTGAACGTTTATCAGCCATATTTTAAAGAATTTTGCTTTGATGCGAATCGCACACAATCGTTCGCTTACTGCCTTGAAGTTCATAACGTGTGGCTTGAACTCCCTATCCACATTGAATGCCCCTCCAAATTCACGGCTTCCTGCAGGCTTCCCACTCTTGAATATTGTGTGCGATCTCATGTCTTGAATCTCGCTACCAGCCCATTTGCCAGCATGTTCAATTTGTACTGAGTGGCCTGTAATAATAATTCTTTTACAGTTGATGTTCAGCTTTTTACTAGTATTAGTTTGCGGAGGTTCCTCACAAAAAGCCTATTCAATAACTCCATTTATCAACAAAAAGGGAATGTACTTTGAAGATATAGCAGATGCCAATCTCTACAGCAATGAATGGACGCTGATCGTTCATTTCAATTTAACAACGAACGCCAGGCAGTTAGACAAAATTGAAACGGCAGTTAGCCAATTGAAGTCTATTTGTAATACTACGCGTCATAAAACTGAAATTAAAGACCACTGCGAAGCAGCAACCGCTCAACTAAGGCGACATGTGGATCAGAGGATGCAAATCAACTGATATATCAGACAGACACATAACCACGTTAGAAAACGACGGCGGACACCGCTTTTCGGATTTGTTGGAAGCGTGGTAAATACTCTTTTTTGAGTACTAGATCAAAACGATGCAGAAGAATATGAAAGACAGATTTATAAGTTGAAGGACAACGAAAATCGTTTGACCGAATTATTGACGAAACAAACGTCTATCACAGAATAAACATAATCACAATAGGACATGATGAGGTCCGCCAACAATATCTCGCTTTTAAGCAACACATATCCGCTGTCGAAGATGAGAACAATCGAGGGCAGGAAGATTTAAAACTATACGCACACTTTGATTGGGCGACACTGCTTATTATGTTGGATGTTAGCAGTATAAGCCATATTCAGCAAGCCATTTTATCGGTACTTAGTTAGGCTCATCATGGGAAAATCAGCACGCTGCTGATATCACCGGCAAAGCTGCGCACTCACCTACAACTGGTTTGGCATCGTTTATCACAAAATATGAAAATACCTGAAATAGACGATGAAAGTCAACCGTTAACTCGATAATAGCTTATGCAAGCTCGAGCAAGAATCGTACGCAATACTTTGATGTGCGAAATAAAGATCCCACTACTGGAAGCAGAGCACTATAATGTATACCATATGATACCCATACCTATTAGTTACGAGACCACCTTTCTATTTATTCAGCCATCAATTCCCTATCTTCTCGTAAATAATCACCGGGACCGGTATAGTCCAATGATGAAAAATATCTCACATCGTGCAGAAATTGGGGTCAGAGATGTCTCCTGTGTAAAAGTAATTTGCCATTATACAACCCGCGAAGTAATGTAAGCAAATGCGAAATTGAGCTTCTGACGTTAAGCGGACTATTATCAAGTGCTTGCAACTTCAAAAAGACTATAAAGGAACAACGCTGGACAAAAATGCATACTACAAATTCGTGGATTTTTATATTAGCTAGGAACACCAGCTTGGACATAGTCTGCGGAACTAACTCCCAGCACCACACTCCCAGCACCAATAACCAGTATCAACTGAAGATAAGGTGAGCCAATAATTTTAGTTATTGCAATCAGCTGTCAACGAGCAAAGGAAGGAACTTAGTAGTACTCTGAATTTTAAATCCCATGACTTCCAGCATTACGTGGTGATATATGTGATTCTATTGGCCGCTGTCATTGCTCTAATCGTTTACTGTCTTCGCCAATGCAAACTAAGGACTATCAACATAGAAGAACGATTAGCTCGGAAAAAAGAACCGGAGAATATACAGATGACAAATACTTCGCACCTGACACCAATCCCAGCCCCACGGCAGCATGAATTTGGATGTTGATCTTGGTGTCCGGCAGCATATACGATTACGTACAATTATTATTAAAGCTATGTTGCACGTACATATGCACACTCGTACTCTACTTACATTAAATCAATTACCTTGCACAATATATATTACCTTGCACAGCAAAAATCAGCATAGTTCACCGCGAGCCAATTATTTGACCCAAATTAAGTATCGATCACGTGTGTTTGCTGTCTTGTGTAAGGTAATTGCTGATCTGCGTGTGCATATGCATTTTTTGTGACATCGATAATCATATCTATTTAAATGAATGTTAATGAGTAAGTATAGTAAGTTCAGTTCGATAATATACTTGTTCAGAATAAAGCGTTTTTGTCGTACAGAATTATAAAGTCTTTTTATTCTGTTTGTTGTAGGGGTGTGCAGTCAATCAGCTCTATTTGCCAGCCCGGCACCGCGATGAATCAAGTCATGAAGTTTATATATATATATATCAGGGGCGGTGCATCGTTGGAAGCAAAGGAAGCAGTGCTTCCCCTGATGTTTTCACCAAATCATATATTTCAAATTCACAAATCTATTAAAACCAACGTTGCATTGAGACTTCCATAAATTTACTAGCTTCTTTTATGCATACATACGACACAGTACAGTTTCATTTCATATTCAACAAAATTCATACTTTGTTTATGCATAATTTTCATTCGTATTCTCTTACAATAATATTTTCATGCTCTCTTACAATCAATACACACTTTCATTCATGAATAGCGCAGTGAAAGCTGTCCAGATATCAGCTTCAGTTTTCAAATGCACTAATTTTAACATATTGATTTAACATATTGGCTTAATTTCATGCATATGATTTTTCTTATACTCTTTTGCTTCAGTTTGTCACAGATCAGAGCAAAGCTGTAAAAAAATCAGTAGGCACATTTTTGCTTTCGTCGCTCATAGAAGCAATAGAAGCTATTGAAATCATAGCTTCTAGTGTACCTGATATACTCACACTGCATTTGAGTGTTGCGCTTCAATGCTTGCCGTGCTGCTACGCTGCGTCCGTACACGTCCAGTAGAAGCTGTTGAAACCGCAGCTTCTGAAGCATTTTGTACGAAGGCTTTTGTATGGTATGAAGAGCATGTATACGGTAAAAAATATCGTTTCTCTTCTGAGTGTTTACCCAATTATGCTACTATGGTGTGTTCGAATATTTTCAGTAAAAGCTGATAAAATTGCAGCTTCTGAAACATTTTTATGAAGGGATTTTTGTGTATTGATGAGTATGTATTGTAGATGTTTCTTGATATTCATGGAGTTTATTTAGTAGAAATAGAGACTTACTGTTCGCGATTGTTCGTTACAAGTGAACGGAGTTTAAGTGGATTATCGAATCAAGTGATAAGCGTATAGTGTGTTTGTGCAAACTTTAAATAAATTAGTGAATTACCACATTGAATTTAATAGTTTGTAGAAACGGGATCAACCTGAACGATTTGAAATTCAAGCTAAGCTTAGATTTATTATATACAATTAACTGGACTTTTCAATTTATTTAATTTTAAAAAATTTGCAATGGCAACTGAAAGTAGTTGCCAGTGTATTATCGAATCATTATTTAAGCAATCATTTGCTTCAAGGTCTTTCGAAGCAAAGAAGGAAATAATTGATAACGGTCGGCCAATACCTTCTTTGGACCTAAGTCAGCCATCTTCGAAAAAAAACTTTGTTCGCCATTTTTCCGTCCGTTTATATCAAGAATTCGAATGGCTTACTGGCTGCAAGTTTGCTAAAAAACTTTATTGTTGGCCTTGTTTGCTGTTTTCTGGTGAAAATAATGTGTGGAGAAATTCAGGTTTTGATGATCTGAACAACCTACATAAAGCAATCAAACGCCATTCAAAAACTTCTCAAGATCATTTGCGCTGCATCTTATCTTTAAAAAAGTTTGGTAATTTGCCTAGAATTGAGCTGATGCTCGATAAACAGCAATTGTTTAGCATTCAAGCGCACAATGAGAATGTCAAGAAAAACAGGGAAGTTATCAAATGTCTGATCGATGTGGTTTCTCATCTTGGGTGTCAGGAGCTCGCTTTTCGCGGTCACGATGAAAGTGTTTATTCGGATAACAGAGGCAATTATATTGAAACAGTTATGCTTCTTGCGAAATATAATCCCGCTTTGAAATCGCATTTAGAAAATGCAAAAACTTTCTTGGGACTATCGAAGAACATACAGAATGATTTAATTGCTTCAATAGCTCACGTCATATCAAGCTCCATTCAAAAAGAAATCGAAAATGCTTCATTTGTGGGAATAATTTTAGATGAAACCTCTGACATCACTGTAAAGTCACAACTTTCAACAATATTTAGATATGTGAATGAAGATGGTATTGTTCATGAACGTTTTTTGGGTTTCCGCGATATTTCGACCGACAGAACCGCTTCTTTTTTATACAGTCATGTATGTGAAATTGTTAAAAAATACAATTGTGAGAAAAAATTGATTTCACAAAGCTATGACGGCGCAGCAGTTATGTCTGGGGAGACCAGTGGATTACAGAAACGCGTAAGGGATGAATTCAAAAGTGCACTTTTCATTCATTGCTTTGCTCACAGGCTTAATTTGATATTAGAGAAATCTTGTGACAGAATTAAAGATTGTCGAATTTTTTTCTTAACTTTACAGGGATTTTCCAAATTCTTCAGTCATTCGACAAAACGAAGTTCCGCTTTTGATGAATTGGTCCATAATAGACTACCTAAAGTTGCTCCCACTCGGTGGAATAATAACGGACGACTTGTTGTTACTGTGCGGGATAATAAATGTGAATTAGAAGAACTGCTTTATAGTATTGTTAACAGTGGTTCTTGGGATTGTGAAACTTCTAATGCTGCAAGGGGTCTACTATCTGCCCTTACAGATTTTCAATTCAACTTCTTTTTGAATGTTTTCTCCTCAATTTTCCCTTTTACTGATCAACTTTTTAATATTTTTCAAACCAAACAAAATGATATTACTTATTGCATTAAAAAAATTCATGATTTCGAAAAAACCCTGCATGAGATTAGATCGCAATTTAATTTATATTTTAAAAAAACAGAAGAAACTTGTGATCTACCATCTTTGCGTAAAAAATCTAGACTATCAATAAACGGGATTATAGATGTCGAAGGCAGTTTCAGGCAAATTTTCTCAGAGATAATGGATAACTTAGCTCAAGAGTTAAAAGTGAGGTTTCAATCACTTGATCAATTTATTTTCCTTGAGCTTTTAAATACATCAAAATATTCTTGTTATGCTCAAAATTTTCCGAATCAGATTTTCAATAAACTTAAAGAAGTTTATCCTGACGAATTCCATTTTTGCTCTTTGCACACAGAACTATCTGTTCTTTTCACTGATAGTGACTTGAAGGATAAAAGTTTCAAAGACTTGCATAGGTATTTCACTAGTAATAAGCTAGAAAGTTCGTTTCCTAACTTTTTTAGATTAATTACGCTAGTGTTGACTATACCAGCAACAAGTGCATCTGCTGAACGAAGTTTTTCCACTCTTAAAAGAATAAAAACTTACTTAAGAAACGCAACTGCTGAAGATCGTCTAAGTAGCTTGGCACTTTTATCTATTGAAAAAAGTTTTTTAAAAAATCTTCTCGCTATAGATGAAAACTATAATGGTATAATTGACCATTTCGCTCAATCAAAGGATAGGAGAATTGAATTGAATTACAAATATTAGCTTGAATTTCTACTGTTTGGAATATGTTCATAATAAGCTTGCTGATTAATAATTATTACACAATCTTGATGGTTTGCAGTGGCCAATAGATGATTTAAATTTAATTGTGCAATTAATTCCGTGCTAACAATAAACCTGTTTGAAGTTCCCTGCCATGTTTGGATTCCCTTTTATGTTCTTATTTTCCCCATCGAGGCTGTAATAAGCGTCACAGAATCGTCTCTTTAGCCTTGGTATGATGTGAATGCAAATAACTGGTTTATAACATCATATTATTTATTTTTATTTGTTTCTCTCTCTTAATAACTAACTTTTAAGACATTTAATGGCTTTTAAACTATCCGCAAACATTTGACCCGTATTACAACAATATAAAGATACATTGGATATTCAAAGTTTTCCTGAACTGCTTCCCTTCGTTTGAAACCCACGAGCCGCCACTGATATATATATATATATATATATATATATATATATATATATATATATATATATATATATATATATATATATATATATATATATATATATATATATATATATATATATATAAATATATATATGTATATATATATATATATATATATATATATATATATATATATATATATATATATATATATAAATATATATATGTATATATATACACTGCGTTTCATATTTATAACCCACCTAAAAATTTTCAATTATTTTCATGTAAAATAGTTGTCCAACACAAATCTA
>OZ022263.1:142850570-142900570 GCA_963978885.1 Nemotelus pantherinus
TATATATATATATATATATTCCACTAAATATCAATTATTGTTAGCCCTTTGGCGCCGCGGGCATTTTAGTGATATTTTTAATATACCTATTATTCCGTACACAAATAATTTTTGCAAAAATAAAGCCGACGAAATAAATTTCGAACGTGTTTTAAATGCGAATCGGATAATGTTTTGGAATTTTTCAACCCCATGTGTGCGCTAGGTGCCTAAAAGAAAACGGGAAAATTTGAAATTTTTTAAATTGTGATAACTTTTGACAGAGCTATTCAATCATTACGACATTTTCAGGACATATTGGTATTATTTAATTGCAAATTTCAGTAGCTTTTAATGAGCGTGTTGGCAACCCTGTAGCTATAAATCATCGTCTCTCTTGAAAAAATGCCGCTTCTTAAAAAAAAAACCACTCATATGTAAATCTTATGCTTTGTTCACATAGCCAAAGTAAAAAATTGGATATGGTATAACGGGCACGCCTGGTAATCCTTGCCCAATTTACCTATATTTTTAGCATCAAAAACTTATGTTCACGGAAACTCACGATCCGATTAGCAGAATCAATTGAAATTTACAGAATGTATTGGTCTTAAATAGGACCAGGTCTGATAGAAGTGATTTTGAAATGCGGGCGATTGTGATTTTGAAATGCAGTGGTGCTATCTTGAAAAATCACTAAAAAAGATAACTGCTTTTAGCCCTAGAAACTCTGATTTAATCATTCGATTTTGACAAAATTCATTTATCTTAAGCCGCATTTGGTAGAAATTTGGACGAAAAATTCGGTTGGAGCTGCCAGCTATGATAATTTTGGTGTCTTAAATTTGAAAAAATAAAAATTTGGAAGTGAAAACATTCAAACCATCGAATATCCTAAAAAAATGTCCGTTTCTTACAATAAAACCAATTTATATACAAATCTAATGCTTTATCTACACGTTCAAAGTAAAACTTAGGAAATTTCATTTCGGACAAGAACGGTAACCCTTTCCCAGTTAACCTATATTTTTAGCATCAAAAACTAACTAAAAAAACTGCTCACGGGAACTCACGAACCAATAGTCAGATACAACTGAAATTTACAGAATGCATTAGACTTAAGTAGGACCAGGTCTGATAGAAGCGATTTTGAATTGTGGACAACTCTGTGCCAGTGGTGCCATCTTGAAAAATTACAAAAAAACTGCTTTTTGCCCTATGAAATGTGATTAAGTTACCAGATTTTCATGAAATTGACATAGTAAACTCTGTTTGGTAGAAATTTGGTTGCAAAATTCGATTGGTGCTGCCAGCTTTGGTAATTTTTGTGTCTTTGGTATTGAAAATTCGCTCAGGAAAATAAAACTTGTTGCCCTATAACTTCCAGTGCAGTCATGAAATTAATACGAATTTCATGCGATTAACAGTATATATAAACATTATAAACATATATATAAACAGTATATATAAACAGTATATATAAACATTATAAACATTATTCAGGCCAAATTTGGTTGAAAAGCCACGATAGGGTTGCCAGCTATTGTTGGGTTTGTGTTTAGTTGCAATATCTTTATTAAGCGGTTTTATCGTAGAATTTTCAAATGGTAATGATATTCTAGTCACAATAAACAGGAAATATTAAGTTTTCGATTATTTGAAAATACTCGCAGCAGGTAACCCAAAATTTATTTATGCTCCTATAACTTCGAATGTAATATAACAACGTGAAGCAGATGTGATATATTCTTGGCTTTGATACTGGCAAAAGGTTGCCAGCACGAGTCGGTTGTGCTACTTTTGTATCAATAAATGCTTACAGTTAGTATTCATACCGGAAACATTTACAATGAAATTTTTTTTAAATTTACAATGAAATTTTTTTTAAATTTACAATGAAAATAAATAACCAATGTTTCAATCACCAAAGTTCTGCAAATTTTTCGGATCACAGCCCCAAACACCAACTTCAGTTACAGTGCTGCAGGCACTGAGCATTTTCTTCATTGATGTTATATGAGATGCTGCTTTCAAAATTTTGTGAAATAAGCAACTGATAACGAATATAATTAAACCGTGTTTTGCTCTCATAAACGTTGAAATTCATGCCAGTGGCAATATCTGAAACCTTCCACCATATGAGTTATAAAGCATTCTTGAGACCAGAGTACAACGTGGCGTTTGAAACAGTTTCGCCGTAATAAACAGTTCATATGGTGGAATATGCACTCAAAACCTGCACGATTCTTCTACTGTTCTTCGAACATTAGTGTTTCTAGCGGTTCAGGTGCGCTAGAGTCTTTTTTATTGCTGTATTCAATAGGAAACTAATATTTTCATATTGAATGCAGCTTGTATTCAGTATGTAAGGTTTTTTTTTCATTAGTTGTATTATTTTTTGAAATAATTGTCTTTTAATGCTATATTTTTCATTCAATGATGAACATTTTGATATTAAAATAACATTTTTACAATAAAGTGAAATAAGATTCGTTTTTATTTAAAAGTGTTTCAACTTTTGATTTAAATTTGATTCTATTAAATGACATTTTTCTGAGTGTATGATGTAATTAAGTGCCCAGACTATCTCTGCATAATTGAACCTGTCAATACATTCAAATGTATTTAGTTTTATAGTTCTAACCATCATAAAAAGCCAGGAATAGGCGACAAAAGATATTAAACGCTCAAATCATTTCTAAGTATTTACTTTCTTGCAAGGATAATCTTCTAAAATACTGAATACATTTTACAAGTATTTAACAGCGAAAATTCCAGAAGATTTATAAATACTGCCCTACTAGTCATAAAGATTCTATCCACATATTAGTACTTTCTATATATTCAATGATTTGTGTTTTGATTTGTACTGGAGGTATATGGAGAGTGCATTTTCTAATATTAATTTTAACACGCTTCCACAAAATACAAGTTTCAAATTTTGTAGAATGATGCAATAAAAAATGGTGCAGTATTTTATATACTCAAAATTATACTCAAAATTATACTCAAAATTGTGAAAAATGCAGATAGAATGTTTATGCGTAGTAGAGCAGTATACATGGATTAAATTCCAAATGTGTCTTGAAATCATACAGACACAACTAGGGGCAATTGCTAAAATTATCCCTAACAGTTACAATAATCCATATAAAACGCTCGAACGGCAGCACGAATCAGCGCATGGAACTGACCGCCGACAAAAATGTTTGAATACATCAAATTGGTTGTCGATCGCACATTCTGAGTGTGAACCCCCAGCTAGTACTGAGCCGAGCCAAATGTATGCACTCCTCGCTTCCTCGCACGCTTCTCTAGCCCCCTAATTCCAGCCACAAAATCGCACGTGCGATCGTTAGTACAAGAAGCAGCAAAGATAAGCGAAATTGTATGTAGTTTGTCGTGTCAATATAGTCGGTGGGTTTGAATGAAATAATAATGATGAAAATGATCGGCAGGCAACATTATTTGCTGCCATAACAAGTATTGTTCAATGTGTATTGTTCAATTGAATCATTGATTTTGTTGTGGGGGTTCACGTGCGAATCTGCACATTAGGACGAGCCGCCACTGTTTATATATATGTAGATATATATATATATATATATATATATATATATATATATATATATATATATATATATGTATATATATATATATGTATATATATATATATATATATATATATATATATATATATATATATATATATATATATATATATATATATATATATATATATATATTTATTTATGTATATATATATATATATATATATATATATATATATATATATATATATATATATATATATATATATATATATATATTTATGTATATATATATATATATATATATATATATATATATATATATACCGAGAGCGTGGCGCGTAGACGCAAACGGCAGGACTTGAGTCATCGCGGTGCCGGACCGGTAAATAGAGCTGATTGACAGCACAGCCCTCCCAAATCAAAGATGTGTGTTATTTTACTCTCCATCAGTGAAACGTACAATAAATACAGAATTCACTTTTTAATAAACAGTTTGAGCTATAATCGTAAATGTGTTAGTCATTTGTCCCACATTTTCGGGGCTCAACCGGGATAGCTTTTCGTAAAAGACGGGATAAATGCGACGGTGCAATTCGTGCAAGAAAACTATACTAAGATAGACGAAAGACAGTGGCAAATCGCTACGTGTTGTGCAGTGTAGTCATAAATAGGACGGTGGAAGAAATTACGACGAAGACGACAAATGGTGAAAATTCCATAGTTTGTGAGTATGTTTTTACTTTGTTTTACGAAGGGTAGAGACAAAAGATAGCGTGGAAGGACGTGTCTTGTAAATGACGACCAATGAGTTTTTTTCTATAGAAACGACGACGACGAGAGGTGAAATCTTTCGTATGTTCGTGTGTGTTTGTTTGGTAAGGGCCAACACTTTTACGTGCGACGTGCAGCTACGCTGGGTTTACAGACGAAAGAGGACGTGAAAGGACTTGTCTAGCAAACGACGGTCTGTGTGCTTTTTAGACAAAAAATATAAACAGTGAACATTTATAATGTCGTGCCTGCAACAAATTCCGATTGTAAGTGCCAATCTTTCATCGGCTCCACTGAATGCAATGCATTTTTTCCACAAAGTGGTATATGGAGGAGAAGGCGATCTTTTAAATAGAAAACGGCTTCGGGCATTTACGGGATTCGAATTTGTGTCGGGATCATCGGAAAACCGAGAAAATATCGATTTTCTGAAGGAAAATTTTAGTGAGAGAGACCTCGCCGCCGTTTGTAATTTACTCTGCGTTGATTTCACGGGTAGTGTGAGTGAAATGTCGGAGCGGATTTGTAATGTGCTTACAGACTTCTCAAAGTTGAGAAGCTATGACGAAAATGACGATGATGAAAAAGAGGGCATTCAAAACGAACAGTAATGGGATGAAGACAATGTAAGTGTTTTAATTGATTCAATGTCGCGGTTGGGTTGCAGTAGTAGAGCGATCGGTCAAAAATTCGCGTTGAGTTTCCGTGACATAGACATTCGTCCGTTTAACGGAAAAGACATTTATCCGGTCAAATGTTGGGCTGACGACATTGAAGAAACGGTAACGTTATTTGGATGGTCAGAAACGAAGAAACTAGTGGTGGCGAAAAGATCGTTAAAAGGTTTCGCGAAGATATATGTAAAAGGCGAGAGAACGTTACGATCATGGCAAATGCTACTACGTGAGGAATTCAGAGCACTATGTGAGGAATTCGGAGAGAAAATTAATTCAGCCGATCAACACCAGCCTTTAAAAAAGCGCAAAAGGGAGAGTAAAGAATTATACTTGCAGTACTCTCTGATTATGAAGGAAATAGCCAGTAGAGGGGAAGTTGAAGAAGCGGCAATCATACAATAAGTAATTGATGGAATCAACGTTGTTATATGACGCTATCGGCTTGAAAGATTTTAAAGCAAACTTGCTGAAATATGAAAAATGTCAACAGAAGCAGTCATACAAATAATCAAAACGATTACCGAAAACCTCAGCAGCAGCAGCGACCAACTTCAAAAGATCACTATGCTTTAATTGCGGAGCCACTGGGCACATATTAGTCGACTGTGCTCACAAGTCAAAGAGTACAAAATGTTCCGGTTGCCGAAAGTATGGTCGTCGCGCTTCTGAGTGCAAAAATAAAAAAACCAGACAGCAAGGACGTAAGCCATTTAAATGAGAATGTCAAAAGCACAATGACTAAAGACATTATATTCGAAGGAGTAGTTATGAACGCTCTGGTCGACACGGGTAGCCAAATTAACATAGTTTCCGAAGAAAAGTTCAAGTCGATTCATGTTCCGGTCATGAAGCGCACTGGTCTTGTTTTAGCGGGCTTTGGACTAAATTACGTGTCACCAAAAGCTACATTCGAAGCGAACATCAAATTAGACGAAGACGAGTACACTAGGCGCTTTTATGTAGTATCAGACGAAATTCTCTCATTTGACGTTATACTTGGCAGCAAGCGACACTTATTCTTAACAATAGTGGAATGCATATTAAAAAATTGGTTCCCGAAGCATTTTTGATGAACATCACTGTTCACGATAACGACGAGTTAAATATTGGTGAAACAGTAGCAAGCCATGAAAAGAAAGTAACGGAGGAAATTGAATTGAAAGAAACTAATGTGACTAAATGAATTGAAAGAAACTAATGTGACAATGACAATAGTCGTGAATGATTCTAGTCAGATATTTTGCGCTCCAAGATGACTTCCAGCAAAAAAACCAGAAATAGTGGGTCATCAGGTTGCGGAATGGGCCCAGAAAGGCATTGCTGAACCATCATCATCAGAGTACTCGAGTGAAGTGCAAGTAGTCTGGAAAAAATATGGCTCTCCACGAGTCGTGATCGATTATCGGCGATCAACAGAATCATCGAAAAAGATCAGTTTCCGTTACCATTGATAGAAGACATTCTCGACAAGCTGCGAAATGCTTATGTCTTCAGCACGTAGGACTTAAAAGATGGTTTCTTTCACATCGAAGTAGAGAAAAACAGCAGAAAGTATGCATCGTTCGTGGCGCATAAAAGTCAATATCAGTTTAGAAGCGTTCCATTTGGGCTAAGCAACTCTCCGTCAGTGTTCCAGCGATTCATAAACAGTATATTCTGGGAACTATCTAATCAAGGGGTAGCGTTTCCATGCTTGGATGATATAATTATCCCCGCGCAAGACGAACAAGAGGGAATAATAAAATTGAAAATCGTCCTTGAAGTTGCAAAAGGTTATGGTCTAATTATCAACTAAAAGAAGTGCCAATTTTTGGAACGAAAAATAGAGTTTCTAGGATACATTGTCGAAAATGGATGCATATCACCCTCTCCATAAAAAAAAAGAATGCTAAGGACGTGCAAAGCTTCTTGGGATTATCGGGATACTTCCGAAAATTTATCGCTGGTTACTCCATTATTGGTAAACCGCTTAGCGACTTGCTTCAAAACGGCGCGAAGTTCGAGTTTGGAGAACTGCAACAACAAATAATAACACTGATGACGCAGCTGATGGAGATACTACAATGAAAACTAACATGCTTGATATTAAAAACGAAATGCGTTTACACACACAGGAATTACATGAAATAAAACGATTCTTTAAAAGTGAACTTGAAGAATATAGAAAATCATTGGATTACTGTTGCAACAAACTGGATGAATACAATACACAAATGGATAAATATAGTAAAAAAATGGATAGCCTTATGAGCGTATGTGATAATTTGGCTACAGAAAATGCGAACTTTAAAAAACAAATCAAATCCCTCACACAACAAATCAACATATTGGAACAGGATAGATTACAATGCGAAGTAGAAATAAACGGAATAGTGGAGACGCCCAAAGAAAACATACCCGCTGTCTTAAATAAGGTTGCCAATTTATTAAACATACAGGGAGATGAGGCCAAACCCAGTCTTGCAAAGAGGCTTACGCAACATCAACAAAGGAATAACAAACCAGGGGTAATAATAGCACGCTTTGCTTCTAATGAAAACAGGAACATCTGGCTGGAGAAAGCTAAAACTTATAAGGATACCCTTCTTTGTAAGAATCTTGACGAAAATCTACCGCCAACTAAATTCTACATAAATTGTCACCTTACGAAAACGAACAAGAGGCTTCTGTTCTTAACAAAGCAGTTCGCTAAAGACAACTCGTTTAAATTTGTTTTGGGATCGGGATGACAAAATATTAATTAGGAAAACTGAGCAAGGAAGAGTTTATAGAATCAACTGTGAATCGGATCTACATACTGATCACTTAAAGTAAATACTTGTTCTTGCAATTTTTGTAAACTTATATCTTTTTCATATAATATTTTTTTTAATTTTTATATTTTTAAATGATTTTCCAAACAGAATTGTTTGACCATGATGATATTGAAACGTATGTTGCGAATTGTGCCAAAGAGTGTAAACGAATTTTCGATAGAACATTGAACACGAGCATTAAAATTCTTCATTTGAATATTAGGAGTATCAAGAAAAATTTTGATGAGCTAAAAGTTTTGCTAACTGAGCTGAACGATAGTATTGATATTATCATTTTATCGGAAACACACCATAATAGTTACGCTACAGATTTCAGTCGTATAGCTTCTTTTTTACAAATCCCTACGTACAGTATGTATTATACAGAGCAATGCATCAATAAAAATGACGGAGTAATAGTGTACATAAACCAGAGAATTAGCCACAAGTGCGAAGAAGTTAGCTCAGAATACATGACAGGACTACAGCTATTGATAGAAACGACGAGCAGCAAAAGCATAAGAGTACTAGCAATTTATAAATCGCCCACTATAGATAATGATAATTTCACCTCGGATATTTATAGTAAGGTTTCAGATAACAATAACGTTGATATTGACGTAATTATAGGCGATATTAACATCAACTTATTAGACAACTCGAGTACGACAAACAATTACCTGACCGCACTTAATAGTTTAGGTTTTGTTTCGTACGTCAACAAGCCTACTCGAATTGATGGTAATAGTAGCTCCTGCATCGACCATGTTCTTCTAAGAAAACGGATAAGTTCTCAATTTAATGTCGTAACACCAATTATATTAGAAAATAGTATAACGGACCATTATACTATTTTACTTAAAATCGAGGTTGACAAAAACCTAACAGAAACAGCCAAAAACACAAGAATGAAAGTGTTAAAAAGAATAAAATATGATGAAATCAAACTCAAAATTGGACTAGTTGATTGGAATGACGTTTTAAACATTGAAGACAATGCTAATATATCTGCATATAAATTTATAATGCAGATTAAAAAAATCATTGATGAATCAACCTCTTTCCAAATTATTCCCAATAAATATGCACCGCTTAAACAATGGATGTCCTTGGGAATCGTAACATCAATTAGAAAGAGAGACAAACTCAAAAAAGCATTGAATAGAGAACCCTTTAATATCCAGTTACAGTCACATTATAAAAAATACAGAAATAAATTAGAAATTATCAAGCGAAAGGCGAAAAGAAATTATTATCAACGATTAATAAACAGCTCCAATAACAATAATAAAAAGTTGTGGGATATTGTTAGTGAAATGACAAAGTCAAAATCGGTTAACAACTTCACCAAGGAAGTAGTCAATAGCTTACTGCAAAATGTCACAAAGGAAACAAACGATGATGATAATCGTATATTGGCGAACCACTTCAATGATTATTTTATAAACATTGGAAAGAATATAACACGTAACATTAGTAACGATTTGCCAACACCCGCTATATCAAACTTTCGTGGCCTAGAAACAAATCTACATTTGCATAAAATCACTAACAAGCAATTATCTGATATAATAGGATCATTAAAAATAAACTCAGCACCAGGATGGGATGGTATAAATAGTAAGTTATTACACAAAATAAAAAGTGACATTGTCTCACCCCTGGCTAAGCTATTTAATAAGTGTTTAGATGAAGAAACTTTCCCGTTGGTTTTCAAAAAAGCTGTTGTTATTCCAATATTTAAAGGTGGTAACAACTATGATCTTAATAATTATCGACCAATATCACTCCTGTCGACTTTTGCCAAGATATTTGAGCGTTGTATTAAAAACAATCTGACCAAATACCTCACAGAAAATAACATAATATCGAAACAACAATACGGATTTCGCGAAGGACTAAATACAGAAGATGCTGTAATAAATGTGTCAAACTTCCTATATGAAGAAATAAATAAGAACAATAAACCCTTAGCAATATTTATGGATACAGTATTGTGGTAATTAATTGAGAAATGCAGTTTTCTTTATAAAATTCAGTTTATTTCAAATTTTCTCTGGATACATTTAAAACTAATAAGTGATATGACCTCCCCGAGACTTTATAACATCACAGACACGTTTCGGCATGGAATGTACTAGACTAGCACATATAGTTTTAATTTCAATGTCCCTGAACCATATGTCAATAACGGCTGAAATCAGCTTTTCCATCGTCGTACAGTCACATTTGTGAAGCCCTTGTTTGACAATAGCCCACAAATTTTCTATGGGGTTCAAGTCTGGTGAATTCCCGGGCCAATCCAGTACGGTAAGATTTTTTTTGAGCAGAAATTTTGGATTCGCTTCGAAGTGTGACATGGCGCGCTGTCTTGTTGGAAAACGCCATCTCCATTCGGCCACAGCTTAGTCATGGTTGGAAGCACGTTTCGGGTCAATATGACTTCGTAACTGGCACTGTAACTGGCACTGTTCATCATTCCTTCTACGGGAACTAGAGATTCGGTCCCCGAAACGCTGAAACAACCCCAGAGCATCTTTTTTGGTGGATGCTTGGGTGATTGATTGATGTGGTGCTGATTGAGAGGTTCTCCTTTACTCCTTCTCACGAACATGGATCTAAATCCCTGAACCACAAAATGGGTTTCGTCAGAAAAGAGAACCTTCTCCCAGTCCTTCTCAGTCCATGTTTGGTATTTCCGTGCCCATTCCAGCCTTTTCTTCTTCATGCGAAGCGTCAAAAGCTGCTTCTTGTACGGTCGACGTGCTCTCCGCCCAATAGCCTGTATCGCACTGTTCTAATAGCCTGTATCGCACTGTTGAAGGTGCAATATCGACACCAGCTGCCGCCATGGACTTGGATAGGTCAAAACTGGTTAATCGAGGATTTTTAACACTCATTCGATGCAAAGTTTTGTCGTCACGAGCTGAAGTTGACCTTTTTCGGCCGCATCTTCCAGAACGGTTGGTTCCAGCATTTCCTGTTTCCTGAAACCGCTTCCAGATCCTCCCGACACTTGCTATACTCACTCCACATATTTTACCTATTTCCTCGTACGTCTTAGAAGTGTGTTCCCTCAGCGCAATCACTTTAGCACGTGTTGCCTCGCTGATATCCATGACACTAATGTCGTCCGCAACAACTGAGAAACTGTCACTGCGGAACATGTGCCACCTAGCGTAGGAATTTGAACACCTGCTACTTACCAGGTGCATACAAACACCTGCTACTTTGATAGTAACTGTAATTTGAACACTGAGCTAATTTGGAATGTTTCTTCCTAAGCTTATGTGTGATAAAACGAAAAAAATGACATTTCTCAATTAATTACCACAATACTGTATAAGGAAAGCATTTGACACAGTACCCAATGATTTGCTACTAACCAAATTGGAAAGAATCGGTATTGTAGGCAAACCTCTTAATCTTTTCCGATCTTACTTAAGCTTACGCCAACAGCGGGTAAAAGTTAATGACACGATGGGAGATTGGCATAGTAACTTAGATATTGGGCTGCCACAAGGAACAGTACTTTCACCTATCCTATACACAATTTATGTGAATGACCTACTCAATTGTCTTGAAAGTGAGAATTCTAAGATGATAGCATTTGCAGATGACACGGTAATGTTAATTTCTACTCCTAGTTGGAGTGATACATGGTTGTTAGGACAATCTAATATGACCACAGTGCAAAGATGGCTTTGTGGTCATCAGCTTAGTTTGAATGCACAGAAAACAAAAGCCATGGCATTTTCGCTGAAAATAACCGGTAAGCCGGATTCTAATACATTTACATTACATCACCATAAATGCAGGCGCCAAGAAGATGCACCATGCAGCGATATATGTCGAGAAATACATGTTGTAGATGAAATCAAATATCTTGGCGTAACTATGGACAAATATCTTAAATGGAATAAACACACGGAAATGATAAACGCGAAGCTAAGACGTAGTATATATCTTTTCTATTGGTTGCGTGATATCCTTACCCAGGACCAATTGAAAATTATATACTTTGCTTTGATACAGTCTACTTTGCAATACTGCATAACTGTTTGGGGTGGAACCTATAATTCACACCTAGCAAATATAAAGACTACTCAGAAATACGTACTAAAAGTAATCTATAAATTACCTCGTCAATTTCCCTCATTGGAACTCTTTACATTAACTAAGGTATTCGACGTCAAAAAGCTATATGTGAAATCTGTGTTATACTACACTTATAAATACGAAAGGCAGAATCTGATTTGCCATGACCAGGATACTAGACATAGCCACAACAGAATTGTTGTTCCTCATTGTAATAAAACACAAATCCAAAAATATGTTGCATACATTGGTCCTAAATGCTATAACGACCTCCCTACAGTTTTAAGAAATATAAATTCATTGTCACGTTTTAAATATAGCGTTAAAAAATGGCTCCAGTCTATATCAAATGAGGAATTTTATGCCATATTCAGCTATGTATAAAAATAATAGAATAAATCTAAAGGTATAACGTTAGCGATCGTTCTCTTATGCAAATCAACCAAATGAATTAAGTTTATGATAGATTTATATTAGTATAGTTGAAAAAGTTTAAGTCTCCTACCACAAGCTTAGCTTATAAGGAGGCTATTACACAAATGTTAAATTTAGAGTTCTAAGCTTTTTAATGTAAGAGTTTTTGTGAAATAAATCAAATTGAATTGAATTGAATTGAAATGTTCAACACACTGAAGCGAATATTGTCGGGACAACCCGTATTGGAAATTTACGACTACAGTCTCGAGACGGAGCTTCATACAGATGCCAGCCAACACGGATATGGAGCTGTATTGCTACAGAAGTCATCAGAAGACAGTCGATTCCATCCAACGTATTACACAAGCAAGAAGACTACACCAGAAGAAGAAAAACTATCGTCGTACGAATCAAAGGCTTTAGTCGTTGTTAATGCACTCCGCAAATTCAGAGTGTATTTGTTGAGCCTACCGTTCAAAATTATAACTGATTGCTTAGCGTTTGAACAGACCATGAAAAAGAAGGCCATCATATCAAAAATAGCACGATGGGCTATGTTCCTTGAAGAATTTCAATATACTCTTGAGCACCGAACTGGATCGAGACTTCCCCATGTTGATGAGCTTAGTCGACATCCGGTAATGACGGTTGAAGTTGGAATTGAGACCCAGTTGAATAAAGCACAAGACGAAAATAGAGGCATAGGGACGATCAAAGAAATGTTAAAGGATGGAATATTTGAAGACTTTGTTTTGCGCGGTGTTTTACTATCATAATTTGTAGATGGGCAAAAAGTTTTTGTCGTACCCACAGCCATGCAGAAGGATATTATTCGAAGAATTCACGAGAAAGGTCACTACTCACTCGCCAGAACCGAACGAGATGTTAAAAAACACTACTACATTCCGAAGTTGGCAAAACGAGTAAAACGAGTTATAGAAAATTGCGTTCCTTGTATACTTGTAAATCGGAAAGCGGTTAAGTCTGAAGGATTTCTGCACCCGTTGGATAAAGGGAATATACCGCTGTACACCTATCATGCCGATCATATGAGTCTAAAACTATCAACATATCTTGGTGATACTGGACAGTTTCACTAAGTACACTTGGCTCTATCCGACGAAGTCCACTACGTCAGCTGAAGTAATAGCAAGGCTCGATCTACAGAAAAGCGTATTTGGGAATCCGATACAAATAATCACGAACCGCGGATCAGCCTTTACGTCTATTGAATTTGAAAAATATTGCGAATGGGAAAATATACGTCATCTCCTTATAACGACTGGATTACCTCGCGCAAATGGTCAGGTGGAGCGGATGAATAGCGTGATATAGTGCCGACGTTATCGAAGCGCTCGAAGAAGAAATAAATTCAACATTCCACAATGAGCGAGAGCAGAATCGTGAAGATGCGCAAACGCTAAAACGTACAACCGACGTCGAAAGATTCCTCAACGTTGCCAACAAGGCGACATCGTGGCTATCAAATGAACCCAATTCGGACCGGGTTTGAAGATCAATGCGAAGTACTTGGGTCTATATAAGATCGTCAAAGTCAAAGGGAACGACACGTATGACGTAGTAAAACAGGGCATTCACGATGAACCAAAGACGACAACTAGCTGTGCTGAATATATAAAACGATAGGCGAAATGCGAATCTTCTTCATCCGAGTCGGATGAATCTCAGGACGGCCGAGTTGTTGAGACGAGAGAGGTGCGACCGAGAGCGTGGCGCGCAGACGCAAAGGGCAGGACTTGAGTCACCGCCACTGTGGCCAGATTGGGCTATTTCCCGCCAATTGGGCTATCTAAAATTTGAATTCGCGGGACGTTTTTTCATTTCGCGGGTTGGCGGTTTTTGGGCTATCTATTTTTATGAAAAACTATATTTGGGCTATACCGTAAAACCTACTAAACGGGACACAGTATAATCAAACAACCTGAACAATTGAACTATAAAATTAACGCACAGACTATTTCTTGAGGAAAATTCACTCTGTAATCGGGCAACCTCTAGAATTGGACCGTGAACCAGATTAGCTGGTTTGATTAGTAGTACTTGCTAACCAAAAACAGTTTTAAGTTAGACCAAAACAGACCAAAAACAGTTTTAAGTTCAGCATGAAAAATTGTGCAAAAATGAGTTTTCCAGAAAAATATTATCTGTTCTAGGTCAAGAAAATTTTTCGTATAATTTCTGTATGACTTTCTGCCGAAAAATTATTTAATGTATAGAATTCGGTATGCTATAGATAGCTTGTATTTTATTGGTATTCTGATAATAATAAATTATTGATTTATTTGAGCGTTGCTGTATCTTTTCCCTTTAAGCAAGTATGAATGCAATTCATTTAATAGATATGATGTAAATATTTGAACGTTTGTGCAGGTAATGTCAAAACAACTGAAAAAATCTACTATGAGTGCAAAATACAACGCTAAGTGTTCGCAATAAGTACAGTCATCCGACAAACAATTGCTCGTCCGAAGAAAAACTGCCGATAGTTTTGAAATTACGAAGAGTCAGATGCATCGTATTTAAAGAACAAAAACCTACTAAAACAGAAATCAATTAACGTTGGAAAATTTTGAAGACACTGGGAGAAAGCGGTTGAAATTAAATTTACCATACTACCAGATAGATGAATTGTTGTATTAATAGTCTTCTAAGACACGCTGCAAAAATTTGCCAATATCCGGCCAGATACTTCACAGTAAAGCCTGTCAAATCACTACAAAATTAAAATTTTGTGTTTTCAAGGCATCAAACAGAAAGCTAAAATCCGTTAAAAGGACTACAATATTCACTACGACACTCTTTGTGGGGAAGAAGCTGATGTTGATTTAGACACAGTTCAGCAATTTCAGTCAGAGCTAAGAATGTTATGTGATGGCTATGATGTTTCAAATATCTATAATCTTGTTGGGACAAAAGTATTTTTTAGAGCAAAACCTCAAAAATCACTACGTCTTAAATAGAAAAAAATGTACATATGGAAAACCTTAAAAGAAACGCGTGAAAATTTCAAATGAAGCTGCATAGGAAAAACCGAAAGACCAATATCGTTGGGAAGAGTTGACATTAAGCGAAGTTTGGACACAAGTTGGCGAGCTAAAGCAATATCTTAGATGACGGGTGCTAATGGTGCTTAGATCACGGGTACTAAAGAGTGGATGCACATTTAATATTGAAATGCAAACACAAAACCGAAACATCGCCATCTTTTCTGATAAAGGTAGATGTGATAGCATTAATAATCTCAAAGACATCAAGCTACAATTTTTTCCACCTATTTGCACTTCTTATTTACAGCCCTTAGATCAGAAGACTATATCAAACATAAAACTAAATTACTGCACTTATATGATGAACCCCATATTTTGAACTCTGGAAAATACTGAGAGTTCTTTAGATCAAATAAAATTAGTTTTCTATATTTGAAGCTCTGTGGCAATTGATCTGTTTGGAATAAATTGTCTCAACTTACAATTATAAAAGTGTTTTTGGAAATGTGAGTCCCCCTTGAAATCTGAGGGTCGAAAGCGGAATCTTGATAAGAGTTCAAATTCAAAATCATGAGAATTTAAATATTCCAGCAGACATTCAAAATTTGGCAGGATACGATCATATTACTACCACAAACGAATTTCTCCCGGAATATTGAGTAGATGTCTTTTTTAAAGGATGATGGTGTCTTTTTGAATTTTAAACCGAAAAAGCCATAGCAGCTTTTGTCAATACCTATAGTGAATTCAAACCGCAGTCATTCAAAATTGAATGTTTAAGAATTATTCATCTTATTTCAAAGAACACTTGAATTTTTTCGCGAAACGTCGCTTGGAAACCCGCAAGTGAAATTGTTTGACGTATATCTCCTTTTGAAAGTATTGAAATGTCTAAACATAATGTTAACAGCTGATCGTCTAATCGAAACAATAATTTATTTCAAAACTTGCGTTCATAGTTTTGAATGTATGAGATCGGATAAAATATTTACATTTTAAATAATATCTTCACCTTTCTAGCCATTAAGACTGTTTCTTATACTAATTGAATTTTTGTGCCACTCAAATTTGCAAGTTGTTTTCGCAAGATTTTATTTTGTGTGTGAACATTCTAGGAAAATCCTTAAAAAAATAAGTGCCCTTCTACACTTATTTTTTCAAGGACTTTTCTAAAATTTCCACAGAGTTTCTTTCATTTATTCACATTTTTACTAATGTTCAAAGAACATTTCCATACATATATATATGTATATATATATATATATATATATATATATATATATATATATATATATATATATATATATATATATATATATATACAATATATATGTATATATATAATATATATATATATATATATATATATATATATATATATAGATATATATATATATATAGATATATATATATATATATATATATATATATATATATATATATATATATATATATATATATATATATATATATATATATATATAGATATATATATATATATATATATATATATATATATATATATATATATATATTTATATATATATATATATATATATATATATATCGATATATATATATATATATATATATATATATATATATATATATATATATATATATATATACATATATATATATATATATATATATATATATATATATATATATATATATATTATATATATTTATATATATATATATATATATATATATATATATATATATATATGTCGAATATTTATTGATGAGAAAATGTGGAATGTTTTTGGATTGAGTGTTCCGACAGGTCGCTCCGGCGCTGGGCAGTTCGTATCCGTGGCACTGCGACAATTTTATCAATTGGAAAAACGGATGGCTTTAAACTCTGAGCTCAGGGCAAAATACATTGCATTTATGCGCGAGTATATCGAACGGGGTCACATGGTGTTGGATGGCATCAGCACACCTGGCAACTTAACGCAGTGCGATGCATCGCAATGCTACTATATACCGCATCATGCTGTGCTGACTAAATTCCGAGTTGTGTTTAACGCTAGCGCGAAAACATCTAATGGCATTGCTTTGAACGAAACACAACTCATTGGCCCGACGATTCAAGAGACTCTCGTCACCATCATTCTTCGCTTTAGACAATTTGCAGTGGCACTTTCGGCGGACGTAGAGAAAATGTTCCGCCAAGTGCGGATCAATCCAATACATCACCGTTGGCAACAGATTCTGTGGCGTGAATCTTCAAACGAACCGATTCGCACATATCAACTCACTACTGTTACTTATGGAATGGCTTCTGCTCCATACAATGCGATTCGAGCAATGCAGCAATGTGCGAAAGATAATTGTGGTACCATCCCAGACGCAAGCCGGGCAGCGACAACACTTCATAGCATATTGCATGATTTTTATGTCGACGATTATTTGGTGAGTGTAGAAACTACTGATCAAGCAGAACAATTGGCTGGCGATGTTGACAACATATTGTCCATGGGTCATTTCCATCTTCGCAAGTGGCGCTCGAACAACCCAACAGCTTTGGCGAAAATTACTCTGGCTGCAAAACTAACTGACACAATTGAGTTGAAGTCAGCCGAAACGATGGTTCTGGGTTTGCACTGGGATCCAGTAACTGATGAATTTTTCTACCGCCTCACCATGAACAGTGAACCAACAACGATTAAGAGGCGAGTCATGAGCGAATGGGATGGGCAATTACCAACCGAATTGCTCACTGAATGGCTGGCATATCGTGCAAATCTTTTTCGACTGGAGCAGATACGCATTCCAAGGTCCTTGAAGATGGGAGCATCGGTTATCCCACACATCCATGGCTTTTGCGATGCTAGCCAGAAGGCATATCCAGCCGTCATTTATTTATGCGGTATCAATGGAAATGGCAACTACACTTCCACACTAGTCACGTCGAAAACTCGTGTGGCACCGGCTAAGTTGCACAATAGTGGCAGTACATTGGCAACGATTCCACGGTTGGAATTATGCGCAGCCCGACTTTTGGCGGAACCTTTTACTAATGTTCGACAGACTTTGGTACTCACGGACGTTTCGTATACGCTATGGAGCGACTCGTCCATTGTATTGTGTTGGCTACGCAAATCCTCTGCATCATTCAAGCAGTATGCAGCAAATCGAGTTGGCTATATCCAACAACATACCGAAGTGGCAAAATGGCAGCATGTTCGTACTCATCTTAACCCAGCTGACTGTGCAAGCTGTGGCATTAGTGCATCCGCACTCATCGAGCACGAACTTTGGTGGCATGGTCCGGTCGAGCTTATGCGTAACAATCCGACGATCAAAGCTGCCACAAACAAGAGAAATACTTTGGTTCCGAAATTATGCATTTAAGGCAGCATCGTCCTGTGGCGGTTGCAAGCAAACTGGCAGCGCTTGCACCATACATCGACTCAGACGGCATTTTGCGAGTTGACGGACGACTTCAACGCTCTGAGCTTCCACTGGATCAATCGCACCTCATCATATTGTCTCGAATCATCATTCGCGACATCCATTAAGGTAATGCACATGCACAGCAAGCGTTCATGTTGCAGACTCTATGGCAGCGGTATTGGCTTATTGGTGGCCGCACTATGGTAAACCCTGCCAGAATCTTTATTCGGACAATGGCAACGATCCTGACCCTACCGGCCCAGCCGGGCAGTAAATGTCGAATATTTACTGATGAGAAAATGTGCAATGCTTTTGGATTGAGTGTGCTTTGAAGTTTTTGTTTTTCTTTTCTTGGTTTGGTTGAATTTTGTGATTGTCACTGTCTCTCAAAAAACTGTATTGGCTGTATTAATTACTTTTTTTGGGTTCAGTTCAGATATATATATATATATATATATATATATATATATATATATATATATATATATATATATATATATCCATGTATATATATATATATATATATAAATATATATATATATATATATATATATATATATATATATATATATATATATATATATATATATATATATACATGTGTATATATATACACATGTGTATATATATATATATATATCCATGTATATATATATATATATATATATATATATATATATATATATATATATACACAGACATATATATATATATATATATATATATATATATATATATATATATATATATATATATATATATATATGCAGGGTGTTTGGTACTAAATGAACACTATTTTAAGGAGGCGTTCTTCGACATATTTTGAGTAAAAAATCGTTC
Organism: Nemotelus pantherinus; assembly: GCA_963978885.1. Lineage (NCBI taxonomy): Eukaryota > Metazoa > Arthropoda > Insecta > Diptera > Stratiomyidae > Nemotelus > Nemotelus pantherinus. The sequence goes on from OZ022263.1 coordinate 142,870,115, forward strand.
TACAGGATGGTCCGGATTTCAAAACCTACGGAGTTACAGGGTGTTCAAAAAAACTTGTTCAGACCGGTACCCTGACTCACTTGAATCGTTATATCTTGAAAACTAATTATCACAACTCAAAGTTTTATACCGCGTTTATTAGACAATTAAATTACCTTTTATTTAATGTATTGCATTTGATTGCAGTTGTACCGAGTTTTGAGATATTTTCTTCGAAACACAATTTTTTTTAATTTTAACCCCGAAAATTCTGTGTTCCAGGTCGTTTTCCTTAGAAAACCTCATTATAATGTGCCACTTTCATTTAAATATTTTGATAAGCCATATAACTGGCTACAAAAGTTGCATACATTTTAATGACTTAGATTCTACCATTTCGCAAGTATTGAGCGAAAATAAATATCGCTTAAAAACTAAATATGTCATAAAACGGTCCTCCTTGAAAAAACAAAGTTTAATATGCTAGTCGTACTAAAGTAATTTAGTACCCATTTATTGCTATTTAAAGTATCAATAAACTTAACTATATTTTAATTAGTTTCAACATAATTGATGCACCTACTTAGATGTGACAGGTAAAAGTATGTCCAGTTCTTCGCCTTTATTAGTGGGATACTTAAAAAATTGAAAACGCATAAAAACAGAACCACTTTCAAATTCTTGTAAGTTTCAGTGCATTACTCGAACAACAAGATCTAAATAAAATTTGCGAGAATGCATGGAAAATGCCTCGCTACACTAACGAAGAATATGGAGATATTTTGTACGTCTATGGGGAGTGCCGGGGAAATTCAGCAGCGGCGCAATCTTTGTATCATCAGAGATACCCCCATCGACGGATTCCTGGAAGAAGAGTGTTTCAACAACTTTAGGCAAGGATTCGGGAAACGGGTAACGTCAGAACGAGCCGAGTAAATGCAAATCCTGCAACTGCAACCGCTGTACGGACCGAAGAAGAAATATTGCATGCAGTGGAATCTGACCCATCAACCAGTATTCGACGCTTAGCGTTACGGTTTAACGTGTCTAGCTGGAAAGTTTGGAGTATTTTGAAAGCAGCCCGTCTACATCCTTACCAACACACACCAGTTCAGGAGCTCCTACCCATCGATTTGTCCAAAAGGATGGAATTCTGCAATTGGCTCCTTGAGAGACAATTAGACGACGAAAATTTTTTCAACAGCATTCTTAGGACGGATGAGTCTTTATTTACGAGGGACGGCATCACAAACTTCCACAATTTACACACGTGGGCTGAGAACAATCCAAACACCGCAAGAACGCCATCATTTCAGCATAGATTCAGCGTAAATTTATGGGCAGGACTGATTGGCAATAATTTGATTGGGCCTTTTAGGCTCCCGCCTACCCTAAATAGTACCAGCTACTTGCATTTTTTAACACATGATCTGCAGGACTTATTGGAAGATATTCCTCTGCAACGATTGGTTTCCATGTTTTACCAACACGATGGTGCTCCAGCTCATTACGGCCGACCAGTCATAGATTGGTTGAATTGCAACTATCCCAATCGCTGGATCGGTAGAAATGGACCAGTACACTGGCCTGCGAGGTCTCCTGATCTGACTGTAATGGATTTTTTTTGTATGGGAACAGATGAAGGACCTTGTATACGCAATGGAAGTATCCACTTTAGAAGAACTAAATACCAGGATCGATGATGCTGCAACAGAAGTGAGGCAACAGCTGAGAGACATGAATATGAAAAGAACGCTTGCCAAACGAGCTTTGGCATGTATTCAAAATGAAGGTGGCAATTTTGAACACTTACTGTAGATTAAAAATTTTGAAATAAAGCATAAAAACCATTATTAAATACTTTCAGTTCAAGAAAAAAGTGTAGATCGACGAGGGCCACTTTATGGCATATTTAGTTTTTCATCAATATTCATTTTCGCTTAATACTTGTGAAATGGTAGAATCTAAGTCATTAAAATGTATGCAACTTTTGTAGCCAGTTATATGGATTATCAAAATATTTAAATGAAAGTGGCACATTATAATGAGGTTTTCTAAGGAAAACGACCTGGAACACAGAATTTTCGGGGTTAAAATTAAAAAATTTTGTGTTTCGAAGAAAATATCTCAAAACTCGGTACAGCTCCAATCAAGTGCAATACATTAAATAAAAGGTAATTTAATTGTCTAATAAACGCGGTATAAAACTTTGAGTTGTAATAATTAGTTTTCAAGATATAACGATTCAAGTGAGTCAGGGTACCGGTCTGAACAAGTTTTTTTGAACACCCTGTAACTCCGTAGGTTTTGAAATCCGGACCATCCTGTAGAACGATTTTTTACTCAAAATATGTCGAAGAACGCCTCCTTAAAATAGTGTTCATTTAGTACCAAGCACCCTGCATATATATATATATATATATATATATATATATATATATATATATATATATATATATATATATATATATATATATATATATATATATATATATATATATATATATATATATATATATATATATATATATATATATATATCATCAAAAAATGTCAGTGAGATAATCTCGGGAACGCGCCTTCGATTGAGCTGAAACTTTCACGATACATTGATGTATATGTAGAATAGGTCCAGGTCTCAGTAAATTTCAATTATTGTTAACCCTTTGGCGCCGGCGGCTATTTTAGTGATATTTTTAATGTACCTATTATTCCGTTGACAAAATAAGTTTCAAAAAGTTGACAAAAAGTTGACAAAATAAGTTTCGAACGTGTTTTAAATGCGAATCGGATAATGTTTTGGAATTTTTTTAACCCCATGTGTGTGCTAGGTGCCTAAAAAATTTGATAATTTTTAAATTGCGATAACTTTTGACAGAGCTATTCAATCATTACGAAATTTTCAGGACATATTGGTATTATTTAGTTGTAAATCTGTGTAGCTCTTAATGACCGTGCTGGTAACCCTGTAGCTAGGGCAGGCACTGAAAGTGAAAACTTCCAAATCATCTTCTCTCTTGAAAAAATGCCGCTTCTTAAAAAAAAGCCACTCATATAGGAATATTAAGCTTTGTTTACATAGCCAAAGTAAAAAATTTGATATGGTATAACGGGCACGCCTGGTAACCCCTGCCCAATTTACCTATGTTTTTAGCATCAAAAACTTATGTTCACGGAAACTAACGATCCGATGAGCAGAGTTAATTGAAATTTACGGAAAGTATTGGTCTAACATAGGACCAGGTCTGATAGAAGTGATTTTGAAATGCGGACGATTCTGTGCCAGCGCTGCCATCTTGAAAAATCACTAAAAAAGATAGCTGCTTTTAGCCCTATAAATTCTGATTCAATCGTTCGATTTTAACGAAATTCACACAGTAGCTGAACTTTACTTTAAACCGCATTTGGTAGAAATTTGGTCGAAAAATTCGGTTGGAGCTGCCAGCTATGATAATTTTTGTGTCTTAAATTTGAAAAAATAAAAATTTGGAAGTGAAAACATTCAAACCATCGAATATTCTAAAAATGTCCGTTTCTTACAATAAAACCGATCTGTATACAAATTTTTTGCTTAATCTACACGTTCAAAGTAAAACATTGGAAATTTCATGTCGGACAAGAACGGTAACCCTTTCCCAGTTAACCTATATTTTTAGCATCAAAAACTTCTGTTCACGGGAACTCACGAACCAATAATCAGATGCAACTGAAATTTACAGAATGCATTGGACCTTAGTAGGATCAGGTCTGATAGAAGCGATTTTGAATTGTGGGCAACTCAGTGCCAGTGGTGCCATCTTGAAAAATTACAACAAAAAAACTTCTTTTTGCCCTATGAAATGTGAGTAAGTTACCAGATTTTCATGAAATTGACACAGTAGCTTACTCTTAACTCTGTTTGATAGAAATTTGGTTGAAAAATTCGATTGGTGATGCCGGCTGTGGTAATTTTTGTGTCCTTGGTTTTGAAAATTCGCTCAAGAAAATAAAACTTTTTGCCCTATAACTTCCAGTGCAGTCATGAAATTAATACGAATTTCATGCAATTAACAGAACCTATTATAAACATTATTCAGGCCAAATTTGGTTGAAAAGCCACTATAGGGTTGCCAGTTATTGTTGGGTTTGTGTTTAGCTGCAAAATCTTTATTAAGCGGTTTTATCGTAGAATTTTCAAATGGTAATGATATTCTAGTCACAATAAACAGGAAATATTAAGTTTTCGATTATTTGAAAAAACTCGCAGCAGGTAACCCAAAATTTCTTTATGCTCCTATAACTTCGAGTGTAATATAACAACGTAAACCAGATGTGATATATTCTTGGCTTTGATACTGGCAAAAGGTTGCCAGCACGAGTCGGTTGTGCTACTTTTGTATCAATAAATGCTTACATACCTTGCTTCATACTGGAAACATTTACAACGAAAATAAATAACCAATCTTCAATTCCCAAAGTCCTGCAAATTTTTCGGATCACAGCCCCAAACACCAACTTCAGTTACAGTGCTGCAGGCACCGAGCATTTTCTTCATTGATGTTACATGAGATGCTGCTTTCAAAATTTTGTGTAATAAGCAACTGATAACGAATACAATTAAACCGTGTTTTGCTCTCATAAACGTTGAAATTCATGCCAGTGGCAATATCTGAAACCTTCCACCATATGAGTTATAAAGCATTCTTGAGACCAGAGTAAAACGTGGCGTTTGAAACAGTTTGGCCTTAATAAGCAGCTCATGTGGTGGAATATGCACTCAAAACCTGCACGATTCTTCTACTGTTCTTCGAACATTAGTGTTTCTAGCGGTTCAGGTGCGCTAGAGTTTTTTTTCATTTTCAAATACGTTGTGAATAAAATTTTATCTGTGTATGGAATCGAACATTTTTACTGTTTCAAATGACTTCTGTGCTACAATTAGAGCATTTATGTTACCTCGTATGAATTTCACGGACATAAATATTATAAATTAATCAGCTTCAATGAATTGATGTAGTTATTTGTGGCGGTTTTGGGCTACAAATAAAAAATCTTCGCTATTTGCTATGCTATGCTATGAAAATTTGAAATTGGGCTATATTTTCATGCAAACATCTGGCCATACTGCACAATTATGCAAACTCAGGATCACCATTATGCACACTCAGGATCTTGAGACAGCCATTTCCTCTTTTTACTATAAAATTTTTGACGCCGTTGAAAGATATGTACCAAAGATAAAGAAAAAAATAAATTGTCTGAGTCATGGCTTGATAGAGACCTTAGGCATTTGCGAAATCGTAGAAACAAACTATATAAGCGGATTAGAGAAAATACTGACGTTAGTTCTGCTATTCAGGAAGAATATAATCAAGTCGCTAAGCAATTTTCAGCAAAGTCTCGTGAGGCTTATGATACTTACATTAGGTCAACCGGCGAAAATATAGTCCGCGACCCGAAAAAATTCTTCGATTTTGTTAATGTGAAGCGAAAAACTACTGGCTATCCATCGTCGATGTTTCTGAATAATACAACGTCTTCTTCTCCTAAAGAGATATGTGACCTATTCGCAGATAGTTCCCAAGAAGTTTTTAGTGCACCAGACCTTACAAACTCACACCTTTCTTCCCCCGATTCAACTCCAACGGCTTTTGTCAACCATTTAGAAATCTCCCGCGATGAAATACGTAAAACTGTTTTGGAACTCAACTGCAACAAAGGTCCTGGGCCCGATCTTCTTCCTCCAATCTTTTTATGCAAGTGTGTAGAGCAGCTTATAACTCCTTTGCATATTTTTTTTAATAGATCACTTTCGTCAGGAGTTTTTCCATCCAATTGGAAGCTTTCTTATGTCACACCCATATTCAAGAATGGTGATCGACGCTGTATTGAAAATTATAGGGGCATTGCCATTTTGTCTTCGATTCCGAAACTTTTCGAAAAGATAGTATACGACAAATTGTCTCCGCTAGTTGATTCCCGTCTGAACGAGCAACAACATGGCTTTAGAAAAGGTCGCTCAACTACCACGAATTTGACAATCCTAATCTCAGACGTCCTATGCAAAATGGAAAAAGGTTACCGAATTGACGCAGTCTACACAGACTTCAGTAAGGCATTTGACAGAGTGGACCATTCTACCTTAATTCTTAAGCTACAGAAATTCGGTATTACCGGGTCTCTACTCAGCTGGCTGTCTTCCTTCCTTTGCGATCGAAAATAATTTGTAAAATTTCAAGGATTTTTATCGAAAAACGTTAATGCTAGCTCTGGTGTACCCCAAGGTAGCCATCTTGGTCCACTTCTCTTCAATATATTTATTTCCGACCTATCTGACGTCCTAGCAGGCATACCTCATTTACTCTATGCAGACGACCTCAAACTTTATCTGACCATTGAATCCAAATCGGATGCCCTTTTTCTCCAATCCAAACTTGATTCCCTTGATCATTGGTGCAATGTAAACAAGCTCTCTCTCAACATTAATAAATGCCAGGTTATTAGTTTTTCCAGAAAATGCACGGTCACACACAATACGTACTTCCTCGGTAATTATGTGCTAACTCGAGTTGATAACATTGTTGGTCTCGGTGTTATCTTAGATGAAAAACTCCGCTTCACTTTACACTACGATAAAATACTTTCTCGTGCAAACAAACAACTTGGCTTCATCAAATTCGTAGTCTGTGGGTCACAAGATCTTTATACACTTCACTCGTACGTCCTATTCTCGAATACGCTTGCATTAGCTGGAATCCTGCTTTTGAAACCCACAGTGACAGACTCGAGTCAATACAAAAGCAATTTTTACTTTTCGCTTTCCGAGAGCTATACAACCCTTATGATTTTAATAGCCTACCCCCTTATGAGTTTCGACTGGATCATTTAAACCTATCGAAACTAGCCTCCAGAAGAATGGTAATATCGGCCTGCTTCACATTCGACGTCATTAGAGGCACTATTAATGTAGAATTCCTGAATAATAAAATTTTGATAAATATCCCTATGAGGAACACCAGGTCCAATCGTTTCCTAAAAGAATATTCTCATTCGACCACATATGGAGCTTAAGAGCCAGTAAATAGATGCTGCAGAGTATTCAACAGAATAAGCAATTTACATTCCCCTACGATTTCCAAATCATCCTTCAAGTCCTCTCTTTTCCATGCCATCCGTACCCTTAACCTTAAGCTATAGCTTTTATGTCAATGTTTATTTATTGGTTGCTATTTATCAATTTATTTGTTACTCTTTTTTTTAATTTGTTTGTTTTTTACTTATTTAACTTGTTTGTTTTTACTTTTTCCTATACTTTACTTTACTTTTCCATTTTTTTTATTTTAATTTGATGTCCTTTTTTTTAATATGTGATTTTGTACCTTGTTTTGGTGAATGAATAAATAAAATTATCTAATACTTTTTACGACCCAACAATTTATGACAACTGTTCAGGATACCCTTGAACTTTGACAGAGTGCCCTTTTCAACTAATACTTTTTACGATCCAACAACTTATGCCAACTGTTCAGGATAGCTTTGATAAATTGCACTTAAACAGTGCTTTATCAAGCTGAACCCTTGAACTGTGACAAAGTGCCCTTTATCTAATACTTTTTACGACCCAACAATTTATGACAACTGTTCATGATAGCTTTGATAAATTCCACTTAAACAGTGCTTTATCAAGTTGAACCCTTGAACTAATAATCTACTTACGGTTTCCAATGTTCCTCGTTTGGACTTCACTTTCAGACTGAATTTTCAATTCAATTGACTTCACAAAATACTTTTCAGTACCTACTTGATTGTGTTTTTAATTGATCTTTGAACTTTGTAGATTGGGCATGTTTACATATTTAGCAAATTTGGGCATGTTTTTAGGCATCGCCTAACATTCTCCCGCCCGTTGAACACTTGTGTTCAACCTAAATTCTTCTTTTGGATATGTGAAGTTGATTATTATTTTCTAATGCTTCACAGTTATTTTCATTATGATTAAATTATAATTCATTTTAATTCTATATTCATTATTGTATTTCATGGTATTAATTTTTTCATTTACATTTTTTTGTTCTTTTGGTCTTGCTTTGATCTATATTGTGGCCGTTTCCTTTATAATGGTGAAATATTACCATATTGTCTTTGTACACTTTAATTTTGATTTAATATCTGTCAGGCAAATTTACTTTGAATTGTTGGCTTTTAGAATCCCTAATATTTTCGAATTGAATTCGTTTCAAAACTTCTTTCGGAATATACACTTCAATACTTTCTTTTGTTATATATTTTTGAATATCGTTATCGATTCTCATATGAATTTCTTGAATGATGTCAGACGGTCGTAGCAGGCTCCATTTTGTCTCGTACATCCCATTGATTTTTGCTGGTGGAAGTTCGTCCGTATCTTTCGGATTGATGCGAGCTTGATATGTCTTCTTTTTTTTTCGTTAGTCGAGCTGGGGCCGACTTGCTGATGCACTTCTTTGAGGCTGGCTGGATTCCATCTTGGACTACTGGACCTACCATACCGATCTTCACCTTCAAAGTCATCAATCTGCCAAGTTAGGCTACTTGAACCGGCGCAACTTTCTTCTTCCACAGGCTGTATATCAACAGGACATATACGATTAGACTTAAACATGTTTTTGTGTTAATGTGTATGTGTTGGTATAGGGGTTGAATTATTAGTAGATAGTCGACAGAATTTTACCACAGGTCTTTTAACTACAGAGTTACTTGTTTTAATCTGTGCAACGCGCACTAATCCATCCTGTCCTGGAAATGTTTGTTCCACTCGCCCCATTGGCCAACACGTTGGTGGTGTATTTTCTGATTTTAGAAGAACTATGTCTCCTACTTCTAAATTTGGTTGTACTCCCGCCCATTTGGGTCTTTGTTTTAATTGACTTAAATACTCTGTTGACCATTTATTCCAGAATTGCTGTATTGTATATTGGACGTGTTTCCATCTTCGATTTAAATTAATCAGTCTATCTAGCAACATTTGCTCTGGAACTGCATTTAATGTTTGTCCAACTAAGAAGTGCGCAGGTGTTAGAACTTCAAGATCTTCTGTTGAGTTTTCAATGCGACATAATGGTCGGGAATTTACACAACTTTCTACTTGTGCTAATATAGTTGCATATTCATCATATGTATAGATCGATTTACCAATCACCCGCTGTAAATGGTGCTTTACTGATTTGACCCCTGCCTCCCACAGCCCTCCAAATTGAGGTGCTGCAGGGGGGTTAAAGTGCCAGGAAATGCCTTTGCCTTGCAATTGCTCTGCAATGTTTTTAGATGTCGACTCTATAGCTTTGTGTAACTCGTTCTTCAGTATCTTCTGTGCACCCTTAAAGTTTGTACCGCAGTCCGAATATATGTTTTTACATAGACCACGTCTCGCGACGAATCTTTTGAACCCGGCAATAAATGCTTCCGCAGTCATATCTGATATCAATTCTAAGTGAATGCCCTTGGTGGACATGCAAACAAAAATACAGAAGTAACACTTGTATGTTCGTGGTGTTTTATGTGGAGACATTTTTAGCGTGATAGGCCCGGCGTAATCAACTCCTACATGTAAGAAGGGGTTGGAGACTGTAACCCTAGCTGTGGGCAAATTCCCCATTAATTGTGCTCTATTTTTTTGCATGTGCCCAATGCAAACTGCACAATTGTTAATGATCCTTGAAATAATTCGCTTTGCATTGACTATCCAATATTGATTTCTCATGGTGTTTAGTACCAATGCCACTTCCCCATGAAGTGTATTTAAGTGTGTTTCTTGCACTATAATGTTTGTAACATGGTGTTCTGCGGGTAGTATTATTGGGTGTTTGCGCTCATATGGTAAGGTTGAATTTTCTAGTCGCCCTCCTACTCTTAGTATCTTGCTTGAATCGAACAAGGGATTTAAACTTGCTAACTTGCTCCCATTGGGCACTGGTTTATTGCTTTTTATCGCTTTGATTTCGCGAAAAAATGTCTCAGCTTGAACTACCCTGCAAATTGATATTTCGGCGTCAGTTAGCTCTTCCGTCGTTAGAAGCCCAAATTGTTTATTCCTTTGGGGTATAATTTTCTTCTTTTTAACTCGTGCATTGTTGCAAAAACGCTTCATGTAGGCAATTATACGTTTTAATTTGCTAAATGACGAGTATCGCTCTAATATATCGCATGTTATTTTCAAGTGTAGGGCTATTTGGGTCTTTTTCTCAATTTGAGGTTGGTTTAGACTTGTTGGATTTACTGGCCATTCATTCATTTCATTGGCAAGCCATGTTAGACCATGCCGCCAAAGTTTGTTGGAAATTATTTCGTCGGCATAATTACCCCTTGATGCGACGTCTGCGGGATTATCAATTGTAGGTACATATCGCGAGTTTTCTGGTTTGATTGTCTCTTGAATTTCCGCCACCCTATTTGCGACGTATGTTTTCCATTTTGTGGGGTGGCTTCTAACCCATTGTAATGCAACGGTTGAATCGGTCCATGCAGTTATCCTGATATTCTGATCTTCAGATAGATTTTCTTTGACTACTTTGAACAATTGTGCCAGCAAGAGGGCACCATTTAATTCCAGCCTAGGAATTGTTGTTGGTCGAATTGGCGCTACCCTAGTTTTTGCGGTAAGCAGTTGTGTTTGGCGGGTGTCTCCTTCTATTCTTACATACACCATTGCCGCATATGCTTTATTAGACGCGTGACAAAACCCATGTATTTGAATGATATGAGTATTTTTGGAGATTCCAATCCATCTTGGGATCTGTAGTTTCTCTAATGTTGGTAATTTGCTTCTAAATTTCGCCCATTTCCTTTGAATGGTTTCATTTACTTGATCATCCCAAGTGCACCCAGTTATCCATAATGTTTGTAATAATATTTTTTATTTCCCTTTGTTAGGGAGGTACGGCGTGTAGGATCTCTGCATTGTTACTTGCCCATTTCCTTAAATTGAATTTGCCCTTTTTCAACATATTTATGCATTGATCTTGTAGTTCTAACGCTTCAACAACCGTGTCTGCTCCTTTCAGCATGTCATCAACATAAAAATCGGTTTTAATTACATTCGCTGCTCAAGGAAATTTTTTTCTTTCATCGTGACCTAGCTGTTGAAGTGTTCGAATTGCTAAATAAAGAGCAGAAGCCGTGCCAAACGTTAGTGTGGATAGTTGATAGTCTTCAATGCCTCTTGTTTTGGGGTCTTCCCAAATGATCTGTTGGTATGTCCTATGTTCAGGATTTACAAGGATCCTTCTATACATCTTTTCGATGTCTGCCATCATTGCTATTTTATTCAATCTAAATTTAAATAAAATGGAAGCTAACTTTGTTTGGATTGTGGGTCCTGTTAATAATTGTTCATTCAGCGATTTTCCATTCCCACTTTTGGCTGAAGCATCGAAAACAACTCGAATTATTGTTGTAGTACTTTCTTTCACTATAGCGTGATGGGGTATATAGTATTCTTGATTGTCAGGCTCTAATTCCTTGTTAACCTTTTCCATGTGTTCTAGTGTTATGTACTCATCTAAGCATGCGCTGTATTCTTCTTTCAGTTTTGCATTTTTTGATAATTTGTATTGCATTGCTTTAAATCGTTTTAACGCCAGATGCCTTGATGCACCGAAGCTGGGTTTTGATTGGGTTTTAAATGGTAATTCAACCTGATATTGCCCAGTTTCTAGTCTTTCATGTGTTGTGCGATAGTGCTATTCGCACTCTTCGTCTTCTGGACTGAGTGTAGGCTTGTAATATACCTCCTCAACTTCCCAGAACTTTCGTAATTGTATATTTAATTCTTCGGTAGAATCATTTATGTTTACAAAAGATGTACTTTGCTGAGTTTGGGAGTTGTGCGTGTTTCCCATTATAACCCAGCCAAAAATTGTGTTTATTGCAATGGGCGCTTCGTCTGGCCCCTTTCGTAATCCGTGCAACAACATATTTGCGTACGCGTTTGCGCCTAGCAGAATGTGGACCGGCCCTGGTTGCCAATATTGTGTATCTGCTAATGATGATGATGATGGCCTGGAGTGGGTCCAGAGGGACCCTAGCACTGCGACCTCCTGGGTCTATTGTGCCTCCTTTGCGTTATGTCCTATAGGATGTCCAGGCTTCTAATGAACCTGGATATGTTCCTTGACGGGACATTTGTGATGTCCCTGGTGGAAGGAAGAGCAGAGCCAAGTAGCTCGAATCTTCTTCTCGCTAGTGCTGGACAGACTGTGAGCAGATGTTCTACACACTCTGTCGTTTCCCCACAGTATCTGCAGCGGTCATCGTGCTCCTCACCTATCCTGTGGAGGTACTTTTTGCATGGAAGGTGTCCTGTCAATGCTCCGCATAGGGCTCTTATGCCACTTTTGCAGAGAGCCACTGCTTCTTTTGCTCTTTTATTATCGAAGCCAAGGTATTTTTTTGAGTGTTTTAAACCCTCAATATTAAGCCAGTAGTCTTCGATCTTCTTTTTGCTCCATGCTTTAATTTCCGTTTCCGTATCTGCTTTTGTAAAGCCCCAGTACGGAGAAGGACCTATGAAGGGCATTTTTGCTCCTTTTTTGGCTCTGGTATCAGCTTCCTCGTTTCATCGGTGCCCCTCATGGCCGGGGATCCATATCAACTCGAGGCTGTTCTGTGCCCCTATTTCATTAAGGGCCTCTCTCACCTCTAGGAGAATAGCCGAATTTATTTGATCGCGATTGATAGCCATGAGAGCCGCTTAACTATCCGATAGGATTTTTATTCTGACCCTTTGTGTATTCCTTATTTTTATTGTTTGTGAGGCTCTTAATATGGCAGATAGTTCCGCTTGATAGATCGTGGCTTCTTTTGGGAGAGGGAAATGCATTTTGCACTTGGGACCTACGATCCCTGCTCCTACTCCACAATCCATCTTTGAACCATCCGTATACCACATTTGCGCTCCTTTGTACGAGGGAGGTGGTCCATCCTTCCATTTGTCCCTTGATGGAATTGTGACCTTGAACCTCTTCTCGAATGCTGTCTCAGTTTTTATTTGGTCGCTGAGGTTTAACATTTCCATTATGGGCCTGACGTCCTCCAGGATTTTTAGGTGGCCTTTGAGGTCCCCTGATTTATACCTGTAGGCTTGTTGTAGGCTAATGGCTTGTCTCGCTGCTTCCTCCTGAATTTTGAGGTGCAGCGGTTCAAGGTTTAGAAGGGCCTCCATTCCTGCTGTTGGAGTGGCGCTCATTGCTCCTGTAATCAGCAGGCAGGCCATCCTTTGAAGCTTGTTGAGCCTATTTATAGCGGTTTTGTTGTATGGTTTTCTTCCACCACACTGCTGCTCCATATAGGAGGATAGGTCTCACCATTTGTTTGTATGCCCATAGGGTCTGCTTTGGAGATAGTCCCCAATTGCGCCCAAGCATTTGTTTTGTCGCCCAGAGTGCCTTAGTGGCCTTCATTGCCGTTTTGTTTTGATGATTGTCCCAGGTGAGTTTCCTATCTAGGTGTATTCCTAGATATTTTACCTCTTCCTGCAGACATACGACTGTACCCCTAATATTTAGGGCTCCTATTTCGATTTTTCTTTTCCTGGTGAATGGTATTATGCTAGTTTTCTGAGGATTGATGGATAGACCCTCTCTTTCGCACCATTGGGTTGTTTCATTTAAGGCTTTTTGCATTCTGGACCTCACGGTGTCCATGTGTGAGCCTCTTATTATTACCGTAATGTCGTCCGCGTAGCCGAGAGCAGTTAGGCCCTTACTATTGAGGGTCACGAGAAGGTCATCAACTAGTAGGGACCATAACAGGGGGGATAATACTCCTCCCTGTGGACATCCCCTCCTAGTATCCACCCTTAGCTTCGCCTCCCCCAGCTGCGCAACCACACTTCGATTCCTTAGTATTTTGCTCGCCCATTTCACTACTTCTTGAGGAGTATCCCTCCTCTGGAGAGCGACGTGTAGCGAGTCATGTCTTGCATTGTCAAAGGCTCCCTCTATGTCCATGAAAGCACATAGTGCGACTTCCTTGCATTCCAATGCCTTTTCTATTATTTGTGTCAGCTTATGTGTAGCTGATATAGTTGATTTGCCTTTTTGGTAAGCAAATTGCAATTTGTGAAGTGGCATCTTTGTCAAAAGATCATTCCTTATGTATAGGTCAATCAGTTTTTCCATGGTCTTCAATATAAAAGATGTGAGGCTAATTGGCCTGTATGATTTTGGCAGGTCGGCCGGTTTGTTGCCCCCTTTAGGGATGAACACAACCCGCGCCAGTCTCCACAATTTTGGTATATAGCTGAGTTGCAAGCTCGCTCTAAATATGTGTACCAGAATGGTTTTTAGTTTCCCTGTTGCTCTTTGTAGCAGAGCTGGGTAAATTCCGTCTGGTCCTGGTGATTTAAAGGGTTTGAAGGAGTTTATCGCATATTCAACCTTTTCATACGTGATGATTTGTTTGAGCAGAGGAGGTGAGTGACGTATCCGATCAGGACTGTCCTCTTCTTCCTCAGCCTCATTGCTTATTTCACACCCTGGAAAGTGTGTTCTAAGCAGCACTTCCAGTGTGTCGTCAAAGGTGGTCGTCATCCCTCCATCTGGAGTTCTTAGTAGTCCTATATGGCCTTGATGGCCTTTGGATAGAGCTTTCTGGATCCTGGCAGTCTCTGGGATACTATTGAGACTTTCACAGAAGGCACTCTAGGCCTTCCTTTTGGATTTCCTTAGCTCTTTGTTGTATTCTGAGAGTTTCTTTTTATAGGCCTCCCAGCTTGATGTAGTTTTAGCTCGGTTGAACTCCGTTCTTGCGGTTCTTCTGAGTTTTTCTAACTCCCTATTCCACCATGGCACCCTTGTCTTGGAGGCACTGGTTTCCTTCCCAGTTCGTACACTTTGGTTGCCTGTACTTTACCCCTTTTACAGTATCTTTTCCTAGCTCGAAGTTTATATGCCTATGATCAGAGAAAGAAGCGACTTCTAGGACATTCCACTTCTTCACTAAATGCGCTGCATTGTTTGACACTAACGTAAGGTCTAGTACCTCTTGCCTGTTGGCTGTCACGAAAGTTGGCGTTTTGCCCTTATTTGCTACAGAAAAATTGCTGTTCAGGAGGAAGTCTAAAAGTAACTCACCTCTAGTATTGACGTCACTACTCCCCCACGCTGTATGATGAGCGTTGGCGTCGCATCCAATAATCAGCATTTTGTTCTTCCTTCTGCAGTGGCTAACGAGTCCTTTGATATTGTTACTTGGGACTTGATCCTCATCCCCTGGGAAGTATGCTGAGGCAAATACCGCCTCTACTAATCCTCCTTCGATGGGGACCTGAACTTGGACCGCCACTGTGTCCCTATTTGTGTATGCTGGAATCAGAAGAAAGTTAATATTTGTGTTAATTATTATCGCCGCCCTCGGGTTTTCTTCCCCTGCGGCCCAAATCAACTTACTATTTTTTGTGTTCAGGCCATTTATTCTGCCTTTATTTACCCAGGGCTCTTGTATTAGCCCCAATTTATAGGTGCCCGAGGCAAACCTGCTGCTTACTTCCGCCGAGGCAGCTTTGGCATGATGCAGGTTCACCTGTAGACACCTCATTCCCTTTTTGCGCTTAGTTGGGAACCGCTGGGACCTGATGTTGCCTCCATGCCGGTTCCACTGCCCTCCGTATTGGTGGTTGGAGTGACCACAGGCTCCGGTGTTTTCCCGCCTGACTTTTTGACGTTCAACTTAACTTGCCCAAAGCGAAAGCTAATGTTGCCGTCTCCGTCTGCTATTTTGGTAGCAGAGGCCTGGTCCGCCGCTACTACAAGCATGGCGCACTTGCCTTTATTTTCCCTGAAGAGGGCTCTCCAGGACTTGACATTGAGGTCCTCATTCTGGCGCTCTACGAAGGCCAGGATCCTCTCCGTAGGTAGATCCGCTTTATTTGGGAAATAGCCAACAAGGGTCTTAGGATTAGGAATCAGGGATTCCTCCGTGGCCCATAGGTTAGCTCCTTCCCACGGCTTTATATTCTGGGCTTCCGCCCTTATCCACTCCGCCGTTGGTTTGTCCTTACAGTGGAGGGACACGTAACCTACTTTGTAGGTGATGCTGAGGAAGTGAGGGGCAACGCCTCTTCCTATCTCGGCCAGTATCCGCTCCTCCAGGGCATTTTGTATTTGGTCCATTTGGTCGGTCGTGAGAAGTCCCTGGGGAAAGTCTTTCATCATGACCGCCATTTTTACACCCTGCAAGGCTCCGTTGTAAGTTACTTGTCGTTGCCTTTTGTTGGGTTCACAGTGTTTTGGGGCCACGTCGGTGCCCCTAATTTTCTTTGGGTGATTGTCTTCAGGAGTGCCATCCTTGGGTCTAGGCCTTTTCCTATTGGCCTCTGGGGCCTTTGTTAGGAGGGCCTTTTCCCTAGCCTCTTCTGTAGACATACCTTTTCGTATGAAGAACTTCATGCGCTTTCTGGCCCCACTGCTCATGTTCTTCTTTTTTGGAGTATCTTTCGATGCCTCCTGCGAAGTCATGTTAAGTGCTTCCATACTGCGCGAGAGCTCCTGCACGATTTGCATCGAGGATCCACCGTCAGACGTAGAGGGGGAGGCTGCGGGAGCCACTGCTGCCTTTATTTCTTCCGGTTTGCCTCTCCCTTTTTGTGAAGCTGGCTGGGATGTTTGATCTCCGCCTGGTCCACCTTTGTTTTTTGGTGTGGGGCTATATTCGACTCTCCTCTTGCTTTTGCCCTTCTTGTGCCTTTGTTGCTTGGAATCCTCTTGGGCTTTAGGCTTCATATGTTCCTTTAATTCCTTTGAGGATTCACTGGGGAGCACAGCAGCTCCACTGATGGAAGGCTCTGGGGCCTTTAGATTTGGGGCACTTAAGGCAGCCCCCTCCTTTTTGTTTTTTATAGTACCTTCAATTTTGGTCCCACGAGTTAGAGGAATATAAAAGACCAGCCGTATTATCCTCTGTATCCCGGCCTAGGCATCAAATTAGACGGGCTCTTGCCATCCGACACCCGAATTCGCATATTATCGACTGCTTCACCCAGCAGCCATTCAGCCCTCGGCATATGCTGTTCCACCACTGGCTTGGGGTTTTTTCCTTAGGGGTTGACTCCCCAAAGCGTGAATAATATTAGCCAATCTTTCTTTCACGGAAGATTGTTACCGGCAGCACCGCGAGGAGGTTAAGATCACACTTCCATCAGCCTGAATAGTTACGGCACGTGAAAATTGCTTCTCCGTGTTATTCCCCCTATTCATCTGATGACTGCTACCTTTAAATGATTCCATTTGTTTGGTTGAATTGTGGTGCTGGGTAAAGATTCAGCAATTTTATCGACAACCAGCATGACGATTGTAAGACTGGCCATATTTTTGTATTGTGAATATAACATGAGTTTTACCCTTTGATGTGCCCTTGTTGCTAAACTGTTGTTTAGCCCAGTCATTCTAACGTTTGTAGGCTTACTGTGAACTTCTAATCTTTTACAGATGTCCTTAGAAATAAATGATGTTTGTGAGCCCGGGTCAATTAAACAACTTAATTGAACTCCTTTGCCATTCGCATCTTTAGCTTCAACCACTGCTGTGGCTAGTAGTGCATTTTGAGCGTCTGTAAAAAACGTTTGAATCTTATCTTCAGATTTGTTATGGTTAGCATTGTTTGGTTGTTGGCCTCTTCCAATGTTTGTTTGTTGTGCTTGCTGCTTTGTTGCATTCCTTTCATATTCTTCCCTGCGTTCTATCAAATCCAAGAGACTATGGTGTGACCCTTTACATATCTTACATCGATACATGCTTTTGCATTTATTGACAATATGTTTGCCCGAAAAGCAATTGAAACATCTATTCGAGTTTTGAATAATTTGTCTACGTTCCAAGGGTTGCATTTTTTGGAATTTGGGGCATGTCCCCACGTAATGTTCTTGTGCACATGCTGGACATTTGTTTGCTGGAATGCTGTAGTATGCCTTGGTTGTCAGCTTTACTGTATGTTTGCTATCAATTGTGTTTGCCATAGATTCTAATACTCTGAATCTAGTTTGTAGAAATTCTTGAAATCTCTTAAATGTGGGCAGCTCAGTGCTGGCCCCCAGTTCTTCCTCCCATAATCGTAATGTCACAAATGGTAGTTTTTGCACTATCAAATGTATTAATAATACGTCTCAAGAGGAGTTATCGACTTGTAATGACGATAATTGTTGCAAACACTCTTGTGTTGTATCCATCATTTCTTTGATGGATTTGCTGTTTTCAGTATTAGGTTTCATTTGATTTGTTAAAATCTTTAATTGTGTATTTACAAGAACCCGCTTGTTCTCGTACCGTTCCTTTAATGTTTCCCATGCTGGGCTGTAATTATCGTTAGTTATGGGAAAGTGCCTGAGCAGTCTTTCTGCTTCGCCGATCAAACAGCCTTTTCAATGATGCAACTTTTGCACTGGTGCTAGATATTCGTTCTCATCTACCATTGACACGAATAAATCCCTGAAAGATTGCCAAGTTGAATAATCGCCTTCAAACTTAGGCAGATTAATCCGAGGGCAGTATTGTGATTTGGTACTCGTGTGAATACTTGTCTGATTGATAAGTGGGTCTTCTGTTGTGTTGCTTTGCAGACTTCTTAAATTGTCTGTCAATTCCCCCAAATACTCAACATATTTTTCATCAATACCCGCATGAATATCCTTAGTGAAATATTCATGACTGCCTTCTCTTTTGGATGCCAATACTTGGGTGCGTAACCTCCGTATCTCCGTAGCCAAAGCCGCTTTAGTTCGGTTATTTTATTCTCGTAGAATCCAATTGTTCTGCGCACCAACGGTGTCTTTCTGCCGTTGATGATGGATCGTGCGATCTTTTCTCCTAGGACCGTTTGTCCAATGCAAAGTTCCTCCATAATTCGTAACAAGAACTGCGTCGACTAGTGTCAATAATCTCGGCGAGTTGTTTAGGTTTTGGTAATGTGTTCATCTTTGATAAATTCCACTTAAACAGTGCTTTGTCAAGTTGAACCCTTGAACTTTGACAAAGTGCCCTTTATCTAATACTTTTTACGAGCCAACAATTTATGACAACTGTTAAGGATAGCTTTGATAAATTTCACTTAAACAGTGCTTTATCAAGTTGAACCCTTGAACTAATAATCTACTTACGGTTTCCAATGTTCCTCGTTTGGACTTCACTTTCAAACTGAATTTTCAATTCAATTGACTTCACAAAATACTTTTCAGTACCTACTTGGTTGTGTTTTTAATTCCACTTTGGCAGTGATTTGTGAGATAATGTACTAGATTTGAACTTTGTAGATTGGGCATGTTTACATATTTAGCAAATTTGGGCATGTTTTTTAGGCATCGCCTAACATATATATACATATATACATATATACATATATATATATATATATATATATATATATATATATATATATATATATATATATATATATATATATATATATATACATATATATATATATATATATATATATATATATTAATATATATATAAATATATATATATATATATATATATATATATATATATATATATATATATATATATTAATATATATATAAATATATATATATATATATATATATATATATATATATATACATATATATATATATATATATATATATATATACATATATATATATATATATATATATATATATATACATATATATATATATATATATATATATATATATATATATATATATATATATATATACATATATACATATATATATGTATATATATACATATATATATATATATATATATATATATATATATATATATATATATATGTATATATATATATATATATATATATATATATATATATATATATATATATATATATACAGCTGTGTTCATGAAAATATTAGTGCAGGACCTCACAACATTCAATATTCATGTTTCGACATACTGACCATTGCAAATTGAACAATTGCTCATATTTTTCTAAGAACAGCATGCAAAGAAGAGAATAGGGATAAGATCTCGTTAGTTTTGCATTGGTTTGGATGTGTTTTTGATGACTTTTGAGTGATGTTCCGAAATTTGGCTGCTCATTAAAATAGTAGTGGCTACATGAAGGTAAAATAAAACTGAATAACTTTATTCAAAATTGATTTTACAGGTTCTTAATATTGAAAATAGTCTAATATTTAGTTGTATATCCGTTAATTTTAATAACGGCTTCGCACCGCCGAGGCATGGAATCGATAAGGTCCTGGCAACGCTTCAAAGGAATTTGAGACCATGCTTCCTGAACCGCTTGCCAAAGTTGTGCTTTGTTTGAAGGTTTTGCGGTTGCCACAACCCGTTTTACATCTCCCCATAAGTTTTCTATCGGATTTAGATCTTGGAACTGAGGTGACCATTGCATCACATCGATCTTCTCCGATATAAACCAATCTTTTGCGAGCCTGCTAGTATGTGTATGATCGTTGTCCTGTTGAAATGTCCATTTTTTAGGCATTTCCAAATTGGCATATGGTAGCATTGTGTTTTTTAGTATGCCAACATAAACATGTTTGTCCATTATGCCATTTATCATATGGATAGGACCAACGCCATTGTAAGAAAAGCAAGCCCATATAATTATACTTAGACCACCATGTTTAACTGTTTTTTTGTGTACCTAGGATTATATTCTGTGTTTGTTGGACGTCGTACATACTGCCTAGAGACTGTTCCACCAAATAAAACAATTTTGCTTTCATCTGTCCACAATATGTTGCGCCATTTTTTGGCGGGCCAGACTAGATGAGTTTTTGCACATGCTTCCGAGTCAAAAGGGGTACCTTTCTACGACTTCTGGCATTTAAATTATGCTCAATTAGGCGACGACGGACTGTAACATCACTAACCGATAGATTTAAATCATTTTTGATAGCTTTAGAGGATGCTGATGGCCGAATCTTGCTAAAGCGCACAATGCGTCTATCTTCGACAGCGGTTGTT
The DNA here is from genome assembly GCA_963978885.1 of Nemotelus pantherinus. Lineage (NCBI taxonomy): Eukaryota > Metazoa > Arthropoda > Insecta > Diptera > Stratiomyidae > Nemotelus > Nemotelus pantherinus. The sequence continues at coordinate 142,891,027 of OZ022263.1, forward strand.
TTGCGTTTCCTACCACGATTTTCTGGGTTTTTTTTTTTATAATTAATCACGTTAAATATCATTGTAGGTGTGCAGCAAACAATATTTTCAATTTCCTTGTACGTTTTGCCTTTTGCTCTAAGGGTAACTATTAAATCTCTTTTCGCAGCCGTGCAATGCTTTCCTCTGCCCACTAGAATAAAAAATAGTTACAAACCCAATCAAACTATTCATTGCTAAATTACACTTACTATTGACGTTTTTTGTTGTACTAATCAATTATTAGAATTGTTTTTCAACCACTCACACGGAGCACTACTATTTTAATGAACAGCCAAATTTCGGTGCATCACTCAAAAGTAATCAAAAACTTACCCAAACCAATGCAAAACTTACGGAATTTTATCGCTATTCTTTTCTTTGCATGCTATTCTTAGAAAAATATGAACACGTGATCAATTTGCAGTGTTCAGTTTGTCGAAACATGAATATTTAATGTTATGTGATGCTGCACTACTATTTTCATGAACACAACTGTATATATATATATATATATATATATATATATATATATATATATATATATATATATATATATATATATAGCGGATTTCGTACGTTTATGTGTCTATTAGAAGAGAAAAATAAAAATATAATCCGACCAAATTTGCAAAACTTTTTTTATTAATAGATATATATATATATATATATATATATATATATATATATATATATATATATATATATATATATATATGTATATATATATGTATATATATATATATATATATATATATATATATATATATATATATGTATATATATATATATATATATATATATATATATATATATATATATATATATATATATATATGTATATATATATATATATATATATATATATATATATACATATATGTATATATATATATATATATATATATATATATATATATATATATATATATATATATATATATATATATATATGTATATATATGCTGGTGAAATTATATTCATTCATTAACAGATTTGCTCTGTTATCCAATCATAGTTCAGTAGACTAAAATCGAGTTGTCCCACGATAATTCTCGTGCGGATCTAGTGGTTGAAGCTGGTAGAGAATATCATCACAAATTTGCAGTCATTGTAAATACGAGTGTGAAATGATTAGTTTCACGGCTCGCTTAACCCCTAATTAACGCAGGTACCTATTCAGATCCAGGCAGAGTCTAAGCTTGGTACGTGATCACTCGTCCGGATCTGGATTCGAACCAAGAACTCCATATTCAAGAAATCAGTGCTCTACTTACTAGGCTTCATAAGTTTTTTAATCATACTTCAATACCAGGTACTAATATAGTTACCAACGTAACATGAAACCCAAAATTTTACTTTTCGAAGGAAAATTAATTTGTTATATTTTATATATGTACATATTCAATATACCCGTTTTCAATTTTTCCTTGATTTGATTATTAAAATAATTCAATTCATTTTGTTGTATCAAATTAATAATCGAAATTTTCTCTTCTCTTTTCATGATTATGTTCTGTCTCACTAATCAATACATCTGTAGGTCATTACGAATATCGACACCACATTCTGATTCAGCATGCAGTAGTTCAGCAGAATCGTCCGATTGTGAAAGTACAACACATCATCAATCCAATGAAGCTCCGGTTGAAATAGTTCCGGGTGTATATCTAGGGAATGCACAGCACAGCATCGATTCACAAGCATTAGAAAAATATAATATAAAAGTAAGGAGAATATATAATATATGAATTCATCAATAACTTTATTTATCAGTGTCATATGCTGAAATACAGATACTATTATATCTCTCGATACGTACTATGAAAGTGATCGTTGTGTACTAAAGATTAGTTTAGAATTTCATATAACTTTTGTGTCTATTCAAAAGTTTTTACTGATTTTGGAAGAAAATTGCTGCAACTAAACACTTGGCGAGATATGGTGAACATAACCGAGCACGAGAGTGTGGATGGTTTGCTCAGCAACGCTCACCTGTTTTGCTATAACCACACTCTGGGCCAGATATGACAAACATAGCTGAACTCGAGAGTGTGGGTGATTTACTGACAGTTACTCGCCTGTTTGGGGAGCGTACTATTTTTCCCGCCTGCTTTTTCGGCGTGCCTCCCGCGACACTGAAATGACAATTGAAGTACAATTGATTAACTATTATTCGCAACGGAAATTTTCGTTCTGTATCATTTAGGAGAACTGTAACCGGGTTGATCCCTCTTAGATCATGAATTCAATTAGAATTTCATACCAAGGCTTATTTAACATGATATTCAGCCATTTTTTCTGAATTCTTTGCAATTCCCACTTAAGGATATTGGTACAATTTTGCCAAAGTGGTCCCCCGTAAATAACTATAGGCATAAAAACCAGAAAAATAAACTATTTTCGTTTGAATAATTATTATACGAGGGTGGGGTGAAAAGTTTCCGGCCTGACCAAGAGATGGCGCCACTAGGTCTACTTTTGCAGCGGCGTCCTACAGTACCATTCCTTTCAAGCTTGTATGCACAGTTTCAGCCCAACCGCTACGTTAGTTTGCGTTTGAGAGCACAGTGCGCGAGACGCTTCCGTTGATTTCGTGAAAATGGAAAAATTGGAAAAACGTGCTGCTATCAAAAACTTCTATTTGAAAGGTTTTACACCAAAACAAATAAAAGAAGAGATGGATTCAACACAGAGGACTCCTCCCCATCATATTCAACTACTCAGCAGTGGGTTTCTGAATTTAAAATGGGTCGTGTGAGCACCTCTGACGAACCTCGCTCAGGACGGCCCGTTGAGGTCACAACTTCAGAAATGATTGAGAAAATCCATCAAATATTGTTGGAAGTCTGCAGGTTGAAAGTGCATGAGATAGCTGAGACCTGTGGGATGCCAACTGAATGTGTGCAAAATATATTGCATAACCATTTGAGTATGGAAAAACTGTGTGCAAGGTGGCTGCCGCGTTTGCTTACGCGTGACCAAAAACTGATTCGAAAAAAAATTTCTACCGACAATTTGTCGCTGTATAGGCGTAATCCAAACGAATTTTTGCGTCGATTCGTAGCTGCTGATGAGACTTAGGTCTCCCTATCATATTCAACTACTCAGCAGTGGGTTTCTTAATTTAAAATGGGTCGTGTGAGCACCTCTGACGAACCTCGCTCAGGACGGCCCGTTGAGTTCACAACTTCAGAAATGATTGAGAAAATCCATCAAATATTGTTGGAAGTCTGCAGGTTGAAAGTGCATGAGATAGCTGAGACCTGTGGGATGCCAATTGAACGTGTGCAAAATATATTGCACAACCATTTGAGTATGGAAAAACTGTGTGCAAGGTGGCTGCCGCGTTTGCTAACGCGTGACCAAAAACTGATTCGAAAAAAAATTTCTACTGACAATTTGTCGCAATATAGGCGTAATCCAAACGAATTTTTGCGTCGATTCGTAGCTGCTGATGAGACTTAGGTCCACTACTACACTCCTCAAAATAAAGAACAGTGAAAACAGTGGTTTGGAAAAGGGGAAACAACTCCAAAGAAGGCAAAAACGGAAGCGTCTCGCGCACTGTGCTCTCAAACGCAAACTAACGTAGCGATTGGGCTGAAACTGTGCATACAAGCTTGAAAGGAATGGTACTGTAGGACGCCGCTGCAAAAGTAGACCTAGTGGCGCCATCTCTTGGTCAGGCCGGAAACTTTTCACCCCACCCTCGTATGCCTATAATTATTTCAACAAAAATAGTTTTTTTTTTCTGGGACAAAGAAGAAAAGACAAACATTTCCAAAAAAAGACAGCATAAACATACTTAAGCATAAAATATCAGTTTTCATCTCTCATATTTATTTCTACCAATTCATTCTTTCCACTTGGAAATCGCCGCTACCACCAGAAGGTTCCTTCTCCTTAAATCCATACATATCCATAAATGTCCGCCACTGTTGACGATTGCGCTGTGACTACACAACTCACAAATGACAACGAAAATGCGTCCATAATAGTCCAGAAGGTGGCTTTGCAAATCACACAATCATTTCAGGTCAAATCAACCTATCCTTTGATTTTCGTTCTAATCCGAGGATTTCACCAAAAGTTTCAGTGATTAAACGTTGTTTGAGGCTGCCATCCGAAAAAATTTCAAAACTCAGAAAATTTAAACATTGGTTCCTTGTAAAGGTTGGTTATTGATTGTGATCATGGGTCCCTTCTTGTCTATAAATCAGCATAGACAACGTATATCGTCTCTAAAGCTTATCAAAGCAGAGAATATTCAAACAGGAAACTCGATCGTTTTGCGGAATCAGCCTCCGAGAGCAGAATCAAATTGGAATTGTTTTTGCGGGATGATTAAAATTGAAAAAAAAAATTTTTATTTACATTGAAGATTTTTATTTATATTGAAAATTTTATTTTGACAAAGGGGTTCAAAAGTATGCACTGATTCTCATCAGACACCAGCTCACAGTGCATACTTGACTGATGTGACCACTTGCAGTTGGAAATCATTAACTTTTTATTTACGCTAGCTATGACAAATTTTAACATCTTCGACTTATATCCATCGATATAATTTTTACTTGTAAAGGTTGGTTATTGATAGTGATCATGGGTCCCTTCTTGTCTATAAATCAGCATAGACAACGTATATCGTCTCTAAAGCTTGTCAAAGTAGAGAATATTCAAACGGGAAACTCGATCGTTTTGCGGAATCATCCTCCGAAAGCAGAATCAAATTGGAATTGTTTTTGCGGGATGATTAAAATTGAAATTTTTTTTTTATTCACATTGAAAACTTTTATTTCCATTGAAAATTTTACTTTGACAAAGTGGTTTCGAAAGTTTTAGAGCTTTAGATATATTAATTTATATCTATATATATATATATATATATATATATATATATATATATATATATATATATATATATATATATATATATATATATACATATAGATATATTTAGATATATATATATATATATATATATATATATATATATATATATAGATATATATATATATATATATATATATATATATATATATATATATATATATATATATATATATATATATATATATATATATATATATCTATATACATATGTATATATATATATATATATATATATATATATATATATATATATATATATATATATATACGGTGTTTGGTACTCCGTGGACACTTTTGTAAGGAGGCATTCCTTGCTATATTTTGAGCAAAAAATCGTTCTACAGGGTGGCCTGGTTTTCAAAATCTGCGAAGTTACAGGGTGGTCAATAAAACAGTTTCGGACCTGTACCCTGACTCACTTAAATCATTATATCTTGAAAACTAATAACCATAATGCATAGTTTTATGGCTTGTTTTTTTATGGAATCAAATTACCTTTAATTTGATTTAACATCCTAAATTGTAACTGTACCTGATTTTGAGGTATTTACTTCAAAGCAGAAAATTTTGGCACTTCTACTCCGCAAATTCTGTGTTCAAAATCGTTTTTCTCAGAAAATCTAATCAAAAGATGCCATATTAATAAAACTTTTTTAAAGGCCATATTGTTGGCTACAAAATATCCCACATACTTATGACTTAGATTTTACCATTTCGCAAGTAGTAAGCGAAAATACATATCGCTTAAAAAGTAAATATGCCGTAAAGTGGCCCTCGTTGAAAAGAAAAGTTTAAATAGTTTTTTGTACTTTAATATTTTTACTACCCATAAATTACTTTTTAAACTATCAATCAAAAAAACAAAATTTAAATTATTTTCAACATAATTGAAGTACCTACCTGGATGTTAAAGGTAAAATTGGGTACAGTTCTTCGCCTTTATTAATGGGGTACGTAAAAAAATTCATACCCTATAAAAACAGAACCACTTTCAAATTTTTGTCAGCTTCGGTACATTACTCGAACTAGAAGATATCACTAAAATTTCAAACATAATTTCAAATTGTCTCACTACACTAATCGCGTATATGAAGATATTATATACGTACATGGAGAGTGCCGGGGAAGTTCACAAGCGGCGCAATCTTTGTATCAACAGATATATCCCCGTCGACGGATTCCTGGACGGAGACTGTTTCAACAACTATACACAAGAATTCGGGAAACTGGCAGCGTTAGGACGAGCCGAGTAAACGCAAATCCTGCGTTTGCAATCGCTATACGGACCTATGAAAAAATAATGCATGCAGTGGAAGCTGACCTATCAATCAGTATTCGACGATTGGAGTTGCAGTTTAATGTGTCTACGTGGAAAGTTTGGATTGTTTTAAAAGCAGCCCGTTTACATCCCTACCATCACACACCAGTACAGGAGCTGCTGCCGAACGATTTGCCCAAAAGGATGGAATTCCGCAATTGGCTCCTTGAGAAACAATTAGACAACGAAAATTTTTTGAACACCATTCTCTGGACGGATGAGTCCTTATTTACCAGGGACGGTATTACGAACTTTCACAATTTATATATGTGGGCTGAGAGCAATCCACACACGAGAAGGACTTCATCATTTTAGCATAGATTCAGCGTAAATTTATGGGCAGGAGAGATTAGTAACGATTTAATTGGACCTATTAGGGCTCCCGATTACCCTAAATAGTACCAATGACTTAAATTTTTTAAGACATGATCTGCAGGACTTATTGGAGGATATTCTCTTGCAACGATTGGCTTCAATGTTTAACCAACACGATGGTGCTCCAGCTCATTACGGCCGACCAGTCAGAGATTGGTTGAATTCCAATTATAACAATCGCTGGATCGGTAAAAATGGACCAATACACTGGCCTGCGAGATCTCCTGATCTAACAGTTATGGAGTTTTTGGAATGGGGACGGATGAAGGTCTTTGTCTATACAGCGGAAGTATCAACATTGGAAGACCTAAATACCAGGATCGATGCGGCTGCAACAGAAGTGAGGCAGTAGATGAGAAGTATGAAAATGAAAAGAACACTTGCGAAACGAGCTTTAGCGTGTATTCAAAATGAAAGTGGCCATTTTGAACATTTACTGTAGCTCAAAAATTTTGAAATAAAGCATAAAAAACTTTAATAAATTCTTTCAGTTCAAGCAAAGAGTGTAGATCGAAAACGAGGGCCACTTTACGGCATATTTACTTTCTAAGCGATATGTATTTTCGCTTACTACTTGCGAAATGGTAAAACCTAAGTCATAAACATGTATGCAACTTTTGTAGCCAATTGTATGGCCTATGAAAATATTAAATTAAAATGGCATCGTTTCATGAGATTTTCTGAGAAAAAACAACATTGAACACAACATTTTTGGGGCAGAGGTGCCAACATTTTGTATTTTGAAGTCAATATCTCAAAATCAGGTACAGTTACAATTTAGAATGTTACATAAAATTAAAGGTAATTTGATTCCATAAAAAACAAGCAATAAACTTTTGGGTTATGATTATCAGTTTTCAAGATATACCGATTTAAATTAGTCAGGGTACAGGTCCGAAAAACTTTTCTTGACCCTTGACCACCCAGTAACTCCGCAGATTTTGCAAACCGGGCCACCCTGTAGAACGATTTTTGCTCAAAATATAGCAAGGAATGCCTCCTTACAAAAGTGTCCACGGAGTACCAAACACCCTGCATATATATATATATATATATATATATATATATATATATATATATATATATATATATATATATATATATATATATATATGTATATATATATATGTATATATATATATATATATATATATATATATATATATATATATATATATATATATATATATATATATATATATATATATATATATATATATATATCCGCCGATTATCCGAACGCCGATTAACCGAATCGCCAATTATCCGAATCGGTCCTAAGTGTGTAAAACCAAGTAATTTTTCTTTTGTTTTGTTGTAACAAGTATGAACTCGCTGGAGTCCGGCGCCTGCGTGATCTTGCCGCACGGAAACGAGCTCCAACGTCGACGCAACTTACTCTGATTGAGATGTTCAAGTGACAAGATATTGTAGAGCTGTGTTTGTTAAACTTAATAAAGTTTATTCTATGTGTGACAGTTCGTTTTTCTTTATTACCAGTCTATGTCCGATTATCCGAATTTTCGATTTTCCGAATTGACCCCGGTCCCAATTAATTCGGATAATCGGCGTTCTACTTGATACAAAGTTGATACAAAGATTGCGCCGCTTGTGAACTTCCCCGGCACTCTCCATGTACGTATATAATATCTTCATATACGCGATTAGTGTAGTGAGACAATTTGAAATTATGTTTGAAATTTTAGTGATATCTTCTAGTTCGAGTAATGTACCGAAGCTGACAAAAATTCGAAAGTGGTTCTGTTTTTATAGGGTATGAATTTTTTTACGTACCCCGTTAATAAAGGCGAAGAACTGTACCCAATTTTACCTTTAACATCCAGGTAGGTACTTCAATTATGTTGAAAATAATTTAAATTTTGTTTTTTTGATTGAGAGTTTAAAAAGTAATTTATGGGTAGTAAAAATATTAAAGTACAAAAAACTATTTAAACTTTTCTTTTCAACGAGGGCCACTTTACGGCATATTTACTTTTTAAGCGATATGTATTTTCGCTTACTACTTGCGAAATGGTAAAATCTAAGTCATAAGTATGTGGGATATTTTGAAGCCAACAATATGGCCTTTAATAAAGTTTTATTAATATGGCATCTTTTGAGATTTTCTGAGAAAAACGATTTTGAACACAGAATTTGGGGAGTAGAAGTGCCAAAATTTTCTGCTTTGAAGTAAATATCTCAAAATCAGGTACAGTTACAATTTAGGATGTTAAATCAAATTAAAGGTAATTTGATTCCATAAAAAAACAAGCCATAAAACTATGCGTTATGGTTATTAGTTTTCAAGATATAATGATTTAAGTGAGTCAGGGTACAGGTCCGAAACTGTTTTATTGACCACCCTGTAACTTCGCAGATTTTGAAAACCAGGCCACCCTGTAGAACGATTTTTTGCTCAAAATATAGCAAGGAATGCCTCCTTACAAAAGTGTCCACGGAGTACCAAACACCGTGTGTATATATATATATCTATATATATATATATATATATATATATATATATATATATATATATATATATATATATATATATATATATATATATATATATATATATATATATATATCCATATGTATAAAGATATATATACATACATATATATATATATATATATATATATATATACATATATATATATATATATATATATATATATATATATATATATATATATATATATATATATATATAAATAGGTATATATATATATATATATATATATATATATATATATATATATATATATATATCTATATATATCTATATATATATATATATATATATCTATATATATATATATATATATATATATATATATATATATATATATATATATATATATATATATCTAAATATATCTATATGTATATATATATATATATATATATATATATATATATATATATATATATATA
>OZ022263.1:142905570-142923070 GCA_963978885.1 Nemotelus pantherinus
AAATGGGTTGGTTCAGATAGATTTACCATTTCTACTCATCTGCTTGCATCCGATGATTTTGTGGACAGCTTTTGTCACGCGTTGGATGCCTCGAAACCCCATGCTTACATTGCAGGGCAACAGGCTCATTATTTTAAAAATCTAAAAGAAAATACGGAGGGGAAGAACGAAGGGGAAATTTCAGTACAATGCGATTTTGCTGAGAATTATTGTTTTGTTGTACAAGATGCTGCTCAAGCTTTTCATTGGAATAATGACCAGGCAACACTTTTGACATCAGTCTATTATTATAAAGCTGGAAGTAAAATAGAACATGGTAGTATTTCAAGAAAACCCTTCACAAACATCTGTCTGAAGAAACAATAGCTGTGTCAAAAATTATATACATAACAGATGGGGCCCCACAACATTTCAAAAATAGATTTAATTTTGTGACTCTATTTTATTATAAAACTGATTTCAAGACAGAAACTGAACTTCATTTTCACGCGACTTCGCATGGAAAAGGCCCATGTGATGGTCTCGGTGGTAATTTGAAACGACTGGCAACACGTGCGAGTTTACAATTACCTCCTAGTAAAGCTATTACTATACCTTTACGTTTTTTTCATTGGGCAAAGTCGGCTTTATCTCTAACAGCCACTTACTATTGCTCATCAGAGGAACTTCAACGCCAGATAATATTTTTAAAACCAAGGTTTGATTCCTCTATTACTATTCCCGGGACTAAGAAATTTCACTGTTTTATTCCAGTTAAGGCCTTCTTATAAAGATAAAAAGTTTAAATAATGAGTGTTAAATTGTAAAAATTGTGAAATAAATTCATTTTTCCATAAATCATTTTTTTTTCATTTAGTAAAGAAGCATTAGCAATTGTTTTATATTTTAACCTCTATATGTAAGTTAATTATATATGTAATTGTAAAAACTGTGAAATAAATTCATTTTTCTATAAACAAGTTTGTTTTTTTATTAAATAAATTAGCATTAGCAACTTTTAATATTGAACTTCTATCGCTTTATTTTAACTATATTAATTCTATATATAATATTTTAACGATATAGCAATAATTTTACTACAAATGTTTTGTTTTCACACTCACTAGCTATCCTAATCAAGCTTCGGGTGTCACGCTTCATACGACTTGTATGTACTAAAATTCACCTACCTCCCAAACCACTCGTCATCCCATTCTAAAATTTTTATGATAAAACAAATATAGTTTAAGCTTTGTTTTACTACAAAAATAAAAAAAAATAACCCGGTCCAAGTTACTCAAATAACGAGTTGAAATGGTTACTTCCAGTTTTAAAAAGGACATTTTTTTTTTATTCCAAATTTAATTTTAAAATTAAAAAGAACAGTTGATTTTCTATACCAATCAATACGTTTAATGTTTTTAATATATTTTTGTCAATCTCAAAATCGGCTTCCAAAAAAACCCTTCATCAGCTTCTTCAATTCTTCAGAAGCCCATAACTCGGCAACTGAACCTCATAGAAGAAAAAAAATTTGCATCCACGTTCATATCCTCTAGAAGTACCATTATGCATAATATGAACGAAATCCGGAACCTCGACTTTTTTTCGTTGTCCGCTTCACGTGAAATGCCCCATATAGTAAACTCGTATAATGCTAAAATTATTGATTTGCAAAATTTCACATACAAAAAAAGTGCAATAATTGTCAACGAAAGTTGATCATATGGATGCGTAGGTCAATGACGTGGGTCAGCAATTTCTCAATATTTTCATTATTTGGTAATAGTTGCTGACACTTGTACCATTGACTCATGCATGCAGTTTTACAAAGCATTCGCTTGTGCTGCAATTGACACCTTGCAGGAAATTGTTTCGTACAGGTAAAATATGTTTTGATATGAAAGCATATACATACGAACATACAAAAGTATCGGATAGCAAAATGACTACATGAATTGAATCTTAACGTATCAAAACAAAATTGATGATTCTCACATAAAGTTAAATTGAGCATATGTATGGATGACTAAGTGAACATATGGTAGAGATAGAAATGAAACTTAAGAAGTAGATTTTAAGATATTACGTATATCTAGACTTATCGTTTAATTTGTATGAAATTTAACGTTCTCCCCCGCGTTGAATGATGCAGGTCAGTCAACTATTCGTCCAGGTGAGCTGATATGTTGAACGCTTCGTGGATCTTCTGGGGTACGGTAGTGGCGGATGTATATTCATAACAACGTCTGTGGTGGATGTACATTTTCGTCTGCATTTAATTCTGTCGGATTCCCTAGCAACAAGTTTGTGGTGGTCATGTCAATTCGTCGGTTTTTGGGTCGCACTGGATGTCTTCCTAGACTCGTATCTGTATTGGAAAGGCCTGGTAAGGGAGATGTACCGTCAGTACTCTTATGCTTCGGGGGTCTTTTATTGGGCACGTCTTCCGAACAAATTTCTTCCGTTTCTATAGGCAGTGGTGCTAATTTATGAATTGGTCTCCTAAGAACACCATTCGATGTTTGAATATTCGCTACTCGTGGCAAGCCATCCGAGCCTTTTATGACTTGTGAGATTCTGTCCATTCGCCATGTTAAGACTGGGAGATTGTCCTCTTTGATCACCACCAGCATACCTGGTCTGACGTTTTCGCAGGTTTGTATCCATTTGTGGCGCTGCTGTAGCTCGGTAAGGTATTCCAAAGACCACCTCTGCCAGAATTTCTGCTTGATATCGTGAATTTGCTTCCATCGCTTTGGTAGTGTTGAGCAATTTGGTAACGCGTGTGTGTCTATTGGCGTGGTAAGAGGCTCTCCGATTAAAAAATGTCCCGGTGTCAAAGCTGATAGGTCGTTGGCGTCCTCAGAGAGTGGAGTTAAGGGTCTGGAATTGAGGACGGCTTCTACTTCGATTAACACTGTCCCCAATTCTTCATAGGTTAAGGATGCGGGTGCTACGTTTTTAATCAGCAAGTGCTTAGCTGATTTTACAGCCGCTTCCCATAAACCACCAAAATGCGGAGATATAGGTGGAATGAAATGGAAGTCAATTCCTTTAGAGCCATAAAAACTAGTTATCTTTTGTAGCGCTTTCTGTTCGTAACTGCTGCATTTTAATTCCGATAATTGATTTTTCGCGCCAGCAAAGTTCGTTGCATTGTCGCAATATAAATGGCGGCAATGTCCTCTTCGTCCCATGAATCTTTTCAAGGCAGCAATAAGAGATTCTGTGCTTAAATCGCTGACAGGCTCGAGGTGTATGGCTTTCGTCGCGAAGCAGCAGAAGACAGCCAGATATGATTTTTGAGGACGCTTTCCACGTATTTTAAAGTGGGTCCACAATGGTCCAGCGAAATCAACCCCGGAATTAACGAAAGGTCTTGCTGGTTGGACTCTCTGTGCAGGCAGCTCTCCCATTAATTGTGTGAGAAGCTTTGGCTTAGCTCTGGTACACCGTATACACTTTTGCACCACTGATCTGGCTGCATTTTTGCCCTTGATAGGCCAGAACTTCTGTCGGGCGATAGTTAATAATGCTTGAGGCCCGGCATGTAGATGTTGTTGATGAATATCTTCCAGAATTAATTTCGTTATGGGATGACCATATGGCAATATTATAGGGTGTTTTGTGTCATAGGGTAGATTTGAATGCTCCAAACGGGCACCAACACGTATCAGCCCAAATTTGTCCAAAAAAGGGTGTAGACTGCTGAATGATTCACTGTTGCTTAATTGCCTCGTTGTTTTAAGCCGATGCAGAGAGTCGTGATATTCCTCTCGTTGTGCTTCTTTTATGACGACATATAGAGCTTCCTCTAGCTCCTTGGCGGACAGTTGCATGGTGCAGCAAGCTATCTCCTCCATCCTTCGGGCATTTTTAATGAATCGCAAAGTGTATGCCATTATGCGTTGTAAACGTTTCAACGAGTTGCGATGATCTATATCACTTAACAGCTGGGTATTTGTCTGAACGGCTGCCAAAATTGCCCTTGGGCATCTTTTTTCCAAGTCAATGGTTTCCATTCGGTGTGGTTTTGGCCAACTGTCCTCAGATCCATGTAAAAATACCGGCCCGTAGAACCATAGAGAGCAGTTTTTCAAGGCTTCCGGAGCAAGGCCTCGGGATACAATATCCGCCGGATTGTGCTCGTATCTGACGTGTCTCCATTGTGAAGGTAGTGATAGCTGCTGGATTATGGCTACCCGGTTGGCCACAAAAGTATGAAATGACGCTGCTTCCGCGTGTATCCAATTCAAAACGATCTCCGAGTCTGTCCAGAAAAAACACGATCTCCGAGTCTGTCCAGAAAAAACACGATCTATCAGGTAGACTTAAGGCCCGCTTGAGACGATGAACCAATTCCGCAGCTAGTTTGGCAGCGCAGAGTTCTAGTCTTGGAATTGTGATAGTTTTCAAGGGTGATACTTTCGACTTAGCGCAAAGGATATGTACAGTTCGTGTGCTGTCAGCATACGTGGCGCGGATATATGCGACGGCTCCATACGGCTTTTCAGATGCGTCAGCAAATACATGTAGCTGCGTGCCCCTGGGTATTTTCCCACCTGTGACATGGCGAGGGATAGTAATTTTATTTAATTCACCAAGATTTTTTCGAAATTTGAGCCATTCGGAATGTAGTTGAGCAGGAAGAGTGGCATCGCAAGCAATTTTAAGGCTCCAGAGTCTCTGTAGGAAGATTTTTGCTACCACGGTAACTGGACTCATTAATCCTAGTGGGTCAAATAAGTGTGCAATGTCTGATAATGCTGTTCTTTTGGTTACCTTTTCAGAATCATTACATACACTTCTAATCTTGAACTGGTCAGTTAAAGGGGTCCAGATTAATCCGAGTGCCTTGACATTGGCTAGATCTTCATTGGCTAGATCTAATATTAATGCCTGATCTTCATTATATATATATATATATATATATATATATATATATATATATATATATATATATATATATATATATATATGTATATATAGTTATATATTTATATATATATATATATATATATATATATATATATATATATATATATATATATATATATATATATATATATATATATATATATAGTTATATATTTATATATATATATATATATATATATATATATATATATATATATATATATATATATATATATATATATATATATGTAGTGTCGATTGAAACTTTGAACCGTACACTGCTATCTGTCCGGAGCTTCAAGTTTATTTTGATTTGCTCTTTCCGCCAGTCGATTTTCTCGTGACAAATTATTTCGAACGCTATTCGTGATTCTCCTACGCGCCGCCGTCTAGTTTTTTTGTGTGATAATTGGCGCTGTACTTGGACTTCTTACGTCGAGTTCTTAAACTTTGCATTTTTTACCGCTTTTCGCCTTGTGCTTTGCGTGCTGCCATCAACTTTTCTACGGGAGTGTGTCTCGGCTTTCCTTTGGATATATTTTTGACATTTTTGACGTTTTGACACTTGGAAGTGTGTGCACCTTGAACATAGCGCATCGCCATTTGTGGTTTATTGTTGCATTTATTAGTACTCGGGAGTGCGTCTCTGCTTTATACTTAATACATTTGTGTCATTTTTGACATCTTGTCATTTGGAAGCCTGTGCACGCTGAACTTAGTGCGAACATTTGTACAATGTTTCATTGCGATGCTACTGAATGTTTGGACAAAAAACACACTTCGCCTATGATCACTTGTGCAGGTTTTTGCGCGTTAACTTTTCATTCTAAATGCGTCTCCCTTCCTGGTAAATGCACGGATGTGATCTTACAACGTGATTCGGGCGTTTACTGGTTTTGCGACAAATGTAGGAAACACTCATTGGTGTCCTACGCTTCCCGTCTACGTTCAGCGAAGACCGCCATCGATACTCTTTCCAACGCACTTGCGAAACTAACGGACGATTTTCGCTACACTAGCAAGGAGGTCGATGAGCTGGTCCGTATTGCTGACATTGAGCAGCCTACTGTGTCATCACATGCAACATTGAATGAGGACTGCATTACGACAAACCCACCTGGATCTCGTACAGCTGTACGTACTCGTTCGCAGGCTCAAGCTGTAGCTAAAGCGTCGAAACGGGTCCCTCAACACTCACCATGTAGTCATCAACAGCTGCTGATACCTTCGATTTCTCCATTGTCTTCGATCCAGACGGTGCAAATTGCACCGTCTTCGCCGCAGGATAGCAACTCAACTATACAAAAGCTATCAACCTCTGCAACTGCTTCTCAAATACTCCCGGACATAGAAGTTGTTAGTCCTCCACTGAAGGTTTTTATTTCTCGGCTAACATATCGTACTTCTGCCGAATCCATCAAGAAGTACGTGGCAGCTAAACTCGGATACGCGCCTCCGCTACTCCTGTGCAGAAAACTTACCGCGGATAATCTTCGAGATCAGACCATTGCTTCTTTCTGCATCACGGTTTCTTCTGGCATCAATGAGTTACTTAAGTACGACTTCTGGCCGCCTGGGGTCTTCGTAAAGGAGTTTACTAAGATTCCGCGTGAAAATTTTCGGTCCAAAGCAGGAAAAAAGACACAAACATAAACATAAACCATTCCTTAAAGCTTTACTACCAAAACGTCCGTGGCTTGAGGACCAAGTCCTATAAAGTAAGTCTTTCTTCTACTTTATCAGCTCATGATATTATATGCCTTACGGAAACCTGGTTGAACGAGGATATTTTTGATGCTGAGATCTTGCCACAGTACACTGTTTTCCGCAAGGATCGTGACCGTTTAGTCTCTGGTAAGTCTGATGGTGGAGGGGTTCTCGCTGGCATTCACGAATCTCTCGCTTGTTCCGTTTGCAGCGATTTCACTACTTCTTCCTCAGTGGAATGTATTTCAGTGCGTGTTTCTCTAGCTCCTACTTCATTGTTATTGGTTGCTTCAATCTATATCCCCTGTAATAGCCCTTCTTCACTCTACGAACTTTTCTTTTCTGAGCTCTCATCCTATCTTCTATGTCGTTTTCCTTCCAACCACTTAATGTTATGTGGTGATTTCAATCTGCCCTCAATCGAGTGGAACACGTCCTTTTCAACCATTACCTCTAGTAATAATCTTTCTTTAATCCTATCTTCCTTCATTTCTTTACGCTCCCTTTCTCAATTAAACTCGTTACCTAATACCAATAGAAAAATACTAGATCTTATCTTTTCTAATCTTCCAATGTCTTCCGTTTACTTAGATTCCGCTGTTTTACCGTATATCCCTCCCGATCCCCATCACCCTCCTTTACTGTTAGAACTTTCTTTAAATTTTCCCTCTAGGTCTAAAGTCCCTTGCTATTCCCGGTTCAATTTCTTTAAAGCCAACTTCGGCGGAATGGCGAACGAAATCAACCATGTTAATTGGTACGCATTTCTTCGCTGTTTAGACGTTGACGAGGCTCTTCATAGACTTTACGTCTTCCTCACAAACCTCATTCCTCGCTTTACTCCCACATGTCGTTCCAGAAGGCCTAATGATGCTCCATGGTTTACCACTGAAGTTGCTGCCGCCCTTAAGGCAAAGGATGTTGCACGTAACAAATACAGACGTTCTTCCCTGCTTGTTGATCTTCTTGAATTCAAAAAACGACGCTCTCATGCCAAAAGGGTCGCTAAAGAAGCCATGTGTGCCTACGTTGCCAGAGTTGAGGCTTCGATCTGTTCCAACAATTCTAAACCCTTCTGGCCATTCATTCACTCCCTGAAAAAATCCCCTGTTATCCCTCAAAGCATGTTTCTTCACGAAAATTCTGCTGCCACAACTGAAGAGACCTGTGAGCTCTTTGCTCGTTTTTTTCGTCGTTTTCAACCCCGCAAAACTCTCTTTCTCCTCCACATGTTTCTTATTTAACTCCTACGTCGTATCGTGATAGCCTGAAAGCGCTCTCTTCTTTCCATATAAACCCTTTAGAAGTTGAGAACTTAATGAGTTGTCTCGATTCTAGCTCTAGTTGTGGCTCTGACGGTATTCCAAACATACTAGCCACGTCACTATCTTCTTTACTTTGTGTACCCTTGTCGATAATATTTAACCTCAGCATCGCAACTGGCGTTTTTCCTTTCTTATGGAAATCTGCCAATATTTTCCCTATACTTAAAACCGGTGACCCTGCTTGCATCTCGAATTACCGCCCTATATCGCTTTTGCCTTGCTTCAGTAAACTACTAGAAAGAGTTGTCTACAACAGAGTATATCCTCTATTTGTGCCTCTCCTCGCCACCGAGCAACATGGATTTGTTAAAGGCAAATCTACTGTTACTAATTTGCTATCGTTCACCAATACTGTTGTTTCCGCCATTGATCAGCAAAGACAGGTGGATGTTCTTTACACAGATTTCTCCAAGGCGTTTGACTCTGTGAACCATGAGCTTCTTCTGTTGAAATTAGAGAAATATGGTTTTCATGGTCCGCTGCTTTCCTGGTTTTCTACCTACATTCATGAGCGTACTTGTGTTGTTACGGTGAACTCCTGTTCGTCTACTCCCTTCTATCCCTCCTCAGGTGTTCCACAGGGTTCGATCCTTGGCCCCTTATTATTCTTAATTTTCATTAATGATCTCCCGGGTCTGCTAAACTCTTTTTCTCTTCTATACGCAGACGATCTAAAAATATTCAGAGTAATCGATACATTCGAAGACTGCTTACTGCTTCAGAATGACCTGCTCACTCTTATTAACTGGTGTAATGCAAATCATCTTACTTTGAATGCTTTGAAATGTCGCCAAATGTCATTCACGCGTAAAACTTACCCACTAGTATTTTCTTACTACGTTTCTGGAGCCTCTCTCGAAGTCGTTTTAAATTTTAAAGACCTCGGTGTAATTTTTGACTCAAAACTTTTATTTGATAAACATATCTTGCACATAACCTCCAAAGCGTCCAGACTTTCGGGTTTTATACTGAGATCTTCTAAATATTTTACTGATATCTCTACTTCTGTACACTTGTTTTTCTCCTTTGTCCGCAGTATCCTCGAATACTGTTGTCAAATTTGGTGTCCACATTTTCAATATTTGATTGATGCGGTTGAATCTGTACAACGCAGGTTCACCCGCTCTCTTCTTTACAAATTCAATTTTGCTTACTGTAGGTATAGTGCTAGACTTACCATGCTGCAAATACCATCCCTGACATCTCGCAGACTTTTTATCGATGAATGCCTTCTGTTCAAACTGCACAGTCAACTTGTCCCATCTGACCTCTGCAACCAGGTTTCCGTTCGTGTTACGGATCGGTCAAATAGATCCATGTTAACGTTTAACGTTCCTTTTGCGCGGACTGACACATACTACTTTTCACCGCTGTTACGTATACCTAGGCAGCATAATGCACTCAGACTAGCTTCTCTGCCACCGACCTTGTCACGTTTCAACACCATTTTAAAGGATAAAGTCGTTACTTTTTCTATTTAATACGTTTTTATCTTTTTTCCTTGCTCATATGATACATGAATTTTAATTTTGATTTTGTTAATTGGCTTTCGATATTCTGTTTGTTCTATATATATGCTTTAATTTTTTTCTCTCTTTTTCAATGTAGTTTTTTTTTCTTATTTCTCTTAATTTTGAATTTATTCTTTTTCACCTTGCCTTTGTTTATGATATTTTATCCTTTTATTATTATTATTTTGTGCTCTCTATTTTACATTCATTCATTAGTAGATTCTTTGCATATATTATGTTTCTATATTCAGTTATTGGATTTTTTTCTGTTGTATATGTAAATAAATAAATAAATAAATATATATATATATATATATATATATATATATATATATATATATATATATATATATATATATATATATATATATATATATATATTTATACATATATATATATATATATATATATATATATATATATATATATATATATATTTATATATATATAAATATTTATATGCAGGGTGTTTGGTACTCGGTGGACACTTGTGTAAGGAGGCATTCCCTGATATATTTTGAGCAAAAAATAGTTCTACATGGTGGTTCGGTTTTCAAAACCTACGGAGTTACAGGGTGGCCAATAAAAGTGTTTCGGACTTGTACCCTGACGCACTTAAATCATTATATCTTGAAAACTAATAATCATAACGCATAGTTTTATGGCTTGTTTTCTTATGGAATCAAATTACCGTTAATTTGATGTAACATCCTAAATTGTTACTTTACCTGATTTTGAGATATTAACTTGAAAACACAAAATTTTGGCATTTCTACCCCGCAAATTCTGTGTTCAATGTCGTGTTTCTCAGATAATCTCATGAAAAGATGCCATTATAATTTTATTTTTTTATAGGCCATATTGTTGGCTACAAAAACTGCATACATACTTTTGACTTAGATTTTACCGTTTCGTAAGTAGTAAGTGAAAATACATATCGCTTAAAAACTGAATATGACATAAAGTGGCCCTTGAACTGAACGAATTAATTTAAGGGTTTTACGCTATATTTCAAAATTTTTGAGTTACATTAAATGCTCAAAATGGCCACCTTCATTTTGAATGCACGCTAAAGCTCGTTTCGCAAGCGTTCTTTTTATATTCATACTTCTCAGCTGCTGCCTCACTTCTGTTGCAGCCGCATCGTTTCTGGTATTTAGGTCTTCCAATTTTTATACTTCCGTTGTGTAGACAAGGGCCTTCATCCGTCCCCATGCAAAAAAATCCATAATTGTTAGATCAGGAGATCTCGCAGGCCAGTGTATTGGTCCATTTGTACCGATCCAGCGATTGGTATAATTGGAATTCAACTAATCTCTGACTGGTCGGCCATAGTGAGCTGGAGCACCATCGTGTTGGTAAAACATGAAAGCCAGTCGTTGCAGCGGAATATCTTCCAATAAGTCCTACACATCATGTCTTAACAAATGTAAGTAAGTAAGCAATGTAGTGTACTATTTAAAGTAGGCGGGAGCCTAATAGGTCCAATTAAATCGTTACCAATCACTCTTGCCCATACATTTACGCTTAACCTATGCTAAAACGATGATGTCCTACTCGTGGGTGTGGGTATATAATTATATATATATATATATATATATATATATATATATATATATATATATATATATATATATATATATATATATATATATATATATATATATATCTTCATCGGTCCGTAAAGCGATAGCAGTCGCAGGGTTTGCGTTTACTCGGCTCGTCCTAACGCTGGCAGTTTCCCGAATCCTTGTGTATAGTTGTTGAAACCCTCTCCGTCCAGGAATCCGTCGATGGGAATATCTCTGTTGATACAAAGATTGCGCCGCTTGGGAACTTCCATATTCGTCATTAGTGTAGTAACATTTTGAGACATTTTGAATTTATGTTTGAAATTTTAGTGATATCTTGTAGTTCGAGTAATGTACCGAAACTCACAATAATTTGAAAGTGGTTCTGTTTTGATAGGGTCCTAATTTTTTTACGTATTCCATTAATAAAGGCAAAAAACTGTACCCAATTTCGCCTTTAACATCCAGGTAGGTGATTCAATTATGTTGAAACTAATTTAAATTTAGTTTTTTTTATTGATAGTTCAAAAAGTAATAAACGGGCAGTAAAAAAACTTAAGTACAAATAAAAATTCAAAGTATTCTTTTCAACGAGGGGTATTTTCGTTTACTACTTGCGAAATGGTAAAATCTAAGTCATAAGTATGTATGCAACTTTTGTAGCCAACAATATGGCCTAAAATAAAATTAAAGTGGCATCTTTTCATGAGATTTTCTGAGAAAAACGACATTGACCACAGAATTTGCGGGGTAGAAGTGCCAAATTTTATGTTTTCAAGTAAATATCTCAAAATCATGTACAGTTACAATTTAGGATGTTACATAAAATTAATGGTAACTTGATTTCATAAAAAACAAGCCATAAAACTATGCGTTATGATTATTAGTTTTCAAGATATAATGATTTAAGTGAGTCAGGGTAGGATCCGAAACATTTTTATTGGCCACCCTGTAACTCCGTAGATTTTGAAAATTTTTTGCTCAAACTATATCCAGGAATTCCTCCTTACAATAGTGTCCACCTAGTACCAAACACCCTATATATATATATATATATATATATATATATATATATATATATATATATATATATATATATATATATATATATATATATATATATATATATATATATATATATATATAGATATATATATATATATATATATATATATATATATATATATATATATATATATATATATATATATATATATATATATATATATATATATATATATATATATATATATATATATATATATATATATATATATATATATATATATATATATATATATATATATATATATATATATATATATATATATATATATATATATGTTCGGGCCACGCCGGTGTTTCAGAATTTACGAAATAAAGGCCTAAATAATCGTCACCCAGCGAACTTGCAATTTGTGAAAATCAATCGAATTCTACATATCGTCAAAATAGGATTGTACAAAACGTAAATAATGAAATTGACAGTAGAAAATATGTATGTTAAGATTGTATTCAAAATTCGAAAGCACCATTCTCGACCAAGTTCATAGTACTAAAAAGTAACGTTAAAAATTGATAAGCAATTTACCGTATTTTTTCACTCTCTATCGTGGTATCAAACAGAACGAATGAATCTGAACTGGTCGTGCTCGTTAACGTACAATTTTGATAACTTGAACTCGTGTAATAAAACTTATTAAAATCTTGGTGTTGTATATTCGAATAGTTGAAATAAATAGATTTCAAATTGAAAGCGAAGTGTTTCTAATTGATAAAACTGGTGTTTCTAATTGATTGAACTGATCGTGCTCGTTAACGTGCAATTGGATAACTTGAACTCGTGTAATAGAAATTGTTAAAATCTTAGTGTTGTACATTCGAATAGTCGAAATACATATATTTCAAGATGAAAGCGGAGCGTTGCTATTTGAGTGAACATATTTAATGGTCCTTCGAACCGGATTCGTACGGATGCGTACGGATAATTTTGGATTTGTAATTTGAACTCGTGCTACGTCTGTGCAAACTACTAGAGTTGGTGAACTTCGAAAGTAGTGATTAATTACAGTGAAAGAATAATAAGCATTGAATCGGGTGTGCGCGGTCGAGTAAGATTGGACAAATAACGAAACCATAAATTGAATGGTTGCAGCAAAATTTTGGTTTGGTGAGTCCGTTCCTTTTCTTTCCTTTATATTTATGATATTTTCTTCCTATTTCCTGGTCCAAAATTAAAATGATAACACAAATTAAATATAGAAAATTAAATATCACATATTGAAACACATGCGAAGGCGAAGAATTGAACATTACACAGAGTATATATATTCGCATACCGCATATTGAACACCATTGCACTACATTACACTACACGTAAGAATTTCATACACATCACATCATAGACACATATATACATACATATTTTGAAACTAGTGAATTACACTAGATACATCGATTACATTTTAATTATAATATCATATGCATCATCACAAATTGACCACGTGCAAAACAAAGTGCATACGTGAGGGCATCACACGAAGTCGAAAGTGATTGTGTTTTAGTGCGCGAACGCAAAAATATCCCGTAAATTCAAAGATAGGCATTAGCTTTTGATTCTGTGCTGCAAAATTTAGTTTAGCCAGGCAGTTGTGAATAGCGGTTAAGCAGCAAACCACTAAGAAATCACCACCTTAATAGCAGTCTAAATTTCGTGATTAATTCAATTCAAACTTTAATATGGAAGGCTTTACAGCGCAACAAACCATACTCGTAGAGCAAATCACGAGATTATATAGCAATTTCAAAAAGGACTCCAAAGCCAGAAAAACTTTGGCGTATGCCACAAAATGGCTTCAAAGAGTCCAAGACATAAGAAGATCCTTCATGGAGACACATTCTCAAATCATGGACTTAATTACCGGAGAAAAAGATCTGGAGCATGCCTACTTCGTGAGTCAATGCTATAATGTATTCGAAGAGATTAGTTTGAATTTTGAAACCGATCTGGAAGAATTGCAATCGGACCAAAGAGCACAGGCAACGCCCACGTCCAAATTGAATTCGGATCCATCATTACGACCATCCGAAGAATTAGATGTTCGATTGCCGAGAATAGAACTTCCCAGATTTAGTGGTAACTATAGTGAATGGACGTCTTTTAAAGACTTATTCACCTCTCTCATCCACAATAAGTCCTCTTTGTCATGTGTCCAAAAATTACACTATCTAAAATGTAGTCTGTCGGGTGATGCTGAACAGTTATTGCGGCACTACTCTACTACGGAAGCCAACTACGAAGTGGCTTGGGCCACACTAATGAGACGATATGATAACAAACAGGTGCTTCTAAACACACAATTTAAAAGGTTGCTTACCGTCAGCAACGCAGACGAATCAGCGTCCTCTATCAAGATGCTTATGGATAAAACCACCGAAATTATTCAAGCCATAGAAAGCTTGAAAGTGGAAAATCTGTGGGAAGCTATCCTAATCCATCTGACCACGCAGCGATTACCATCTGAAACTCGGCAAATATGGGAATTACAAAGAACAAGTGAGCCGGAGAAATCATCATTTCATCATTTGAAAGAATTTTTGCACCAGAGATTTAGAGCTTTGGAGGCGGCTGGCACTGAAAGGAGCAAACCATTACGTGTTTCTCAAAATGTACACGTCGCACAAAGTGAATCCTTTTCGCATTGTATCTTATGTAGAGACCGTCATCATGTTAGGCAATGCCCTACGTTTTTGCGATATGACCACACAGAAAAATTCAATGTAGTAAAGAAAAATGGATTGTGTCTTAATTGTTTAGTTAAAGGACACTTAGTTGGGAATTGTCCCAGCAAATCCAGATGTTTGAAGTGCAAAAGAGCACACCATACCTTGCTACACAAATATGACTCAAATTCACATGTCCAACAGCCCAAAACTTCGTCTTTACAGACACAAAATCGACCCTCGACGTCGACAGCATTTCACTCTCAACCATCTACTTCTACCCAGCATACATTAAATCATCAATCTTTAAATGCTCCTTCCTTCGAACCTAGACCATTGACTTCGCTTTCTGCTAATATGGACATCAAATCGATAAAAGCAAACAATAGGAAAGAGGTATTACTTGCTACTGCATTAGTGACGATTGAAGCAACAAACGGACCCGTAGTGCTCCGTGCTTTGCTGGACCAGGGATCACAAACATCATTAATAACTGAATCTGCAACCCAGAGATTAGGACTCAAAAGAACATCTACTAACATCACGATATCAGGAATTGGAAAGACAGAAGAATTGACACCTAGTGGGGTTTTAAAATGTCGATTACTATTGAACAGCAACGAACATTTGAATATCGAAGCATTGATTTTGAATAAACTTACAAACATAATACCATCTCAAGTCGTTCCTACATCGATTTGGAGACAACTAGAAAACTTAGAAATGGCAGATCCGTACTTCGATCAACCGAGCAAAATAGACTTGATATTGGGAGCCGACACTTATGCTCAACTCATACTCGATCAAATTAGAAAACTGCCATCAGGTCCAATAATACAACTTACAAAATTAGGTTGGATTATCTCAGGCAAAATTAATATTGAAGGTGTGCACACCGTACAAACATTGAAAATTGAAATTAACGAAGACATGGAAATTAGCAACCAATTGAAACGATTTTGGGAAATCGAAGAGTTAGAAAACAGCAAAATGTGGACACAAGAAGAGACAGAATGTGAGGAACACTATAAACGTAACGTAGTTAGAAAACCAGATGGTCGATATCAAGTCCGATTACCCTTCAAAAGCGAAGAACATAAAAATTTATTAGGACATTCTAAACAAGGGGCAACAGCGAGCTTATTATCTTTGGAGCGACGTTTCAGTAAAAATAACGATCTACGAACAGAATATTCGGCTTGTATACAAGATTATATTGATCTTGGCCACATGACTGAAAGCCTTAGCATCGAAGAAGGTCAAACTGGTACACAGGCTTTCCTACCTCACCATGCAGTTTACAAGGAAAGCACGACCACCAAGCTACGTGTTGTATTTGATGCGTCGCGAAAAACAAGCACAGGCATTGCGCTTAACGATACTCTCATGACCGGGCCAACCATACAAGACACGATGACTTCGTTGGTCATTCGATGGCGACTCTATCAGTTTGCAATAGTTGCCGACATTGCTAAAATGTATAGACAGGTTGACGTGCATCCGGAAGACGCTTCATATCAGAAAATTGTCTGGAGACAACATCCGAACCATCCCATCAAAGAATACAGCCTTAATACGGTAACCTTTGGAACGACGTCTGCACCATTTTTAGCAATCAGGACTCTCCATCAACTAGCGAAGGAAGAAGTTAAAGTTTTTCCTAAAGCCAGCATGGCTCTTTTAAATGAATTCTATGTCGACGATTTACTGTCGGGAGAGCACAGCGTAGAAGAATGTATCAACAAAGGAAACGAATTAATAGAACTTCTAAGATCCGGTGGATTCACACTACGGAAATGGATTTCAAATGAGAAACAAATTCTACAAGGTCTTAAAACAAAAGAAATAGAGATGCAAGGGAAATTGAATTTAGACGCGGAAAGTGGACACAAATCACTCGGGATATTATGGTATCCTTCGAACGATTACTTTACATATAAAGTCAAATCAGAAACCTTACAAGAGTCATATACAAAAAGAATGGTACTATCACAAATAGCAAGACTCTACGACCCACTAGGCTGGTTAGCACCTATTCTTATATTAGCTAAAATTCTACTTCAAACCTTATGGCTACATGGACAAGACTGGGACGAACCCTTATCTGATGCGACAAATACCGAATGGACTACTTTCCAAATGCAATTGAACGAAATAGAAAAAATAAAAATCCCGAGATGGGTAGCGTATAAACCAGAAACCAACATAGAAATCCACGGGTTTTGTGACGCTTCACAACGAGCATATGCGTCAGTACTCTATTTGGTGACGCGTTCGCAAGCAGGAACTAGCGCCTATCTCATTATGGCTAAAACTAAGGTTGCTCCAACAAAACCAACTACTATTCCACGTCTGGAATTATGTGGAGCTGTTTTATTAGCACGGGTCTTAAAAGAAGTGAAACGGTCTTTGAAATCAGATAAAATACCTACATGGTTATGGACTGATTCTGAAATAGTTTTAGCCTGGATCAAAGGACACCCGACACGCTGGAAATCATTTGTTGCAAATCGCACCTCGTACATCATTGAATCAACTGGTGGCATGTCATGGCGGTACGTTCCATCCAAAGAAAATCCAGCCGACTTAGCATCAAGGGGAATCAAATCACAAGATCTAGTGAACAATGAGTTGTGGTGGCATGGGCCCAACTGGTTGAAGAAATGTCCTGATGCATGGCCTAAAACAAAGGAAGTACAAGTAATCGATTTGGAAAGGAAGATCCAAAAAACAGTTAGCGTTGGATTAGTCGTGAGAACTCTAC